>CM060431.1:177946012-178355607 GCA_030545235.1 Helianthus tuberosus
TAAACCAAGAAGTTATAGCCTAAAGTTTATTCTATTAGCAAAATTTTCGAAAAGATAATTCTCTGGGTTGGATGTGGCTCGAAGAACTTCTTCCTCCGGTCATGGGTCCCTTACACGTCGGCGAGCCATTCCTCTATCTCCCTAGGGAGAAGAAAGGCAGGCTCATTGGCATTGGTTTGAGGGGGTGCAACCTCCACCGAGACTTCTTGTAGATTTTCAAGAGGAGGTTCCGATGGAATGCCGTCCCGTCCGGTAGGATTGTTGACTCCAAGTGCTAGGTTCCAATCCTCTTGAGGGAGGATTGGTTCCATGGGAGGTGTTACAAGAATGTTCAACCTCTGGTGCAAGAGGTTGATTTCTTGAAAACTGTTTTCCAACCCCACCGTAAGATAATTTATACGGTCTATTAAGACCTCCTCTACTGACGTCATCTCATCAAGAGCCTCACGTAATGCCATTACGTAGCGTACAAGAGTTGCTTCAATTGATGACCTTCTTTCCCTTCGACTGTTTCTGGAGTGCGTAGAAGAGGTTCCACTGTTTTGGCTTGACATTCTACGAAAATAAACGAAAAGAGTTCATTTTAATGAAACAGTAACCTCGACACGGCCCCGTGCTCAATGAGCACGGCCCCGTGTTCACCTTTCTTCAGATTTTTGGAACAAGGAATCTCGGAGTTTTAAATTATTTTTTTAATTTTTAAAGCATTTTTGAGCAGAAATAACTTAAAACAATGTTGCAAAACTTATTTTTACAAGATCCCTTGAACAAAAATCTAACAAATATCACCATAAAGCTTGGAATCATGGTAATCTCAAGCTCTAATGGAGGTGTTGAGGTCAAAGAAATGGAGAAGAAGGAAATTGACAAAAGAGGAAAGGACAAGAAGGTTGTTGAGAAACTTCTTTTAGAAAATACCTAGGATGGTATGTGAGAAGATTCCCTCAAATCTCTGTCCCTGGAATAGTCCAAATGTGCAGGATCCTTGGCTGCATTTATAGAAAACGACAGCAAGCTGGACACGGCCCCGTGTCGGCTGGACATGACCCCGTGTGCAGGCGAGGTCCTGACACATTTTGTCCGTATTCTGACAAAAAGTCAGAAAGGAATCTTTTGGTGGACACGGGGGCGTGTTGACCTGGACACGACCCCGTGTCTGGAGGCTGTTTATGAAGTTTCGTCTATTTCTAAGGAGTTCATCCGGATCGGGCGGTTCCTTACTGGATGGAACAACCCCAAAGTGCCTAAAATACCTTAATTGCTCTAGATTAAGATGAGAACGCAAGAGGTTGTCGGTGAGGGTGATTCCTATGCTAAATGTAGGTGGACAAGTTCAACCCTTTTCCGGGCTCTCGTTAAAGAATGTGTATGCCGAATCGCTCAGGTCTATGTATGCATCGAACGAAGTCGGTGGGGAGTCCTTCACGGCACAATCGACACAGGGACGACTATCGCTCAAGTCCTCACTAGAGTTAAAGGTAACATCGGGAACAACGAAGTTGTTTTTATTTGAATGCGATCCCAACAATTCTTCTTGGTTATCGTCTTGAGATAAATTATTGAAATCCATCCTAAGTTCTTTTAACCAATTAAGAATTGGATCTTCCATTTGAAATAGTTCATCAAGAAGCATTTCTCCTAGAAGATCCGGTTGAGAGCATTCGAGGGAGAGATAGGGATTATTTTTACTTTCGCCCCTCTTAAGGCTACAGGAAAACAATGGGTCTACATAATGGGGTTTATAATTTAGAAAATAACATTTTAAATCTTTATGGGAACTGATGTGTGCAAAATGCAACATATAAATTTCATCAATTGTGGCATAAAACTAACCCTTTTTTAGTACTAATGTTGGAAAAAGTGTGCTTTTCTCTTCCTTTTGTATTTTCAGGATTAAATGAGCTCAAATTAACAAAAGAAGCAAAAAGACATCAAAATCTAACATAAATACAAGAAAAGGAACAAGACGTGACATGCCCGACCCCACAACAGCATCTTCCCAAGCAAAACAAGATAACAGAAGACTGAACACGCCCCGTGCTCAGCCAGCACGGGGGCGTGCCCAAGTGTCAGCAGAAAAGACAAAGTGGTAGAAGCTTCTATTGCCCACCACGGGGCCGTGCTCAGCGGACACGGGGCCGTGGTCAACTATAAGATTCGCACAATCCAGCAAATCTTCATAGTACAAAGATTCTTCTGCACCACGGGGTCGTGCTCAGCGGACACGGGGGCGTGGTCAACTAAAAAGACAAAGCTGCATTAAATGAAGAAAGAGAAGGGTGTGGACACGGGGCCGTGCCCGAGCTTCTGTTCAGCCTATAAATAGGAGTGCTTGGCTTAAGCTCAAACCATCCCTTGGCACACCACCTCTCTCACACTTCACCCACCACCCACCACCACCATAACACCATCATCCACCACCATCATCCATTGTCCATCGTAGAGTGTGTGAGTCGTCTCGGAATCCAAGATTGATCGTAAGAGTTCTTGACAATCAAGGCCATGTTTGCCTAAGTCTCTTACATCACTTGGTGAAGACAAAGTGTCTAGTGTAACACTTTTTATTTTTAATCTTTTCGCACTTTTTACTTGGTTTTGTATTAATGACTTTAATAAATAGTTTCTTATGTTGAAGGTGATCTTTCCTTATCGTTTGTCCGTGGTGTCTTGACATTATTTTACTGTCTATATAAAATAAAAGATTTTCACCATTCATATCTCCACGGTCTATATGGAGGTATGTTGGCTACCTGGTCGGGGGTTAAGGGAACGGTTTGGTAAAGGTCTTGCCATTGTTCAGCGTTTAGAGGTCCTGCAATGGACCTGGGTCAAATTTAGTAGGACCTCCTTCAATACTTAACGGTATTGGATGGCGGGGGTCCAAACTCTTTGATCCCCTCATAAGTTAACTACTATTAATACTATAACCCGGCTATTTAGGACTGTATTCCTGCTGACTCAGACTACTTAGTCGAGGGTAACGTCACCTCCAAAAGAGGGGCCTACCATAATTTGCATTAATAACTTAATTAATTATCTTCCAATAATCCACCCTTTTAGGATTGTATCCTTGCTGACTCAAACTACTGGGGTGAGGGTAACGTCACCCTCAAAAGAGGGGCCTACTACAATAACTAAGATAATCTCTTAATAAGTGCAAAAGTGCGGAAATAATCAAAGGTTACACTAGATACGAGTCGGAACCAAGTGATTCATCTTGTCTATCTGTTTTTCTTTTATTTTTATTTTCAGCATTTTTAGTTAGTTTTTATTTTTCTTAGTTTAAAACATTTTTCTAAACTTTTTGATTTGATTAGACGTTGAGGATAAACCGGTACTAAAAGCTCTTGTGTCCTTGGACGACCTCGGTATCTTACCAACACTATACTACGCTCACGATGGGTGCACTTGCCCATATGAGTGTCTAGTGTTAGTGAATATCGTGTTTTATAAATTTAAAACTTGACTAAAAAGTGTTAAAGGGGCTTAAAATATACACCTAATATATATAACACTTGACACCCATCAGGAACCACCACATATTTGACACTACGTACCATAAGAGTGCCGAAAGTAAAAAATATCAGTATCACTCATGTTTGTGTCAGAAATTACCAACCGTCGGGATCTTACGGTTCTGTTTTCAGTAACTGAAACTTGGGCACGGGGCGTGTTGAGTGGGCACGGCCCCGTGTTCAGCTTACTGTCTGACTTAAAACAGGATTGCCAGTTCCAAGGATTGGGCACGGGGCGTGTTCAGCAGGCACGGCCCGTGCTGAGTTCTGCAGAAGCTAAAAAATTAAGAAAAATCCTAAAAAAAACAGAAAAATTAGAAAAAACGATTAGGCCGCTGGTTCCTAACTTTCTTAAAATCCTTGTGTCCCCGGGAACGGCGCCAAAAACTTGATGTGTGCGAGTGTGTATATGTTTTAATGTATATTTTAAGCCCTTTTTACACGCTAGTCAAATTTTAAATTTATAAAACACGATATTTTACTAACACCAAACACACATATGGGGAAGTGTACCATCGTGAGCGTAGTATAGTGTTGGCAAGATACCGAGGTCGTCCAAGGACACAAGAGCTTTTAATACCGGTTTATCCTCAACGTCTAATCAAATCAAAAGGTTAGAAAAATGTTTTTAAACTAGAAAAGTAAAAACTAACTAAAATGCTGAAAATAAAATAAAAATAAAAACAGATAGACAAGATGAAGCACTTGGCTCCGACTCGTGTTTAGTGTAACCTTTGATTCTTTCCGCACTTTTCCACTTTTTAAGAGATTATCTTAGTTATTGTAGTAGGCCCCTCTTTTGAAGGTGACGTTACCCTCAACCCAGTAGTTTGAGTCAGCAAGGATACAATCCTAAAGGGTTGGATTATTGAAAGATAATTAATTAAGTTATTCTCTTTTGAAGGTGACGCTACCCTCGGCTAAGTAGTCTGAGTCAGCAGGGATACAGTCCTAAGTAGCCGGGTTAAAGTATTAATAGTAGCTTACATATGAGGGGATCAAAGAGTTTGGACCCCCGCCATCCAATACCGGTGGGTATTGAAGGAGGTCCTACTAAATTTGATCCAGGTCCTTGCAGGATCTATACACTAAACAAGGCAAGACTCTTACCAAACCGTTCCCTTAACCCCCGACCAGGTAGCCAACATATCTCCATATAGACCGTGGAGATATGAATGGTGAAAATCTTTTATTTTATATAGACAGTAAAATAATGCCAAGACACCACAGACAAAAGATAAGGAAGAATCACCTTCAACATAAGAAACTAGTTATTAAAGTCATTAATACATCAAATAAAAAGTGCGAAAAGATTAAAAATAAAAAGTATTACACTAGACACTTGTCTTCACCAAGTGATGTAAGAGACTTAGGCAAACATGGCCTTTAATTGTCAAGAACTCTTACGATCAATCTTGGATCCCGAGACGACTCACACACTCTACGATGGACGATGGATGATAGTGGTGGATGATGGTGTTGTGATGGTGGTGGGTGGTGGGTGAAGTGTGAGAGAGGTGGTGTGCCAAGGGATGGTTTGCAAATGAGCCAAGCACCCCTATTTATAGGTTGAACAGAGACTCGGGCATGGCCCCGTGTCCATTGGGCACGGCCCCGTGTCCACCTTCCTTCTCTTTCTTCATAAATGCAGTTTGTCTGCATTAGTTGACCACGCCCCCGTGTCCGCTGGGCACGACCCCGTGTGCAGAAGCGTATCTGTACTATCAAGATTTTCCCAGATTATGCGAATCTTAGAGTTGACCACTGCCCCGTGTCCGCTGGGCACGCCCCCATGGTGGGTGATAGAAGCTTCTACAGCTTTGTCTTTTCTGCTGACACTTGGGCACGCCCCCGTGCTCACTGAGCACGGGGCGTGTTCAGCCTTCTGTCTTCTTAAGTTTGCTTGGGAAGATGTTGTTGGGGGGTCGGGCATGCCACGTTTGTTCCTTTTCTTGTATTTATGTTAGCTTTAGCTGCCTTTTTGCTTCTTTTGTTCATTTGAGCTCATTTAATCCTGAAAATACAAAAGGAAGACAAAAACACACTTTTTCCAACATTAGTACTAAAAAAGGGTTAGTTTTATGCCATATTTGATGTAATTTATATGTTGCATTTTGCGCACATCAGTTGTCGAGCGAGGAACGGTTGCCGGCGAGGAATCGAGGAGCGGGGAGTAGGAGAGAAGTGGTGTGGGCGGTGAGTATTCACCGAAGGTGAAGAAGAGGTGATCTGGGAGAGAGAGGGGACTTGACCATTATTAAACCAATCAAAAAAAATTTTTAATTGAGTGTGTGTTTAAACCATTGCTAGTGTTTGAGTAGAAAATTGAGAGTGAAGGGGGGTTTGACATGGGATGAGATTATTGGGTAGAGAATAACTCAAACACTCTACTAACCAAAAAGATACCGCCCACCCTTAGTTTAACTTTGGATGTAGTGCGGTATTATGGGTAGTTGATAATGTCACGGCCCCCGATCCACCCTGGACGGAATCGAAAGCCGCGAACAGCCCAGTGGTACCGGTGATTATTTTGAAAACGTTGCAGCGGAAATTTCATCAGGACCGTGAGTTAGGAAAAATATCAGAGTTTAGAAATACCGGATTTTTATTTATTAAATAGATGGGATAAAACCCATATTTTACAAAGGTAGCTTTAATAAAATAGTATTTGATTACATAAAACAATATTTCTTAATTTGATTTAATTAATAAAATAAGCCACTTCTTGAAGCCTTTCAGTGCCGTATCCAACTCTTACTCCAATCTACTGTAATTACCTGAAATATGTTTGAAAAATGTTTTGTCAGTGGAAATACTGAGTGAGTTCATTCCATTTTTATAAAATATATCGTTATACCTTACAGTATTAAGGTTTTTATATTTGTTTATATTTACCCAACTCAATCAGTATTTGTCACATGGTGGCAGTTCCGATGTGACAGTAATCATATCACTCATTGGCTCACTTTCGTCCAATAGTGAATTTATCAAGTAATTATATTTTACTATTATTCAATTTATCTGTCACTAGGCGATTCCTGTGACGGTAATCATATCACTGTTGATCATTCTTTCAACTAGTGACTCAGGTCATATTACTGTTGATCATTCTCTCAACTAGTAATTCTAGTCATAACACTGTTGATCATTCTCTCAACTAGTGTCTTTTGGTCATGTCACTGTTGATCATTCTCTCAACTAGTGACTCTGGACTTAGTTGTGTCCGGTGACATTACTTTGTCAAATATATTACTTATGGCACAAAACCATTTAATCCAGAGAATGACATATATCTTTTTATGTCAAACTACTATTACTTATCGAATATAATATGTTAATTAAATAATTGTAATATCATTATTTAATCTATTAACGTGACTAAGACTAAAATATAATCTTAGTATAGTAGAATACATTATGCTTGACTATTTTATTATGGTATATACCTTTTAGATTTATTTCAAACATACATTAAATTTATTAACGATTTAATGTTAAAATAATATTAGTTTATAGACTATAGCTACTGAGGCATAATTCCCACTGTGATTGTAGTCATGCTATTATTGTCTAACTTTCTGGATAATAGTAACAAGGATCAAATAATGTATAAAACCTCCCATACCGGCAATTATTATAAAATATAAAAATTTAATCACTGTAAGTATAACTGGTAAACCTTTAGAATTTTGGAAAGCATTTGTAAATATAATTGTATCACAAAAAGGTGATAAAAGAGAATGGACTCACAAACTGTGAGAAAAGAGAAATGAACTCACCTTGCAGATTTCTACGGGCAAAGTTTAGTCTACAGATAAGCCTTGATATATTTGCAGATTTAATTTGAGCAGAGCCTAGCCTATTGATTAGCCTTGTAACCTAGTGCACACGAACTAGGTAAGTAACTAATACATCATTTACGATAACTCACGAGATTAAATCACTCACAACGAATGACAAAGTGCAATCACTTAAACATCCATCGGAATCACAACGAATGACGAAGTATAATTACTTAAACATCCATCGGATTCACAATGAATGACAAAGGATAGTACTAAAACATCCATTGGATAGTTTCAATCGATCGGACATTGAATCGTAGCAGCGATCGAGTTAATACCATGTTTGCGGCAGCACCCCGCTATACTAATTAGTGATTCGTGTGTGTTTTGAGAGTATTTGGACGATATCTCCGCGCCTGAGTCGAATTTTATCGTCGAACGAACGCACAGAAGCCAGTCCTAAAGCCTGCTATTTATACCCGAAAATTTGCATTGCTTGCGCACCGTAAGCCTAAACCCCTTACGGTGCGCAAGGGACTCAAAATGGCCATAAGCTTGCCACGTGTGTTTGAAGTGCAGGTGAGTCGACGGTTTCTCGAATTTTGTTTTAGACAGCGAGATATAAAGATAATCGTCGAGTAGGGAATGCCCCCCTGAGTTTTAGGGCCCTGATCCTGATTCGGATTGTTCTGAAATTTGTAGGGTTTGTGCAGAATCACTTGGGTGTCTTAATTAGGGTTTCCTATTGAATAAAATAATAAAATAAACAGGACTTTTAATGAGGGTTGTTACATTCTCCCCACCTTAATAAAAATCTCGTCCTCGAGATGTACTGGAATAAGTAGGAATACTTTTTCTTCATCTCAGCTTCCAGCTCCCAAGTGTATTTAGGTTATGATATTTCTTTTAGACTTATGTCATATTTTAGTTACTAAGAACAATATTTAAAGTAGATGACACAGAATTTAAATATCGAATTTTGCGACTACAAGTTGTACAATAGGTAGGATTCAATGGTTCAACTGAATTAGTTCAAGAAATTGATGACAAACGAATGAGATGAAATGATATAATTTCAAATGGGACTAGGTTCAAGCCAAAAGACATATGATCAAATAGATGTCTAGATCGAATGTTTACAATTTGTAAATGACTCTTTAGAATAAATAGAATTATTGATCAAAGAAAACTTACTTTGATTGGCAACTGAGGAAGACTCAGAATTAACAAGCTCAAAAATGAAATAGAAGCATGAAAATGATTGTTAACTATTGAACCATAACAAGAGGAAAATCAATGTGTTGACATTTATTAAATTGCAAGGATACACCGAAATACAATAGAGTTTAGTGTATCATTGTCTTAATACATAATTGTATCAAGACTACTTTCAGATGATGAGTCAAACGAAATACATACGTGGTTTTGAATGATTCGTATGCTTATGATTAGCCCAAGCTACAAGTTTATAACGACTCCACAAGGTGTCGAAATGATTGAAATAATTCAATAATTACGGTGACCGAACAATTTCACCGTGTAATCAACGGAAAGATTTAATGAAGTAAATTTGGATATTTATTTCGAATAGGATTTTCAATTGATAATGAAAAGACCAAATGAATATTATAGAATTTTCGATAAATGATGAAAGAAACATTAAGAGGTACACCGGAATATGATATGAATTTGTGTACTCTTATCTTAACACATAATTGTATTAAGACTGTTTAAGATAAAAAGGAAATAAATAAATCCGTACATCAGGTGTGAAAATGAGAATAGCTCAAGCTACAAATTTATTGTGACGCCACAAGGTGTCCTAGTAATTGGAAACAGTAGCGGTGAATGAAATGAGTTTCACCATGCTTTAAATAAAATGAAGTAAGTCCAAATGTTTCAAATAAATCTAGTAGGATTTTTTTTTGTTTTTGAAATTGAAATAATTGAATAATGTTTTTCGATCAAAGATGATAAATCAATAAAGATTACGAAGTGCTCGATTGCTGATATAAAAATCCTTAAGAGATACACTGAAATATGAAATGAATTTGTGTATCATTATCTTAGCACAGGATAGTGTTAAGATTGATTTTATAGAATAAACCAACAAAGCGGATTCAATATAAATAAATAATTAAACCCGTGTGCAACGAGATTAGCACAAGCTTTAAATTTGTGAAAACGTCACCACAAGGTGATCGTAACCAAATAAATGATTCAGTGAAAGTGAAAACCAAGCAAGTCTGTTATGGTTTTGAATAGATGAAGTACTTGGCAGAATGTATTTATTTATAAACTTTTATTTGTACTAGGGTCAAATAATAACTTAACTTAGATATTACATATCAGCGATTACGTCTGGAATCATTTCTGCTTCTTGCGTAATAAGTACGAATGCTCGCGCGTTCTTCTTAGCTCCGTCTGTTGTTCTGGCCTTGTTGTCGGATGCTTGGGTTAGTTTAGGGCAATATGGTTTGATGTGTCCTGTTTCTCCGCAATTGAAACAAACATTAGTTTTCCTTCTACACTCTTCCTCTATATGCTCGGTCATCTTGCAGAAGTCACAGTAGGGTGTTCTCCTAAAACGGCATTTTCCTGAATGCTTTTTGTTACAGTTTCTACAGATAGGTTGTTCCAATGACGATTCAGTTCCTGTCTTCTTGTAGAATTCTTGGGAAATTTTCTGGGCTAACTCTTTTTTCTTATTTTCTTCTCTTGTGCGAATTAGTCCATCTGTTAACATGTTAGCTAGTTCGACTGCTTCTTCAATAGCACTACAAGAAATTGGGGTGTTTACCCACACATGATTTACCTACACATGTAAATGTGTGGGTATTTACCTACACATGTTTTTATATGTGTAAGTAATAGTTGATGATATATTTTCATAATGATTAACACTTAATATGTGTTGGTAACACATTTTAGCCACACTTAGTGTTGGTGGGAAAATTTGCCCCCCCAAAATTGCCTACACATGTAGCAAATTTTCGTCATGTGTAGCTAAATTATCTACACATATGTAAAAAAAACTAATATATATGTAGGTAAATGATTATGCTTACCAACACATAAGAATTTAAAAAAATATATGTAGATAAACTAAGTTAATGTATACTTTTTGTTTTTTGAAAATGACGTGGCAAATTAAATACCTACACGTGATTAAAAATGTACAATATGTGTAGATATTACATACCTATAAAGTAAGTAAATATATATTCTTTAGATGTTGTGACAAAACAAATATCTACACATATTTAAAAATGTACAATATGTGTAGATATTGAATACATATAAAATAAATAATTAAATATTTTTTAAGATGACGTGGCAAAAAAATACCTACACATATATAGAAATGTACAATATGTGTAGATATTGGACACATAAAAAATAAATTATGAGGGCTCCGAGCTCCATCTAAAGCTCAAGCTCGGTTCGTTGGAAGTTTTTCAAGCTCCGACTCGGCTCGTATTTTATTTATTAATTAGTTTATATAAAGAGTTAATTACATAGTTAGTCCCTGTGGTTTGCACAAAGTAATATACTTAGGTACTAATAGTTTATAAAATCACCTTCTACGGCATTAACTTTTCATTTTTTAATGTTTAGAGGTATTAACGTTAATTGTTTGTTAAACTATTAGTACCTAAGTATGTTATTTTGTGCAAACCACAATGACTAACTATGTTAATACCATAGAAGTTAATACCTGGCAATTTTGGCCCATGGGGTATGTTTTGGGCTGATTTGGACTTTAAAAGAAAAGTCATGGGCTGTTTTGGGTTAACATTTAAAATTTAAAGGAGTCAGAATGGGAATATCAGATTTTAATTTATATAGATGGGAAACTAAAAAAATAGAACGGGTGAAGACTATTTGCAATAGGCTCTTTTCCTCTTCTTTAGTCGAACTTACACTCTGTTCCTGAGTCTCATTTAACAGGGGGAGGGGGAGGGGAAGGAAAAGAGATGAAAATATGAAAAAACCATGTTCCCGAGATTTTTTAAGGACATGAGGGGAGAGAAAATTGAAGAAAATTTGTCCATATATTCATCCTCTCAAATTAGAGAGATTAGAAAAGAAAATTCTATCAATTACTAAATTACCCTCCAATCTAATAAATCTCATCTTCAGTTATTTTAGATAAATTTGGCGCAAACTTTTTCATTCCCTCTCACTCTCTGACTTCTTCTAAAAGGGAGAAACTAGAACTCCGACCATCACTCGCCACCGCAGCAGATCTCCCTCGCAGAACCACCGTTTAGCGGCAATCAGACCTTCAAAAGTTATCTCTCAAACCCCATAACCAGTTCACACTCAATCCGCCCTAATTTCCAGTCATCGTCTGTGGTTCAATCGACAGGTAAAATGTTGTTCTTTAATCGATTAAGCAGACAAGCAGATGCTGGTTCTGAATTGTTTTTGCCAATTTGAATAACCGAATTTAAATGGAACAGAAAGAAATTTCAGATTTTGATGATACTGTTTGTGTATCAGAATGAGAACATGGTTGGGTTCTATGTGTGCCTTAGTTTGATGAATTCTTGGCTTAAATATTGAATTTAATAATAAAACTTGTTTATAAATAATGAATGTCAATCTTCCATTAGTTGCTTTGAGAAAGATTTGAAATTTTGAGTTTGGTGCAGAATGCTTGCTCTACTTTTATGGTTTTATCTAAATGATTGATAAAGTATAATGGGTAATTGGCTAATTGCTGGCTATATATGTTATATGTTTCCAGTAGTGTGTATAATAATTGAATCAAATCTTGAAATAACTTGCTCGAGTATCATCTCTTGATTCTTGCTTAATTATTTCGCTCTTTGATGTTTTATTGTTATTTCGATAACTTTTTTATGTATCAAGTATCATCTCCTGATTATTGATTCTGATTTTACTGAACACTATTCTTAACACGCAGCCTATTCCTACCTGCTCGAGGCATACCATTTGAGAGCCCATTCAACAGCTGATTTACAGCATATTGAGGTGTGTGTTTTATCTTTTAGCCTTTTACTTTTGATTCTTTTAGTACTTGAACATACAAAATAATCATGTATGTATTTTTAGAAGATCAAAAGGGGCTTGCGGTGCAACTTATTGCCCGTTTGCGTTCTATTTTGATGTATTAGATGTTTTTTTTCGGTATTTGATCTAATGGTATTAAACAATCATCAAAAATACGCTTTGAGAGACAATGAACAAAATAAATATAAAAAAAAACTGTGAAGAGACTACCACATGGTCTACATATCACCAAGCAGCCACTTAGTCTTCTGATCAAGCCATTGACTTTCTTTTTGACCCATGTATCTATTATCTATGTTACCCTTTAATTTCATTATCTTAATATTCCGATGAGCCAGAATTATGAGACTCGAGAATAGGCACACCAGCCTCTGTGAACTAACCAACTTTAGCATCAACAAAAAAGAAAAAACAGGTCGCTAATCGATCAAACAGCAATGCAAAGTAGAAAAGTAACAGATTACAATACCCAAAGTTGTTAATCCGATGATCTGCAGAGATGGTCAACCGGTGACTCTGATCAAGAGCTAATTAAGTTAGCCAGAAATCTATCATAAGTATGAAAATAAAGTCGTCTGGTGGTCCAGCTCTCTGACCAGATCATATATTTAGGTTGGTTTGAAGTTTAAATAATCTGACTTTGATCTTTGTATTCTCCTGCCTTAGAAGCTGATTACATATAATCAAGTTACACGCCACAACTCATTTGCTCAGCCCTACATCAGTCGCTATGTCATGACATATTTTAGGTTAATTAAAATGTTTTATGTTTAAAGGGTATAATGGTACATATTCAAAGGTACATATTCGAAGTTTACCAACCCGGACACGTTTTAACCCGACAAAATTGCCCCTTGATGTACAATCACTTAAAAAAAACATTTTCTTAACCGACCCGACCCGACCCGAAACCCGTTCCAACCCGAACCCGTTTTGACCCATGACCCGACCCGACCCGACCCGACCCGTTTGCCAGGTCTATTTTAAAGCTCGAGCTCAAACTTAAAAGGACCTGAGCCTGGCCTCGTGATTAGTTTTTCAGCTCAAGCTTGGCCTGGGCTTGGCTTGCTTATTGTTTTATTAACATGATTTTTATAAATTTATTGTTTATATATATATTATCATAAATTTATAAATAATAACTATTAATGTATAAATGTGTAGCATGTAATTCTAATTGTCTTAATTTTGTAAATGGAGCTTTCTAGGCTGCTGTCCAACGTCTCGCTGACTGATGAAGGGGATAAATGGAGCTGGTCTTTGGACTCAAATGGGTTATTTTCGGTCAGTGGGTTGAGGAGGTGCTTGGTGCAAAACAACCAAACGGCTGCAGCTACTGTCTACTCGTGGAATCGATGGATTCCGCTCAAGGTTAACTTTCTAGTGTGGAGGTTAAACTTGAATAGACTATCAACGCGGGTGTCTTTGTTAAGGAGAGGCGTACAAGTGCCATCCGCTTTGTGTGAGTTGTGTCGAGATGAAGAGGAGTCTACCGAAGACGTTTTCTGCACGTGCCCATTCACGCAAAAGGTTTGGAATGGAATTGCGAGGTGGTGCAGACTTCCAGCCATTTTTTTTTGGCTTGGGTGATCCGGTAAATTATCATGTACATGTGCTAGGCTCAAAAGTCTGGAAACAATTGATATACTCAGGTCTTTCAAACGACGATTTGGTGTATTTGGTCGAGCAGAAATAACTTGGTGTTTGAGCGGGGGAAGTGCTCGCCTAAAAGGGTGCTGGAAGAAACAAAGACATGGGGTTTTTGTGGATAAAACATCGAGCCAAAGCGACGACATTGACATGGGAAAAGTGGAGTGATTTTGATGTATCTTGCTTTGGTGTGTACTGTGTAATGTTGTAGTTGTACAGGTGTATGGTACTTAACGTGGTTAACACAATTTTGTTGACCCGTTTTATAATAAAAATTAGTTGGCCGTTTACCCAGACAAATCGTTTGACACCATCATTTTTTATCTCCACATAAATGCGTGGCCCAGCCATATTATATAATTACGGCTTGTTACGGATTCGACGCGCGTTATGGACCTACGCTCGTTACGGACGACATCGACTAAATAATAAAAATATTATATATTTACGACTAGTTACGTTTCGACGCTCGTTACCGACATACGATCGTTACGGACGACTCGAACGATAAAATGAAAATATTATATAATTACGGCTCGTTACGGATTCGACGCGTGTTACGGACCTACGCTCGTTACGGACGAAATCGACTAAATAATAAAAATATTATATATTTATGACTAGTTACGTTTCGACGCTCGTTACGGACCTACGCGCTTTACGAACCTACGCGCGTTACGGACGACTTCGATTAAATAATAATAATATTATATATCTCCAACTAGTTACGGATTCGACGCGCGTTACGAACGACTTCGACTAAAAAATATTATATAATTATGGCTCGTTACGGACTCGACGCGCGTTACGAACGACTTCGACTAAATAATAAAAATATTATATATTTACGACTAGTTATGGATTCGACGCGCGTTACGGACCTACACTCGTTACGGATGACTTCGATTAAATAAGAAAAATATTATATATTTACGAGTAGTTACGTTTTGACACTCGTTACGGACCTGTGCGCGATAAGAACGACTTCGACTAAAAAAATAAGGCCAGAGGGTGTGGGGGGCGCCATACCCGCCACGTCACCGCCTATAGCGCCCCGGGCGCTATACACCCACACCGCCCAAATTAAGAAGGGGCGCTATAGAGGGGGCTCCATGGTGGTAACGAGAGAGAAGGGGCTTTATCAGGTGGGGCCCTCACATTCATCCAATCAAAATTTTTATTTTTTTATTTTTTTTCTCTATAGCGCCCCTAGGGGGTTATACCACACCCTCCATATTAAAGGGGGCGTTATATAGCCCACTTGGCTGACGTGGCGCCTACGTGGCGTTGAGGTGTCCTTTATAACCCCCAAGGGCTCCATCCCACACCCTCTAGCCTAAAAATATTATATAGTGGTTGAGGGTGCTGGTGAGTGGAACAGAGGTCACGGGTTCGACCCCGCCTCCTGTGTTTTCGCTGCACTTCTGTTTTCCTTTTAAAACCCAATATATGAAAACCATAGTGTATGTATAAGTTTAATAAGAGATGCAGTCTAACACCAAAAAACATCAGCTGACCAGTGGTGAAGGGTTGTAGCTGTGCATACCTTTTTTTTGTTATAAACAGGTATATGAAACAGCACAGCAATTGCATAAGTTAATTAAAAGCAGTTTAATTGTGAGTTAGACACATAGCCCAGTGGTAGTACTGTGTGCACACGACACCGAAGTTTCCGGTTCGAATCCGGGCAGACCCAGTTTTTGTGTTTTATTTTTAGTTCCATTCCTTTTCCATTATAATTTACATAATTAACAGTTTATATTTTTTTATTTCATTTCCTTTCTATAATAAAACCTTAAACATTTAATAATAACACAAATAATTAACAATTTGTGATAAAAATATTATATAATTACGGTTCGTTACGACTAGTAACGTTTCGACGCTCATTACGGATCTACACGCGTTACGGACGACTTCGACCAAAAAATAAAAATATTATATAATTACGGCTCGTTACAGACTCCACGCGCGTTACGGACACGACTTCGACTAAATAATCAAAATATTATATATTTACGACTAGCTAGTTACGGATTCGGCGCGCGTTACGGACCTACGCTCGTTACGGACGATCTCGACTAAATAATAAAAATATTATATATTTACGACTAGTTACGTTTCGACGCTCGTTACAAACTGACGACTCGAATGATAAAATGAAAATATTATATAATTACAGCTCTTACGGATTCGACGCGCGTTACGGACCTAGACTCGTTACGGACAACATCGACTAAATAATAAAAAATATTATATATAATATACATATTGAAAGGGCAACTTAGGTCATTTGCCACTTCCCTTAAAATTCATTTAATGCATAATGTACACTCATTATGCACATTAAGTCTTTGCGTAGTGGGGCGCCACGCCATGTGCCAACATAACCCCCCCATAACCCCCCGAACACCACTACGGGGGGTTATGAGGCAAAAAAAATTGGGGAGCGTGATATATATAGCGGGGTTATGAGGTTTGCTTTTAAACTTTCTACGAATCAAAATAAAGCAATGTTTTTTATATTAATTAATAAAATTGAAAATTATTAAATAGGTAATGATTAGGTGGGGGCTTTATGACTACGGGCTTAAATGCATAACGCCTCATAACGTCCACCCGCACACGTGGCGCGCCACGTGTCGCATAACGCCCACAAATGGGGGTTATGACTACACATGGCCTAATAGATAAAGCTTTTGGTCCAACTGATGTTGTAGCCCAGTGGTTGCAATTAGGGGTGCAAACGAGCCGAGCCGAGCCCGAGCTCGATTAACTTATGAGAGCTCGAGCTCGGCTCGTTTGTATTTTCTCAAGCTCGACCTCGGCTCGGGCTCGGCTCGTTTATTATCTATTAATTAGTATTAGTATATTAAATAAAAACAATATAAATAATAGACTTTTTAGGCTCGCGAGCTCGATAAGTGAAGCTCGGGCTCGGGCTCGTTTATTAATTAAGCTTATTTATAGGTTCGAGGTCGACTTGTAAAGAAGTTTAAATAAGCTCGGCTCGACTCGGCTCGTTGACACTAAGGCTCAATTAGGCTCGACGAGTCTAACGAGCTTCACATGCGAGGCTCGAGCTCGGGCTCGATAAACAAACGAGCATTGTTTTAGGCTCAAGCTCGGCTCGGGCTCGATAAGGCTTGGCTCGTTTCGAGTTTTTTATCGAGCCGATCTCGAGTAGCTCGCGAGCCGCTCGGCTCGTTTGCACCCCTAGTTGCAATGGAGGTGGGAAGGTTTACCACCTTGTGGGTTCCTGCTCGGAAGTGCTCAGGTTCGAATCCCACTTCTTCCGAGCTTTGGTCATCTATAGCCATGACCGAGATGCTGATCAAAAAAAAAAAAAAAAAAAAAACTCCCCAGAAAACACAACACACGGATACTAATCCCAAATATCTCATCCACCGTCCACTCAAATCACAATCAGACGGCTATCATTCTCCCTTCACACAAGTTTCTAATTTTCAAAAGCTCACAGAAACCTTACTCTCAATTCTCTCTCTCATTGTTCTTCGTCTCTACTCAATGAAGTTTTGGAGGCCAAAATCTATTTCATTGCATCCAAATTTTGAAATCCCACTCCTCATCCCAAACTTTCATTATCCCGCCTTCTTTACATTTGCAAGGAGAGAACCAGAGTAAAAAAGTGAGTTAGAGATAGGACCTGATCGGCGGCTAGGGTTTCGAGGTTATTTTCTCAGGCCACGACAAGGTAATATTAGGGATGCGTGTGAAGGCTGATACATGGGCGGCTATAAGGTTCGGACCACCCGGTAGGTTCAGTTCCCAAATGGTGCATTTGCAAGCAAGTTACCACGAAGCTGCTTCATCGTAAAGTTCCCAAATTATGGCACAGGTCAAATCCTATTTCAAACCGTAATTTCAGTAATTTCTCCGTTGCGTAATTTTTTTTTCAATTTATTGAAATGTATGCACTCGGTACGATTAAGGATATATGTGTTCGGTACGAATTGATTTCGTTAATCTCTTCATGATCTGTAAATTGTTTAATTTAGGCTATCAGTGTTGTGGATAACTTAAATGAAATATGAATTTATGTTTTCGCCCAATATATTAGTTAGTGATTTGTTATTTTCTTATTTTTTTACTAACACGACTAATCTTATTTGTTTTAGTTTTTGATGAAATTTGTGTAAAGATGATGATTTCCGGATGATTGGAACTAGGGATGAGCAAATCGTTCCCGGTACCGAAATTACTGAACCGGGTACTTTTTCGGTACCGGTACCCAATTTTGGGGATATTCGGTACCGGACGGTACCGAGCTCATCCCTAATTGGAACTTTCAGTTGATGAATTCTAGAGGGAATGTGAGACTTATATTTTAGTTGTTTGTGTTTTAACTTGAAAAAAATTCATGCTCTAGACTTTCTTTGTATGAGCCAAGTGCAATTCATAATCTTGCTGTTTATGTTGTTCAAATTTCTTCAGTATAACTAATATGAGTTATATGAATTTGGTTGTGTATCTGTGATTCCTGTTCTGTAATTGCAGGGTGAAACTTGATGATTAATCTAAGCTTTTAATATTCTGTTGTTATTTCATGGTTGGTGAATCAATACATGATGGTTGAAGTGTAAGGGCGATTGTTAGCGATTAAGGAGTCAATTTATGTGACTTTTTTTCTTGTTTTACCAAAGGCTAATGATTAAGGAGTCACTTTGTGTGACTTTTTTTTTTTTGCTTTACCAATGGCTGATGACAACCATAACCAGCTTGCTTCCGATTATTTAAAATCTAATACCTTAAATACATAACACTACTGGAATGCTAAGTACTGTTTTTGGTAATGTCTTTGAAATTGGTTATTGTAGGCATATCTAATTGATTAGTGAAAAGGGTTCATGCTCAGTTGGGTTGAAATGAAGCAAAAACCAAGCATTTGGCTACCAATTGTGAGGTTTGATTCTTACTTGAAGCTCTTTGTGTTCTTAATTTTTCAAAGATTCGTTTCACTTAAGCTAAGGGGGTGTTTGGCCTAGCTTTTTTAACAAAGCTTATAGCTTTTTTAGCTTTTTTTTTTTTTTTTTTTTTACAAAATAAGCTTAACATGGTGTTTGTTTTGGCTTTTTAAGCTTATGCTTATTAGCTTATATAAGCTAATTTGAAGAAGCTTATTTGAAGATGCTTTTTTAGCTTATTTGAAGAATGATAGAAAATAAGCTATAAGCTAATCCAAACACTTAAAAAGAGCTTATCAAATGATAGAAAATAAGCTATAAGCTACTTTAAGATATAAGCATAACCCAAAAAATAAAAGCTAGGCCAAACACCCCCTAATTCAAGTATAGCCTTGATTGAACTGTTTTTCATGAAATTAACCACTCTTGGTGGAATGTTATACTAAAGGTTATGCGATTGTGACATACAGTGTATGTATACATTGGCAGAAGAACGTACTGAGATGAGGTGCTCGGCTCCAAGAATTCTTGCTTTCAAAGCAATATTTTAATTAGATTTTCTATAATTCAAATAAATATAAAATCTATTGACACATGATTGGTATGTAACAGGAGGGAAACACTCAGGCATGGTATTTTAAACATGATATACAACTTAAAGTAGCATAACGTTGAAAATATTAACAATGGTTACTTCATTTAGAAGGGATTATGGCTCTGTTGAAATGAAAATATGGTATGGTAAGGAAATTTGTTATCAAGGGTTTGTTTTAGTCTGCAGATATGGCAAGTAAAAACGTTTTTTCAAAATGTTGTTTTGTTCTTTAATTCGGCGTATGCACATTTCTTATATGTATTCAATGTCGGATTGTTTTGTGAGGATGACGATCAGCTTCAAGCCTACTACTCCAGTTGAAGAAGTGAGGCTATATGTACAAAAGGCATCATAACCGATTCTTAAACAAGAGCTTGAACGTATGTGCTTTGATTATCGCTTTTTTGTACAATAATTCTCTATTTGTTTGTCTTTTTTGTTGTTAAATAGATATTGAATACTGAATTTGTTCGTCTAGGGTTGATGGTATGATTTGCAATGGTCGGCTCCTAAAATTTTGAGGCAAGATATGAGGTGCCCAGGATTTGAACGAGGTAAATATGTGACATAATTTAGTACGCGTTAAATTTGGGTTCGAAAAACCGACTGATTTGATTGAAGGGTATAATGTGGATTAGTTCGAAAAGTCCAAATAATAGAACTTTCAATTTGGATTCGTTATCTCAGTAAGGATGTTGGAAATTATTCTGATATGCATCTTTGTCCAGGATATGTGCACGTTCAGGGTATTCAGCAGACCCTAACGACCCAGGGTATCAGCCTTTGGGAGCCTTTGGGCTGAAACATTGTAATATTTTGTATCTGATCAGGTCATCTTCAAAATTGCATGCACTAAAAGCTAAACAATTTAAAGAAAGTTTATTTTTTTTAATTTGTAGTTGTGGTGACTTACTTACCAATGTCAAAAGCAAACAAAAAGAAGAGCCTATTGGGGAACTCCAAAGACACCAGTGAGGATGATTCAGTCTTTGAGGTTTGTTTAACTTTATGGTTATGGATGTTCTATATATAATATATCTATGTATTTGGTTGAACCTTTGTTTGTTTGTCTTTAATTTTGCACCACACAATTTATTAATATATTCTTTGTTTTAATATCAGATCAAGCATTTTATCGAAAGCTCAGTTGCGTCTAGCTAAGCTGGATCAGTTAAGGCAAGCAGCCAGAACAGGGGTTGAAGTGCGTGTTAAGAAGCAATGTGCAGAGCTAGGGACAAAAGTGGAATTGCCCGTACGTCAAGCAGAGACAAACAGAATGAGAATCTTGAAGTGGAATTGCGCCAACGGAAACCGCCCTGCTCGACTAGGCCATCAACCTGATGGCTGATGTCGTCCAATACGAGCATCTCAACATTGATGAGTGAAAGCGATTTAGTAGATTCTATAACTCGTTAGTAACATATAAACTCTTTTAGTTTTGTTTGTTTTAGTATTTAAATTTCTATAACTACCACTTTTATTTGGTTGTTTGTAAAATTGATGTTTATTAGTTTAATTACGAATCTTAATTTGTTCACGAATGTTTCCATATTGCTTTGGTATTTGTTTGTAAATATTGAATATTTTTATCTACATATAGTGTGGTTAATTTCTACAATTTAAATTATATTTACAAACACATCAATATTTTTTCAACACAAATTAAGATCAATACCTACACATTTTCAACGTTTACCTACACATAATATTACTTTTACCTATACATAAGATTACTTTTACCTACACATATATTCATGCCACGTCAACTGCCACGTCGGATGCCACGTCAGCTGCCACGTCAGATGTTTTCTAAACAAATTGTTGTACTTTTAACCACACATATAAATGGCTTTTAGCAACACATATATGTGTAGGTATGGCTTGCTATATGCCTACATATAACTTATGTGTGGGTAATGACTTATATCCACAGTCATGAGCCTACACATCATTACACTTATTTTATATGTAGGTAAAGACAACTGACAACACATTATATACTTTTTCCCACATATACTTTGTGTTGGTAAAGAACCAAATTTCTTGTAGTGTAGTCTGTGGTCTAGTGGCCTTGACTATGTCTCGGATTTCGCTAACTAATCCCCAAATATAACGAGAAATTAGTACAGGTTCTGGCGTAGCCAGAGTTGGTACCATTCTTGCATATTCGAAGAACGTTGTCGTATATTCACGACAATTCACATCTATCATTTTATGATTTAGGAACTTGTTAGCTATTCATTCCTTTTCATAAGGAGGACAAAATTTCCTTTCTACCATTTCCTTGAATTTTTCCCAGTTCATGGCATAAGCCATGTTACTTCCTTTTGCCTGAAGAATTGTATTCCACCATTCTAAGGCTTCTTCCTTAAAGAGGTTAGATGCATACATCACCTTATCTTCTTCAGCACATTTGCTGATTGTGAGAACAGCTTCCGTCTTTTCCAACCATCGCAGAGCAGCCGTGGCTCCTTCACTGCCTGCGAACTCAGTTGGTTTACAAGCTAGAAATTCTTTGTAGGTACACCCGAGAGTCATCGCCTTCTTTTTCTTGGGAAATGGGGTTCTGATAATATCATCATTACCTCCATTGACACTATGACTGAAACAGTCGTCACGAGTATGCTTGCTACTCACAACTTTGGTGGGTTCTACGGGATTTTTAACAGCTTTAATTATTAAAGGTAAAACATTAGCTATTCCTTGAGCTATTAGATTTTCTATAGCATTTTTATCCAAAGGATTTTCATTATTAGCATGAACTTCTAGATTATGTGGTACTTCATTCGACATCTGAATTGCAAAACATTTTCACTTATTAATATCACAGAATAATTAAAACAAAACAATACTTCCAGGATATTATATGTGCATATCGACATATATATATTCATATATAACACATATGTTAATTTTGTATCAGTTTCCTAACTTTATTGTTTAGGTTTTAAAAGAACACCTAAATAGCTTAAACAAGTGGCTCTGATACCACCTTCTGTCACGGCCCCCGATCCACCCTGGACGGAATCAAAAGCCGCGAACAGCCCAGTGGTACCAGTGATTATTTTGAAAACGTTGCAGCGGAAATTTCATCAGGACCGTGAGTTAGGAAAAATATCAGAGTTTAGAAATACCGGATTTTTATTTATTAAATAGATGGGATAAAACCCATATTTTACAAAGGTAGCTTTAATAAAATAGTATTTGATTACATAAAACAATATTTCTTAATTTGATTTAATTAATAAAATAAGCCACTTCTTGAAGCCTTTCAGTGCCGTATCCAACTCTTACTCCAATCTACTGTAATTACCTGAAATATGTTTGAAAAAGGTTTTGTCAGTGGAAATACTGAGTGAGTTCATTCCATTTTTATAAAATATATCGTTATACCTTACAGTATTAAGGTTTTTATATTTGTTTGTATTTACCCAACTCAATCAGTATTTGTCACATGGTGGCAGTTCCGATGTGACAGTAATCATATCACTTATTGGCTCACTTTCGTCCAATAGTGAATTTATCAAGTAATTATATTTTACTATTATTCAATTTATCTGTCACTAGGCGATTCCTGTGACGGTAATCATATCACTGTTGATCATTCTTTCAACTAGTGACTCAGGTCATATTACTGTTGATCATTCTCTCAACTAGTAATTCTAGTCATAACACTGTTGATCATTCTCTCAACTAGTGTCTTTTGGTCATGTCACTGTTGATCATTCTCTCAACTAGTGACTCTGGACTTAGTTGTGTCCGGTGACATTACTTTGTCAAATATATTACTTATGGCACAAAACCATTTAATCCAGAGAATGACATATATCTTTTTATGTCAAACTACTATTACTTATCGAATATAATATGTTAATTAAATAATTGTAATATCATTATTTAATCTATTAACGTGACTAAGACTAAAATATAATCTTAGTATAGTAGAATACATTATGCTTGACTATTTTATTATGGTATATACCTTTTAGATTTATTTCAAACATACATTAAATTTATTAACGATTTAATGTTAAAATAATATTAGTTTATAGACTATAGCTACTGAGGCATAATTCCCACTGTGATTGTAGTAACAAGGATCAAATAATGTATAAAACCTCCCATACCGGCAATTATTATAAAATATAAAAATTTAATCACTGTAAGTATAACTGGTAAACCTTTAGAATTTTGGAAAGCATTTGTAAATATAATTGTATCACAAAAAGGTGATAAAAGAGAATGGACTCACAAACTGTGAGAAAAGAGAAATGAACTCACCTTGCAGATTTCTACGAGCAAAGTTTAGTCTACAGACAAGCCTTGATATATTTGCAGATTTAATTTGAGCAGAGCCTAGCCTATTGATTAGCCTTGTAACCTAGTGCACACGAACTAGGTAAGTAACTAATACAGCATTTACGATAACTCACGAGATTAAATCCCTCACAACGAATGCCAAAGTGCAATCACTTAAACATCCATCGGAATCACAACGAATGACGAAGTATAATTACTTAAACATCCATCGGATTCACAATGAATGACAAAGGATAGTACTAAAACATCCATTGGATAGTTTCAATCGATCGGACATTGAATCGTAGCAGCGATCGAGTTAATACCCTGTTTGCGGCAGCACCCCGCTATACTAATTAGTGATTCGTGTGTGTTTTGAGAATATTTGGACGATATCTCCGCGCCTGAGTCGAATTTTATCGTCGAACGAACGCACAGAAGCCAGTCCCAAAGCCTGCTATTTATACCCGAAAATTTGCATTGCTTGCGCACCGTAAGCCTAAAACCCTTACGGTGCGCAAGGGACTCAAAATGGCCATAAGCTTGCCACGTGTGTTTGAAGTGCAGGTGAGTCGACGGTTTCTCGAATTTTGTTTTAGACAGCGAGATATAAAGATAATCGTCGAGTAGGGAATGCCCCCCTGAGTTTTAGGGCCCTGATCCTGATTCTGATTGTTCTGAAATTTGTAGGGTTTGTGCAGAATCACTTGGGTGTCTTAATTAGGGTTTCCTATTAAATAAAATAATAAAATAAATAGGACTTTTAATGAGGGTTGTTACAGATAACACACCTGTTGATTGGCTTTGTAATGCCTTGTTTTTTGCTATTAGGCTATAGGGTGTGGTCATGACACCTTCATGACCACCATGACCCTTCACGCGTCAGCATCATGTCACCCACCTTTAATCCACCATCCAAAACTACAAATCTAAGGGTGTGGTAATAACCCAAACCACTATTACCTTATTTATTTTAATTTATTTTTGTCTAAATAAAAAGGAAATAAAATCTTAGAAAATGGAAAAGAGAACCATGGTTGCCATGGTTTAATCCATGCGAACCATGGTAGATCAGACAAGAGAATGGTGTAGCCTTCCATTTATATTCTTACATGTAATTGTCAATTGTAAAAGCGTCATATATTCTCTAATTTATTTCAGAGTAATTTAAGAGTTGTATACAAACCATCTTTGTCATTTAAAAAAGAGTTAATTACATAGTTAGTCCCTGTGGTTTGCACAAAATAACATACTTAGGGACTAATAGTTTAAAATCACATTCTAGGGTATTAACTTTCCATTTTGTAACGTTTGAAGGTATTAACTTCTAGGGTATTAACATAGTTAGTCCCTGTGGTTTGCACAAAATAACATACTTAGGTACTAATAGAATGTGATTTTAAACCTAAAAATAACGTTAATACCTTCGAATGTTACAAAATGAAAAGTTAATACCCTAGAATGTGATTTTAAACTATTAGTACCTAAGTATGTTACTTTGTACAAACCAGGGACTAACTATGTAATTAACTCTTTAAAAAAACCTCAATTCAAACTGAAAAGTGAAAACCTTGAAAAAGATCAAAGTAGAGAAATTTGTTTCATACCGCTAAAATCAGTCGATCCAGTGGACCCCCATAGCCCCACCAGTTTAGTTTATATGTCATGAAACCTGGTTAACAATTTGCTCAAAGTTTTCGTTAACATCGATCAACAAATTTGAAATATCAACTTTGTGTCGTTAACATCCAAAATACACTATTAAAATGGATTAGCTGGGGTGAGAGCTGGGTCCAATTGGCAAAGTCATTAGAGTTAAGGTGTTGCTCCCCTTGAAGTCAAAGGTTCAAGCCCCACCGAAGCCGGATTTAATGTAATTTAAAAAATAGAGTAGCTAATTGTAATTCTTCTTAATTAAATATCACATCCCACTTGTTAGGATTAACATTCCCTTCTCCAGAAATTCCAATACCATGTGTAATGCATGGACGTTTTCATATGAAAAAAAGCAAGTGTTTTGTCACTTGTCACAACAATTGTCCCCTTATCTTCCATCTTAGACTAATTTTCAATCAATTAAGCTTGTCATTAACTCATATTTATGGTCGGCGGTAGTGGTGGCCGAAGTGATAGAATTTAATCTAGCCGACGTGATAGAATTTAATTTATTTATTGTTTTTTTTATCGGCTAAAATCATATCTGTCTTTTGCAAGATTTGAACACACGCCACTTTACCACTAGACTAATCCCTTAGAGACTATTATTGTTTTATCACTCAAATTTATTAGAAATTGAATTTCTTTTCATAGATTTCAATTCATTTAAATTACTAACTCTTTTTGAAATGTTTAAATTCTAAATTCAATTCCTTTGCCAAATTTTTTAACTACAATATTATCAGGCTAACAGGCCTATTATTGTAATCTTGAATTATTGGTGAGTTTGACAAGATAAGCCGAACCACACAAAAAGCGTTCGTTTCGTGGAGTGTAATGGAATTGGATTTTAAAGAATTCTTTTAAAATCTCATAATGTGTTTGGTTGGTATAACTAACAAAGGAATTGAAATATAAAATATGTAAAATGACATGACCACTTTTTATCCGAAAAGAAAGATGTGAACCGGCAATTTAGATTAAATTCCAACTCTTCTTTTGTTGAAACAAATAACATAAGGAGCGGAATGTACATTCCAGTTCCATTTAGAATTGATTTAATTATGTGAAACAAAAACTAAGTAATACATATTAACTCTTGTATAATTATTTAACCTTATTAAACACTATCTTACAACTAAAAACTCTAAAAGTCCTGATCTGTGATAGTGAATATATTTATGTTGCTAAAAGAATCGGTCAATGCGAACAAAACGTGATAACCAAACAATAAGTCTAAAGCATGCAAACCATTACTTTAGAATAGTGGTGCAGGCACAATCCGGTTGACCAGGTTTATAATTATAAAACAATTTAAGAGCGGCTGGTTTTGTGCACAATTTTGTCTCAAGCCTCACTTATTTGACTCAGTTGCTTTGCTACAATTCTATTTCTTTTAAGACCCCAAAACAAATAAATATAACATTAATTTGGTCAACTCAAAACATTAACTTGCAACATTATGTTGTGGGTCCCATCATCCATCAAAATTAAAATACAAAACTAATCCACTCAATTAAGATTGTGATAGGATCAACAATGAAGATGTACTACTGAGTCCAAACAATTAATGTTTTTTTGTGTCCAATTGATGTTGGTTTCTCAAGAATTAGGTTTAACTACTCTTTGTTGTTATATGTTCATGACATGAAATGAGGCAACCGGATGATCATTACACTCATGTCATCATAAGAGCCTCTTGTTGCTGATAAGCCAACGAGCTTCTTACACGCGGAAGTTAGGTCAGGTTTCATGGTTCCTATGCAAAAGGGGCGAACAATGTCGATTGCTTCTTGGTTGGTTACCTGAAAAGACACATGAACGTAAAGGCGGATTAACAATTAAGTTTTTCAACAAGATGAGCTGGAAAAGTCGCATTCAATATGTAACGGGTCAAACAGATAAAATTTAAAGAAAAGGAAGTCGTCAAATAGCTCTGACATTTAAATAGGTCAAGACTGACGAAAACGTTTCTTTTTATGCATAAAAGTTAAAAACGTCTTTTGATTCTACCGAACCGTTTTGACTGTATTAAAATTATGTGTTTTGACCCGTTACAATATTACTGAGCCCGCCCGACCAGTCAATTATTCTACTATACTAAAAGTCGTTACTAAAGCTATTACCGTATCCCAAATCCCAT
The DNA here is from genome assembly GCA_030545235.1 of Helianthus tuberosus. Lineage (NCBI taxonomy): Eukaryota > Viridiplantae > Streptophyta > Magnoliopsida > Asterales > Asteraceae > Helianthus > Helianthus tuberosus. The sequence goes on from CM060431.1 coordinate 177,973,621, forward strand.
CGGAAGCAAGGATTAAAAACTCGCATTCAGGTCTAATGTTGATTACTCTTGTTTCCGGTTCTGAAATCACCCATTTCTTGAGATGATTGTCTCCTATCGCTCTTGATACCGCTAGTGAACCTTGTATTCTCCAAACACCATTGCGACAATCAACATATCCACCCTATAAATTACAACATTTTAATACATAAGATTTCCTTCAATTATACCATTTTTTCATTCTATGGTATCATAATTTATATGATAATCACATTTGTCAAGATTTATCAAATCATATGTACAAAATTCATTCATTAAAGAACAAATGCTTCAAAATGAAGTTCTTACCATTTTTTCGATTCTATCTTTTTCGTCTTCCCTAGAAGGTTTGTGATCAACAGTGAGAGCTTCAGCCACACCACCTCGGCTCATAACCGCACGACAATCACCTGCATTAGAGACTATAAGGTTGCCCTTACGAATCAATGCAGTCACACAACAAGTACCACCATTGACATCTTCTTCTAGAAACTCTGAATCCGTAGCGATATATCCCTCCCTAACTGCTTCTGCAATCTCATCTTCACATTTGTTTGCCACTTTCGACATTATGTTTCTATTCAAATTCTTTGCTGAAAAATCTGCCGCCTTTGCGCCTCCATGGCCATCAAAAACTCCAAAGAAAGCCTATAATCATAAATTATCAATGTAAATACCACAACGGAGAAATTACTCGATAATTGATCAAACTAATATAACTATTTTAGAGAAAAATTATCAAATTAGACAAGTTCACCAGCAAATTATCAAAATGGACAATGACTATTGGCTAGGCCCCAAATTTGTCAGCTTAGCGGGCGTTTGAAAGTCAATGTCTATTTTGTTGAAAAATGAGTCAACTTGTCTAATTTGATTAAAAAAAATCCCCGATTTTTAATGTTTTTCATGAACCCTAGCTATTTTGTTATATAATTAGCATCAGAAAATAAGATTTGATTAGGTTTCTTTTGTAATTATCTCATCGTAAACTTATATAGTTGATCAACTATATACAAGTACACAATGAGATGACATAAATACAAATGAAACCTAATCAAATCATATCTCCGTACTAACACGACTAACATATTCTCTCTAATAAAACTCGTATGTATCAGATCACAATTAGTCAAAAAAATTTGCAAAAAGAACATTCACTCCAACGAAATCAACCGAAAGAAAACGATTTCAAATCAATACCTGTTTACAATCGCCTTGAAGATCAACAACAACCGAGTACCGATCCTCCATAGCGCCTCGTTTTCCTCTTTTACAATACACAGAATACTCCTCACCTTCATCATCAATCTCCGCCACATCATCAACCGGCTTAACCACCTCATCCACAAACCTCATCGGCGCAAACGGAATCTGAATCCTCGCAGGCCTCTTCCGCTTCGAGAGAACCGTTGGTGACGAATTATTCGAATTATCACAACTAACAACTGATCCTTCATTATATCCATTTGTATGAAGAGCTGACGACGACGGAGATGACGGTACCGGTGATGCATGACGGAGAGATAGCGGTGACGACGGAGAGATCATCGGTTGACGAAACATCGGTGACGACAAAAACACCTGCGAGTTTGTTACTACAACGGCACCGGGCATATTAGAATATATATTGCTAAGATATTATTATTATTTCCTATTTTGATTTCCTTGCTGAAGGTAAGAATAATGTTTGATTCAGGTTGATTTGAGTTTTGGTGTTTGGTTTTTTCATGTGTATATATATATATATAGACGTAGAGGACGGAGTCATGGAAAATGGAGTTTTTAGACGGTAACGGTTTGGATGCAAATGAAAAAAAAAATTGTTATTTTTTCATCCACGCGCGGTTTAGATAGGGCGTGAGAGTCAATCGCGTTGACCGTGGTTGATATTAATTGCATACATTCTTTTTCTTTGGCCAGCCAAGAAGGAAAATGCATACATTGAATTAGGTTAATCGTAAAAGGTATGTTTGACATAAATGGGTTTTATGAAAATACTATTTTAGGGAATGGTGGGTGGGATATGCGTATTATCCGAGTATGGAAAGTGTTATGGAAATTAATGAAAAAAAAATTATATGTTTTTTTTTTTAACGGCGTATGGTTAGGATATCGCTAACCAGGTTAGCAGTTAGTATGTTAGTATCACCAAGTTAGTCTAAAACCCCCTTGCCTGGACTTGAACCCAGGACATCCAAGAGAAGCAAAACTTCTCACCTCCCCCTTAACCACTAGGCCAAGAGATCATTGGTAAAAAAATTATATGTATATTGTAGTTGGCATTTTGAAATTCAATTTAGAATTTATTATACTACAAGGTCTTTATTTAGCAAGATAAGTAACTTGAAATGATGAAATTTAAGTTTAATACTTAATAGGTAAGGTTTCAGGAAGTTTGACCAAAATGGTCAAATTTCATTGATATATATGATAAAAAAAATAAAAAAAATATATATATATTTTTTTGTCTTTTTTAGTAGGATAAATAACTTGAAATAATTAAAATTGAGTTTAATATTTAACAGCGAAGATTTTGAAAAGTTTGAAACATTTTTAGGATATATAATAAAAATTGCTACTTTTTATGGATGTACGACATGTTGTCATATATTTTGTTTTTTAAAGAAAGGTTATTATAGTATATCAGTATTTGATAGACATTTTTTCTAGTTATATTTAAGATGTTGCATATAGTTTAGTTGTTGGTAATTGCACGAATGGAGTTGATTAAGTATATGTTGACCAAACCCGTGTTGAAGGGGAGAAGTGGATCCTAGGGCAATCCGAGTTCACTTTTCGGTACGTTCCTATGAAAACGGACAAAGGTTAGAAAAAGTAGTTTAGTCTTCGAGTTTAAACCATAATAAAGGCTTTTATGATGTAATATTTGTTACTTAAGATGCAAGAAAAAAAAACACAAGATGATAAAATGGGACAACACATTTACAGGTCTAAATGTCTAATTTAACAAAAGTATAAAAACGCATGTTATATAAAATATAACTTCCATCAAATATGTTTTGAACCTCACATAATTTGTTTTCTTTTTTAATTTTAACCCAAACTTTTTATTATTTGCAATTTAAACTCACAACTTTTTACTTTCAACTTTTGTCCCCTATACTTTTTATCTTTCGTAAATTTCCGTTTTACGTTTCGTTCTAAGTTTTTCGGGTTAACACGGCGCAACGTACATGTGCGGTTCAACGTTTTTACGTCTATTTTTTCCTGTTTAACAGGTTCGTCGCAACGCGAAGGTCCTAGGTTGATTCAGTGTTGGTGTTCGCTAGCAATGGTCTCACATTGGTACTATTTGGCACAGCTTTACGGCCCGCCGCAATGTAGTGGTGCTTATTTCTAGTTTTTATTAAATAACAATAGTTGCTTTCTTTTTATTAAATAACAATAACTGGTTATGTTTTTTTCACACGCTGAAGTGCGTGTCAGGGAATTATGAAGCAAAGGCATGCATGAGATTTGCATGAAAAGTTATTAAATCAGCAAATATTTGGTACAGAAGAGACCCAATCTTGCCGAAGGTCAAACATCTCAAAAAGTATTAACTTTAAATCTCCCCCTCTCTTTTCGTTTCCTTAAAAATTATAATCTTTATAATATTGATATGTTTTACTTACTAAAATTCAATAGAATACTAATTACATCTTATTTTTATGTTTCTAGTGATAAAGTGACGTATCCCTCAATCAAGTAGTTATGGGTTCAAATCCTGAGAAAAAAAAAACTTATATAATGATTTCAGTCGTTCAAAATAATATAACCATTTAGAGCATTAGGAATTATTCTTACCTGTTCACTACTTGAAAATGTCAAGTAACTATTGTCACTTAAGTATCCAACAAATAACAATACATAAAAGAGTAGATAGTGTAATATAACATGCAACTGTTTTTTATAAGTGTCAAAACATGTGTCACTTCATGTAACCAGTCAAGGTAACTAGATGATATATAATATAATGTAATTACTTGACTAACTATTATCATACGGTAAAATGTTTTCGAAAATACAATTATTATTATAACTTTCGGACTAAAGTATTTATAATAAGATTTTGTCTTGTGTGATGTGTTGCATGATGCTACTTCTGGCACTTATTTATGAGAATGGGTCAATGATGTGGTCATTTGTTTAATGACTTAATCAGCATCGTCATTAATCATCCAAACCGACCACAGCTTGGTCAAACAACGGCGTTGACAATTTCTATGGCCCAACTCATTTGATTTGGTTCCAAGATTCGTCACCTTGTTCCTACTCGCCGGTAGCATCCAACACTTTCGTCTGCTTCTAAATTAAACATGTTCTCGGTGGTATTATAATATTATTAAACTTATTAATTAGTTCAAAGTGTTTTACATGATTAAAAGAAGAGTAAATTTCTGTTTTCGTCCCTAGGTTTGTCCATTTTAACTAGTTTAGTCCAAAAATCTAATTTATAACAAAACCATCCCTAAGGTTTGCATTTCCTGATGCTTTTCATCCCTAAGGTTTGTATTTCCTAATGCTTTTCATCCCTAAGGTTTGCATTTCTTAACGCTTTTCATCCCTAAGAATTAAATGAAAAAGTACTCTTAGGGATGAAAAGCGTTAAGAAATGCAAACTTCAGGGTTGGATTTGTTATAAATTAGATTTTTGGACTAAACTAGTTAAAATTGACAAACCTTAGGGACGAAAATAGAAATTTACTCTTAAAAGAATATATTATACAGTTTTATATGTGATAATCATTACATGTTCTTTAAAACATGCATAATTAGTGTTATAACATGCGTAATTAGGTTTTTACCCCATACGTGATTTCTGGTTTGGTATATGTGTGATTATGTTCATGCGTGATTATGGTTTTCGACAATATGCGTGATATATGGTTTTTCAAAATGCATAATCAGTGGCGAAGCTTGAAAATTTCCACCGGGTGGTCGGAAGGTAACGGACCTAAAAAAATTTCTATCGCGTAGTTTCGAGGTGTATGTTTGGGTCGGACGTCGGTGATTCGATTCGGGCCGGGTCGGGTCAAACATTAATATCAAATAAAAAACGGTCTCAAACATTAAAACGCAAACATTGTTTAACAAACAAACTGGGGTAGCCCAGTTGGCCACCGACACCCACCTCTTCCCAGCGGTACCGGGTTCGAGTCTTGGGAGTGGCATATGTCGCCCAGGGTAAGAACTCGGCATGGGGAAGTCACCGCGGAGCTAGCTTGGTCGGGTAGCGGCTCCCGGAGTGAAATCACTCCGGCGGTTGGGAGGACCGTGCACTATCCCCCCCCCCCCCCCCAACAAACGAACAAAGACACCAAAACATTAAAAAAGAAAGAGGAAGGCGGGTACCGGATTCAATAAGTTTAAGGCAAAAATTCGGACCAATTTCACCCCTAAATTTAGCCAAAATCACATAAATTGCAGCCCTAAATTAAACTTAAAGATAAAAAAACACATACCTTTAACCTTATGAAGATTGAAGATGTCGAACAAGAGTACAAGACCACAACAACGAGCAGCGTTTTGGCTTCTGTTCTCGAACAAAAAGCTAAAGTCGAACAGTTCTGTAACCTGCGTTTTCCCCCCTTCTGCAGTTCTGGCTTGTGGCTTCTGTTCTTTTGGTCGATGTCCCAAAGTAAACGAATTTGTTTTTTTTATATGGTGGGCTTTTAACCTGGGCTGTATAATAATTTGATTTGGGTTATATAATATACATTCTAGTATTCTACCAAATATATGATTTGGGCTATAATATTTAGGCTAGTCAAATATTTTATTTGGGCTATATAAATAAAAAAATTAAACCCGTGGGTCGAAAACGTATATACCTAAAAATTTTCTTTTATAAAACCGGGAGGTCGAAAAAGTATATACCTACAAAATCCTATACGAAACGTACATATATAACACTACTAACCGAAAAGTTCGGGGGGTCGGGCGCCCCTCCCCGCCCCTTAAATCCTGCGCCCCTGTGCGTAATTAGGGTTTTGAGTTTTATAACATGCGTAATTTCATCTCGTACGCATCGTACGTTAACCCTACCCTATATATTTAAAATTAACTCGATACAATTCGGGTACGCTTTTTGGTGAGACTTCTTTTGACCCAGACCAAACTAATACTTGCCATCTTAAAACCATCCATTTTGAACTAAACATATTTTGTCCATAACCCATTTTGACTTAAACCAGTTTATCATGTTACATTATGAACCGCCGGTTTTGCTACGTCGCCTTTGATCATTTCTTTATTTTGTTGTATATGATTAATTGTTACATCATTCCATGAGTGTTGAAGAGTAAAGTCTGATAAAAGAATAGTATGTATTGAACAAAAAATTCGTATTCAATTTTATACAAATTAAAAGGTCGTCAGTTTATCCAACGTTGGTTTATGCCCGTCACTTTATGCCTATTTAATATAAGTCGTCGGCAGCATCATCATACTCAGTAAATCCCACCAATAGCAAAACAAAGGTATGGTCTGATGAGGGTAAGATGTAGACAGCCTTACCTCTACCCCGTATGAATAGAGAGACTGCTTCCAGTGAGACCCCCCCGGCTCGAAAGTAGTTTTGCATCAAGGCTTGGACATAAGGCACATAACACTCACCAATCGGGACAAAGACCTAAAGGATTATGGTAAATCGATGCCTTTCTCATTAAACATAATACCCTATAAATACAAAAGGCTCTCCACTATTTTTGGTAGGAGATAACCTTAAATTAATACAAAGATATATATGATATGATATACAAAATTATCTAATCTATTACACCCCCGCAGTCGAAGCGAGAGGAGGTCGAATGCTTAGACTGGACCGAAAATCATCAAATAATACCCGCGGCAGGCCTTTTGTAAAAAATGTCAGCTATTTGATACCGAGACGGGATATGAAGAATCCGCACATCACCACGCTGAACCAAGTCTCGAACAAAATGTATATCCAGCTCAATATGTTTGGTACGCTGATGTTGTACCGGATTCCCAGATAAATAAACTGCACTGATATTATCACAATAAACCACACTAGCCTTCCGTAAGGGGCGACGTAATTCTAGCAATAAGTTTCGAAGCCAACATAATTCTGCCACCACATTTGCAACACCCCGGTATTCCGCCTCCGCACTAGAACGAGATACGACAGCCTGACGCTTAGAAGACCAAGATAATAAATTAGATCCCAAATAAACACAATAGCCTGAAGTAGAGCGTCGAGTATCCGGGCACCCAGCCCAATCAGCATCAGTGTATGCGCGTAAAGAGAGATCAGTAAAGGTACCCAAGGTAAGACCAAATGAGGTAGTGCCCTGAAGATAGCGTATAATGCGTTTAAGAGAATTCCAATGATCAAGCTGAGGAGAATGCATATGCATACACACTTGTTGAACTGCATAGCTAATATCAGGTCTGGTGAAGGTAAGATACTGAAGAGCTCCAGCCAGACTACGATATAACGTAGGGTCCTCAAACGATGCACTTGAAGAAGCACTAAGTTTAGGTTTTGTATCCACTGGAGTAGCAACCGACTTGCAGGATGACATATCAGCCCTATCAATAATATCTAACGCATATGATTGTTGTGACAAGAACATAGTACCATGCTATCGTGTTACATGAATCCCCAAAAAATGACTCAGTGGTCCGAGATACTTCATGTCAAATTCGGCTGCCAGCTGATGTATGAGATTGACTCGGAGAGTTTCATGTGACGTGGTAAGAATAATATCATCAACATAAATAAGTAAATAAGCCATGTCAGAACCCTGATGATAGATAAATAACGAGTTGTCACACTTACTCTGCTGAAAACCAATGGACAATACAAAATCCGTAAATCGCTGGTACCATGCTCGGGGTGCCTGTTTTAACCCGTAGAGAGATTTCTTCAATAAACAAACGTGATCCGGATACTGACGATGACGAAAGCCCATGGGCTGATACATATAAACTGTTTCGCTAATGTTACCATGTAGGAAAGCATTGGTAACATCCAACTGATGTATGGGCCATGACTGAGATAAAGCCAAGGTTAAGACGGTCCGAATAGTGGTGGGCTTAACTACCGGACTAAATGTCTCCCCACAATCAATGCCTACCTGCTGAGTACTGCCATCACAAACTAAGCAAGCTTTATATCGTTCCAGTGTGCCATCCGATCGATATTTGTGGCGAAATAACCACATGCTACGGATCACGTTCATGTCAGCAGTGCGAGGGACTAATTCCCACGTCTTATTTTTAATAAGTGCATTAAACTCAGTAGTCATGGCATTGTACCAATCCGGTTTAGACAAGGCTTCGGTAGGGGTTTTAGGTATGGGAGTGACACGAGATGCGGTAAGATTAAAGTGTTGTTTAGGTTTTGAGATGTCGTCCATAGAACGAGTACGTATGGTACGACCAGTCGCAGGTTGAGTAGGGACGATAGGAGGTGAGGGAGGGGGTGGTGGGGGTATCGGGTTGGGTTTGGTTTTGGGCCGGCGAGAATAGGTTTGGTTAATGGGTAGTTTGGAAGGAGGGCTGTTGGGCCGTGGAGGTGTGTGGGGAGGGCTGTTGGGCCGTAGAGGGGTGTAGGGAGGGCTATTGGGCCGTGGAGGTGTATGGGGAGGAGTGGAGTTTTGGGCCGGGTTAGGGGAAGTGGGGGATGAGGAAACATGTGTCCAGTAGGTAGGATGTATAGGAGTGGATAGAAAATCGTATGAAGAGAGAGACTTTTGTGGAGAAGTGGAGAAGGGAAAGGTAGTTTCATTAAAATAACGTGACGATTAATGAGAATTTTGTTGGTGGAAAGATCGAGACATTTATATCCTCGATGATTGGGGGGTATCCAAGAAAAACACAAGGCATGGACCGATGCTCAAGTTTGTTGATTGTAGTGTGGGGAATTAGGGGATAGCATAAGCAACCAAAGACACGAAGATGAGTATAGGTAGGTTGGGTGAGGTAGAGAGATTGGGTAGGTGTTTGGTAGTTTAGAAGTTTGCTGGGAAGGATATTGAGTAGATAAGTGGCTACTTCGAGAGCGTGATGCCAATAGGTATTAGGCATAGAAGATTGGCAAGAAGGGTTCGAATAAGGTTATTAATAGTTTGAATTTTCCGCTCAGCTTTACCATTTTGAGATGATGTATGTGGGCATGAAAATCTGAATTTCATGCCATGAGAATGACAGAATTGGTTAAATTGAGCGTTTACATATTCTTTCCCATTATCGCATTGAATTGGTGAAATTGTTTGATGTTACGCTCAAACAGAATTGGTGAAATTGTTTGATGTTACGCTCAAATTGGGTGTTAATATAGGTAGCAAAGGTTTGAAAAGTTGAGAAGACTTGTGATTTTTTGACTGATGGGAAAAGTCCATAAAAAATTTGTAAAGTCATCTAGAAATAAAATATAATAACGATGTCCACCACTACTAAGTATTGGTGAAGTCCACAAATGACTATGTATGATATCAAAAGGTAATGAAGTAGAATTAATAGAATCAATAAACGGAAGACGAACATGTTTACCAAAAACGCAAGACTGACATAATTTAGTTTTTGTGTTATTACAATGAATAAAACTAGAGTTTTTAAAGGAATGCAGTAAATTGGAGCCAGGGTGGCCAAGGCGTTGATGCCAAAGATCCTGAGACACGGCAGTGAAGGTAGATGGGGAGGTGAACTTGGACACTTGTGTGGGATCCAATGTGTAGAGATCGCCAGAACTATTGCATCGTAGGATATGAGTCCTGGTCTTGAGATCCTTCACGATAAAACCAACAGGGTCAAATTCTATAGAAACATGATTATCTTTTGTGAAACGACGGACCGAAAGTAGGTTTTTGATTAACGAGGGTGCATAAAGGACATTATTTAATTTGAAAGGTGGGAAGGGTGGTGGTAAGGTTTGGTTGCCTTGTCCAATGACGGGTATGGTTTTGCCATTTCCGACTACAATATTACGAGACATGCAATTATTAAATAAAGACGGAAAATTAGTAAAAGTCATGTGGTCTGACGCACTTGTGTCCATTGTCCAATTTGGATCGTTCTGATGGAGTGCCATGTGATAGAGGGTCTGAGTCAAATCCGTTGGAGTGTATCCATCTGAGGAAGAGGCCTGACTTGCTGCATAGTTCTGGGCTGGTCTGGGGCCCAGCATACCTGGGCCAGCACTGTTTGGTTTAGGGGTCGTGGGGTATGGACATGGGGGAGGCACCCAATGAGCCCATTGCTGTTGTGGGCCGGCCCAATGAGGAGAGGAGTTCCAGCCGCCATTATTGTTCCACGGAAAGGGCTGCATATTGTTGTTCGATTGGTTCCAGCCGCCGCGTCCAGCCGAGTAACCGGAAGAGTTCCAGCTGCAACGACCTCGAGTAGACGAGTTCCTGCCTCGTCCGCGGCCTCTACCCCTGCCACGGCCTCGGCCATGATCCGATTCAGAACGAGTGTCCGAATTTTTGTTGTTCTCGGTGGTCGCCGCTAGAGCCGTGCCGGCGAGTTGAGCAGACTGTTTTGCCTGATTGATTTTCCTAGTCTCCGCCATACAAAGTTGAGACCGAGTTTCATAAAAAGTGGGCAGGGGTTTCGTTTGCTGGATGATGAGTGCGACGCTTTCGTACTGCTCCGTGAGTCCTGTCAAAATTTGTAATACTAGCTGTTCATCAGTAATTGGAGAGCCGATATTTGTTAGCTGATCATATATAACCTTCATTGCTTGACAGTAGGCTGTCATGGACTGGAATTGATCGAGACGGGTGTTAGCGAAACGGTTATTGAGATCGATAGTGCGAGATGCTTTGTTGTCTTGAAATAAATTTGCTAGCGCGGTCCAGGCATCATAGGCTGTGGTGTTGGGTTTCAGAATTGTATGTAGAAGATCAGTAGAGATTGTACCATAAATCCATTGAAGCACAATTAAGTCCAGTCGTTCCCAGCTTTCGACTGGTGCTTGCCCTTTTTCTTTGTCCTTATCTTTATCTGCTGAAGTAGTGGTAGACGAAGAAGACGAATCAGCAACCCGAGGCTGTAAGTGATCGTATACCTGAAACGATTTGCACTGTATCTTGAAAAGTTCCGACCAAGTCGTGTAGTGGTCGTTTTCGAAGTCATGGCTGAAACGATTTGCACGAGAATCAGGGTGCGGATATTGGAGACGGTGACTGCGGGGTGAAGTTGAGAAGACATGGCTGTAGCAGAGAAAAGCAGTCGGCTGTGACAGTGAAGATGGCACCTATGCAGTGAATCAAATCCCTGTGATAGTGAAACAGGGGATTGGCGTTGAAAGTTGTTGTGAAGAAGAGCAGGGAATCGACAGTGAAGGCTGTGAATCAAATCCCTGTGATAGTGAAGCAGGGAATCGGCTGTGAAGGTTGTAAAAATTCCGACAGTGAAGAACAAGGAAACAGGGGATCGGCTGTGAAAGATGTGGCTGAGAACAGCAGGGGTCGTGAAGAAGGGTAGAGGATCGGAAAAAAATAAGGGTTTAGGGGATCAGAACTTGGAGCTCTGATACCATAAAGGATTATGGTAAATCGATGCCTTTCTCATTAAACATAATACCCTATAAATACAAAAGGCTCTCCACTATTTTTGGTAGGAGATAACCTTAAATTAATACAAAGATATATATGATATGATATACAAAATTATCTAATCTAATAGATTAGATATATTCGTTTATAAAGGATTATGGTAAATCGACGCCTTTCTCATTAAACATAATACCCTATAAATACAAAAGGCTCTCCACTATTTTTGGTAGGAGATAACCTTAAATTAATACAAATATATATATGATATGATATACAAAATTATCTAATCTGTAAAGACCGATTAGTGCATGTACCCTTTTGTCTTTCAGCTATCAACGCCACCACATGATGTATGATTAACCGTCCTCAGCTTTTAACGTTATTTTCACGAAATTAGTAAAATAACGTTAAAATTAGTGCACTTTCACTTTTTCCCCTGATGGCCCACATATATATACATTATATGCACATACCGCAAGCGGGGCGTCGAAATATGAACTTTTTGTATAAGTATAAACCAGAAATCAAACGTTACACTAGAAAAAGTCCTCGAAATGTGAACTTTTCGTATATTTTCTATAGAAAAACTAGTTCAAAATGAGCTTCTATATTGGCCACATTTGGGTCTCTATCCGATTCATGAGAAAAATGCCCGGATAGTCCCTGTGGTTTCGCCTTTTTTCACCTATAGTCCCCAACTTTCTAAAACTACCTGAATAGTCCCCAAGTTTTCAATTTTTGTTCCCGGATTGTCCCTGGGTCTAACTTCAGTTTGTTTTCCCGGATAGTCCCTGGGTCTAACTTCAGTTTCTGATGCAGAGGTTCTAATGCATTTGCATTCCAAATGTTTCTGATGCATTTGAGTAACATGCCAGTTAAAGTGACTGTTAAGTTGCTGCTGTTTGATTCCAGTTTCTTTGAATTCCAAATGGTTTTTGGAAAATTCTAATTCATTCCAAATGCCTGGACGAAACCATTACAGAAGGCCTTAAGCTGAAGGTTCTTCATGGTTGAGACCTTGAGGGTATATATACACAAAACTGCAATCGAATATTTAAATGAATTTGAATTGAATTCTGTTACAACCTTGCATTCCAACCATGAAGTAAGAATTCTGTTACAACCTTGATTCCAACCATGAATTCAATCTTTGCATTCCAAATGCTTTGGTTCAAAGTAAGAATTATGTTACAACCTTTAAATGAATTTGAATTGAATCAGTCAACATATTTGATGCCAGGGGGTTTATATGGGTGGTGGAATCGAATATGGATAGTGGCGGGAAAGGTTTTGGAAGTTGCAGGGGGTAATTTTGCTTCGAAACACAAAGTATAGGGGGTAATAAGAAAGGGCATTTTAGTAATTTAACCCAAGTCAACAGATCAGCCAACATATTTGATGCCAGGGGGTAAACTTGCGACATAACAGCAAACGTTGGGGGGTAAAATAAAAGGGTAAAATAGTCATTTCACCCCAAGTCAACAGACCGGTCAACAAATTTGAGCTTAGGGGATAATGTTGCGACATAACAGCAAACAGTGGGGGGTAAAATTGCAATTATTTTCTTAGGGGGGGGGGGGGTAAGGGTGCCAATGACCCATAACCTCAGGGGGTAAAATTGCAGTTTACTCTATTATTTTTTTAGATTGTCATTTTTACTATAATCTTAAACTATTTTTTAAATTTTTTTTATTTTACCATGATATTAAATTTATGATAATTTGCTATTTCTATATTATTTATGTTTTAATGATTGTTATAATTATTATCACATAATTTATTTTTTATTCAATACAATTTTAACATTTTAATCCCTTTAATTTTTTTAACGCTTTATACTCTCTAAATAGTATACCATTTTTAATTTATTTAATTTGATTTTGTTTTAATAGTTTGTGGTGGTTAACTTAAAAAAAATGAATCACGACTATGTTTAGATCGGTATAAAATTTGTTAACAATAGAGTTGTAAAAAAATAAAGTGTTTTTCTCGAGTGCCGCTACCGTGTCGTTACCCTAACAAACAACACAAATTCCGACCGAACAACATCGACACTGGTATCGGTATAATCTGAACCAGTAGGCGTTTTTAAGAATTTCAATCAATGTAAAACTTTGTGTCGATATTATTCTGGGCACACTATTGAGTTTATGTTTTTGGGTTTCTTTTGGTTGATATAGCGAATACCGGCATTGTAATTAGCCGAAACAACACATACCGAATTTCCGCCAACCCGCTGCGGAGCACGGGTATTCCCCTAGTTATATATATTCACGAGTGGGATTAAAGTCCAATTAAAAACAAACAAAACCAAACATGGTTTGAGTACATTACGATTACAATTGTTTAGGTTTACTTTTTCTTTTGCTATAGCAAATGCACCGAAAGAGACCGAATTCCCATCCGCCGTAACACGTGGGTTATTTTGGTTACCGATCAGTCTTTTTGGTTCCATGCACACTCCTTGCATCTAGGCTCGAACTTGCGAACTCCGCTTCGGACGCATACATGCCAATCAGCTGCGTTGTGAATGCTCGTGTACAATTTCGTTTCCATACATTTATATAAAAAAGGAGGTGGTCGGTATTGTTTGTACCTACCATCACTTCACTTTCACCGTTATATATCATTTTGAATGCCGTTATGTATAATTTTTTTTTCAATTTCATCCTATATGCTCTGAAAAAAGGGAAAATTATGTCTTTAACTCATTTTTTTATTACTTTAATGTTTTTCCATAAACTTCCGTTTATTAACCTTTTTAAATAATACTAAATATACAACTGTGTCTAGGGGCGGATCTAGTGTATAACAAGGGGTAATGCCCGCTACCCCTTGGCGCTCCGGCGATAATGTAAAATTAGTGTAAATTTTGAAAAAATTTGACGTTTTTTCTATTTCGTTACCGCTTATTTATAAAACGTTACCGCTTGGCGCGAATCCTAGATCCGCCACTGACTGTGTCTTTTTTTTCTCGACATGCAAGTAGCGTAACAAATCAAACCAAGACTGATAAAATATTGATTGTATCAGATACATAAAAGCCAAAAAGAAAACTACGGGTATTTCTCTGGTGACAAACATAGACGTAATTTGTTGCACCACTCACTCTCGATCTTAATATTTAATATTTCAGTTAAAAAAAACAAAGTTAACCAACTACATAAGATATAGTTTTTTCTTTTTCTTATTGAAGTACAGCAAGCGAAAACGAAATAAATTATATATATATGATTACATAAACAAACGAGCTTGGTAATTATATTTGTAAAACAACGAGGGATCCATAGAGCCGAGATGTTGTGACCCGCTGAGCCGTTTAAGATAAAGACGATATTTCTGCACCAAATATGTACACTTGTTAACAACTTTTTTTATAAAAAGTAAAGAGTAAAATTGCCAATTTTGCCCTGAGGTTTGGCCAGTTTTGTAACTTTCGTCCAAAGGTTTGTATTTTGCATCTGGATCCAAAAGGTTTGAAATCTTGTCATTTTCATCCGGCTCATTAACTCCATCCATTTTTCTCCATTAAGGCGGGGGTATTTTCGTCTTTTTTGTTAGGTTAAAGGGCAATTCGATTTTTTTCACTTTATGTACAAGCATTTAGCATAATGTAAAAGTATTCAAAAAAGACGAAAACACCCTTTAAGTTAACAAAATGGACAAAAAGACGTCTGCTTTAATGGAGAAAAATGGATGGAGTTAACGAGCCGGGTGAAAATGGCAAGATTTCAAACATTTTGGATCCAGATGCGGAAAAACAAACCTTTGGACGAAAGTCGCAAAACTGGCAAACCTCAGGGACGAAATTGGCGTTTTACTCAAAAGTAAATAAATTTAAAATTTTGAAGCTACAAATTTCAATTTGTTGAAATTTCAAGATACCTGAAGATGACTGGCCACATTTTCTGTGCTTATTCCCGCAACGTTCATTAGCTCCAAGATTTTCTTTGGAACAGCTTCTAAAGTAACATTATTATATCATACTTTAAATCAAGGTTATGTTGTAAAAACACATACAAGTGTAAAAGAAAAGTAAAAAAAACGAGTAAAAAAATTCTTACTATCGATCCCACCGAGCTGATTAACTGCTGCCATGAACTGTTGATGAAGTTTGAGAGTCCAAAAGATACGAGGCTTTTTTGAAGAAGAAGACTCGTCTCGTTCCTCAGATTCATCCTCGTCATCTTTTGTTCTCTTTGCATTTTTCCAATTATGCCCTTCATTTGCAGAAGACGTATAGTCAGCATCTTCCGTAGCTTTCTGATGTTGGTCAACATCATCTGCACTTGTTAACAGCTCGAAATCTTTCCACTCGTTTTTCCATCTTTGAACCACGTGTTGCCATATGTTACGTAACGCCTCGAGACGAACGGGTTTTATTAAATAATCACATGCACCGTGTGTAACGCCCTTCGTTACTACACAGCTGCTATCGTCCACTGACATCACTATGAAATTTACCATTGTATGAATCGAATGATGTTTGACTAACAAATAATACCACGGGTTATACAAATTTGTTAACTGTTCCAATCGAAAAATCTTAAGGCAGTTAATGAGAATTACCAAAATATTAAGGAAACAAAAAACATAACTTGTTACTGATAAATTATAGCTTTGACTATCAAAAATTAAAAGTCAACAACATGAAGTAACTGTTAATTAGACTGTTTGACTTTCTGATGAGTGAGTGACAACTCCCTGGATTGTGCAAATTTCACCAACAATTTAACAAACTAAACCTTAAAAAAATGAGCTTCAATTTGTCTAATCATGCCAATGAAACATAGAATGAATGGGAAGTCAACAGACACAAGAACAGTGGTTGACTTGTCGATAATTACATCGATCATGCAAATTCACACAATTTTTAAACAAGAAATAGATAATTTTGGTTTAAGAAAGCATGCATTTAACTGTATCAACAACATGAATTAAACAAACAAAACACCAAATTAAATGCGATAAACACGAAGAAAGTCAAACGAATACGTTGACCCACTGATAACATCAATTAAACAAATTTAAAGTTTTAAACAAGAGACAAACAACTTTGGTCAAATAAAACATGCATTTAACAATATCAACAGCATGAAGAAATTCAACAAAACTCACCCAACCAAAACGTGAACATTGAAACACCAAACTAAACCTCGATAAAAACAAAGAAACTATACGGAAAACAGCCACTTACTGATAACAGGGAGGTCCATTTCAAGCCCAACATGTTCAAGAAGCTTGAATCCATCCATATCTGGCATATGCACATCACTTAAAACTATATCAAACCCACTTTTATTCCCCCTCAACAATGACAAACCAACCTCAGCCCCATTGCATATAGTCACTACAAATCAACAACCACAATTCAACACCACATACAACTATATATAATTAGTTAATTATATAACCAATAAACCATTAACAAATCCCATTAAAATTCAACATCAAAAAGATTGTAAAACTGTACCTTCATAGTTGCATTTTTTCAACATCTTTTCTAGTATGACAAGACAAGTGGGGTCATCATCTACGACAAGAACATGGAGACCGGCTGGAAACTTTTCCGGTACACCGGCCCCGGCGACTGATTTCCACGACGAACAACTTGAACCAGGCAGCATTAATCCTTAATCTTGAATAATAATAATAACATAACTCAATTGAAATTAAACAAATATTCAAACGGCTGTGTGAATAAAATTAGGTTTTCAATTTTTGAGTATTCGAGGTTTATATTGCTTCTTGTTATGAGAGTTGAGTTTCCTTTTTTATTGTTTTTCTTTTTATTTTTTTTATTAATGTTTTCCATATTGTGTGTTCACCAAGATGGTTAATATGTTACCTTTATTTGATTTGGGTATTTTTTGGTTATAAGTTATAACGGTTATCTAGATTTGGTAAGTGGTTTAAATTTGGAATGAATTTGTTTTAATAAATCGGATTTTTTTCTCAATGTGTATATTTTGATATGATTGTGTATGATTGTCTATTTGCAATAATTATAATTATATATTTTGATATATAATTATTTCAATATTAATTGACCGTCAATGATTTCGAAAAAACGTACAAGTATGTATGTATAGGTGTGTGTGTTGGAGAGGGACGGCGAGATCGTCTGGGATCCGCTAGTGAAGACTGGTCCGCCCATAGGGGGCGGTGTTCAGGGGCGGCGCCGGGGCTCGATGGCCCTTGGCCGTCCCCCATACCGTCTAGTCTAAGTGAATTGGGCTATGATTATGGCATGTTTTTAAAAATATTTACATAATCAATACTAATTTATGGTCAATCATTCATAGTTGGTATTAACAAGTGTTGCAAATTAATAGTAGATAAATAAATAAATAACTTCATTTAGAAACTAACATTTAATGACATGAACAATCATCAATAAACTTCTATTTTCTTATTTCTTCAAGAACATCAATGCTATATTAAACCTTTCGAAACTTTAATTAAAATTTCTACTCCCTCCGTCCCATTAAAAGTGTCTTATTTTGAATTTTCAAAGTCTTTATTTATAAACTTTGACCTTAAATAATTTTGTTTGTGTTAGATAATACTTGATGAAAGTTATATGATTTGAGTGTGTTTTACAAGTGTTTTTATCGGGTTAATTTTCATCAAGTTTTATATAACACAAAAAATATATAATTAAAGTCAAAGTTTATAAATAAAGACTTTGAAAATTCAAAATATGACACTTTTGGTGGGACGGAGGTAGTATTATTTTACAGATACAAATAAAAAAATACTATTTAATTTCTAGATTTCACTCATTTACTAAATAATTTTTTTTCTATAATAAACATGTTCTTTATTGGTAAACGAATATTTTAAGTTTTTGTACATTTGTATAGATGGATATAGACTACCTTTATATGTAAACTAATTCATTGGTATCTTAATTTGACATCTATTAATTTTGCTGTGTGATAAATTGTTATCAATTAAATAATTAAAAACAGGATGTTTGATTGATTAAATGCTAAAGAGCTCTCTAGACTATAGTCCTAGAGTGAGATATTCTTTCACTTATTTCAAATATATTTTTTATCAATTATTTAATTGAAAATATATTTATTCCTCTGCCGCTAGTGTGTGCATGTATGTATGTAACTTTGTTTAAAATGTCATTATTTTTCTGTATAACGGAATTCAAATAGAAAGTCGTAACAACTAGCAGTCCGTTCAATTTTCGACCGCCCACAGGAGACCAACCTTGGTCAAATCCAAAATTAGAAAGTTGGTTAACAAATTTGAAGGTCAACGTACGGTGACTAAAGCAAGGCCAACATTAGGACAGCAAATACTTAGATAAAAGTCAAACGGCCCTACATTAGTTAGCTATTTTGGAAACTAAAAACAACCGACATTAGAAAGTCAACGAACTTTTTACAATAATCAATATCGTCACATGCTGTAACTCTCGTTCTTTGTTGCTTCCTACATAATATGGTAAAGTCAATACGACTTGAATTAGAGGGAAGAAAGATACATATGTTCACCATGTGCTATATTATGACATAGGGTACATGTAACATGTTGCTTACCACTGCCAAGCAATTGCATGCACGGCGGATGAACGTCAAAATTACCAACCGTAGCATCATATAATACACTTTTGATCTAGTAGTTTAGTGGTATGATGATTGTCTGTCACATGTAAGTTCAAACTTTTACAAATGCAAAGATCAGATGGTATTTATGAGTATATATATATATACCCTCTATTACAAACACTTGAAAATATCAAGAATGCCTTGGTCGTACTAGCAAATTAACACTGTTGTTAACAATGAACAATCAATCAACTCTCAACCAGGGAGGGGATTTGGCATGGGCGGCTTTTTGGGGAGGGTTGGTTGGACGACCGTCTAGGGCCCAGTTTTCCCCAAGGCCCGAACTTTTTTGGATTTTCTAATACATATATATAAATCTATATATTTAATTCAAAATTATATAAGGTCTAACTAGTTTAAACAAGTTAACCCAGGTAAAAACAAGCCCAACTACTCAAGTTGGTAAGTAACTAAATTTAAAAAAAAAAAGCCGAACAATTAAAACACATTACAAATTTATAACCATTATTTTGTTGTATTATAGTTTTTTATATATGATTATTGAGTTTTTATAATAGGGGTCCGTTTTTTTTTTTCACTCGCCTCCGAGCCCAAAACATTTCGAAGATTCTTGGAGACGACTCTAGGGTTTGGGAGTCAATTTTGTATTTTGCGTTCTAGCCTCTAGGATATACAAACAAGGTGATATCTTTTTGTACCATTTTCGCGGATCTTCAATAATTACCGTATATTTTATTTGTAGTTCGGCTTATTTTGAAGTATTCATGATAAATAATGATGTGCCAAATGCCCAAATTTGGGTATGGATTGAGTGTACTCTTCATTGTTTTTTTTTTCCTGGTTTTTTTTTTTTTTTTTGGAGGGGGGGGGGGGGGGATTGATTCATGGCGTTGATTGACTCTGCAGCTTTTGTCTTTTTTTTTTTTTTGAACGGCTAATTTTAAACACCTTAATTCTACCATTACCTTGCCATTGTAAGGAATCAAACCCACAACCTCATATTTGTAAGGGGAGACACCATATCACTATACCATTTTTAATTAATTAATTTGAAGTGCAAATTAGTTCACTTAGGTTCTGTTTGTTTTTTGGCCAGAAGTACTTCTGGCCACTTATGTCTGCGCGACGCAGACGCGCGCAGACGTTTGATGTCTGCAGCTTGTTTGTTTTCTCGCAGATCTTTCATTAAAAAAGGTCTGCGAGACCTCTTCTTGGCACCACCTCCACCTCCGACACCACTGCTCCGCCACCACCTCCACTCCGCCACCACCTCCACCTCCGACACCCCTGCTCCGCCACCACCTCCACCTCCGACACCCCTGCTCCGACACCATCATCGTCATCATCTGTTATCATCATCATCATCGATGGGAAACAAAAACCCCAAATCGAACCAAAACCCTAAATCGAACAAACCCCCAAATCGAGAGAGTGAGAGAGATACCGTAGAGAGAGAGAGAGAGATCGGTGGTGGTGGTGCTACCAGATCGGAGATCGGTGGTGGTGCTTGAACCGAAACCCTAAATCGAACAAACCCCCAAATCGATGAGAGAGAGATACCGTAGAGACTAGAGAGAGAGAGAGAGAGGGAGCAGCAGGAGACCATCATCATCATCATCGGAGATCGGTGGTGACGGTGGTGATGAAGGCAGAGAGAGAGAGATCGAGGGAGGAGAGTGTGAAGGGGGTGGGTGGTTGCGACGGGGGAGGTTTGTGGTGACGGTGAAGGCAGAGAAGAGAGAGATCGAGGGAGGTGTGTGTGTGAAAGTGTGTTTGTGTGTGTCTGAGAAGAGAAGATGTTTTTATAAAATAAAAAAAACAAACCCTCTTTTCCTTGCAGACTGCAGACATTTGGTCCACCTCTTCTCCTGCAGATGCCTACAGATGTGGTCCGCAGACTGCAGACATTTTCCCACAGAAAAAACAAACAGCACCTTAGTTTATGTTAAGGAAGAAAATGGATTATTAATGTTTGGGGGTTGTCTTCATACGCGCTCAAAACATGAATGAAGACATAGTTAATTTCTAGTGTACGAGGGAACATTGATGTCTAAGAATACTAAATAATGAGTTTGGACTTTTTGCTTTGGATCAATGGTGTGTTAAACACCCGTGTAGGTTATGACCATTTTCCTACAGGATAGTGTAGACTTGTAGTAAAATTTGTATAGAGTAAATTACAAGTTTTGTCCTTTATGTTTACATCAAATTGCAGGCGTTCTTCTTTTGACCAAAAGTTTACAGGCGGTGTCCTTAACCTTCCAAAATCTTGCACGTTTTGTCCTTTAGGCCAAACCTGGTTAGAAATCTCAATTAATTTTTGTCATGTGCAATGCACATGAGGGTACAATGGTCTTTTTCCCTCTCAACCCTTTCTATTTCCCTCATTTATAACCCTCACCAACCCCTCAATTCATCTCTATTAAAAAAAATACCTCTAGTGTTAAAAAGGAAATCCTGAGGTATTTGACTTCTGTTTCAAAGTTTGCTCTGTAAAGCATAGCTTCAACTCGTTTGAATGCAAATGGTATATCAAGTATTGCCTTTAGAAACCTCCCTGCAGACCCTAATTTCGGCACATCACCTTTATAATCTCGAAGTTTGATCTCTTCTTCTTTGGTTGGTGCCATCTTTACCAGTGTTTCTAATAGCACAACACCTAACCCTTCTGGATTTCCTGTTATATAGTATACCCATTAAACTTGTTAAACTAAACAACAAAATTTATAAAAGTTACAAAATTTGTGAATAAGTACCATCTAGAAGTGCATCAGAGACTTCATCCCTAGTTACATTCAGTGCTCTTAGTAGAATGGCAATGTTTTGTGACTTTTTTGGATCCAAGACTCTATTTTCCTTTACAACTGGAGGTAGAACCGATCTACAGGTCCAGTGGCGTCTCTGAGAATTCATGTACCCTGTTCGAGGTCAAAAAAATGTGCCCTTATATCTTAACGATAAACAAGGCATTTACGAAAATGACAAAATCGTATTATTCGATAGACAATGTGTAACATCCGCCAAAAGCGGATCTCCGATACCCATCCGTTTTGAAAACCGGACCCTAAACGAACTTTTTTATTTATATTAGATGTCGCGTATTTAGAAACTACTATAACTAGTTTTTTCGGGTTTAAAATATTAATTTTATGAATCAAACTTGTTAGTCCCTTTAATAATTACAAAAGAAATAACTAACTTAGTTATAAATTTTAGATTAAACTAATTTCCTAATTGAAGGGACTGATTTGGTAATTCTTTAGAACTTTTAAGTGCAGGGACCAGTTGTGTAATTATTGGAAACTTTTAAATGAAACACATTAAAAAAGAAGTGAACCAAGGGACTCGAACCCGGGTCTCACCGGGCCATAGAAGTAACCAAAACACGCGCGCCACTACACCAATGATCATTTTATGTATACTGTTTGATTCGATTTCTATTTATTAACATATATATATATATATATATATATATAGGGGAAGGTTTAAATGAGAACGCTAAATATTGTGAGAACCGTGAGAACAAATAAAAAAACCGCGAGAACTTGGTCAAAAACAATTCAAATTCAAAAAAAATTTCTACACTTATCATTATTATTCGAATACAATGTTAGAAATTTAATTTACACGTTTAAATTTACGTGAATTCGTAAATAAAGAAAATTTACACATGTGTAAGTTTGCAATTTACACATGTGTAAATCTGTTATATTTACACATGTGTAAAAAAATCTAAAAAGAGTCATTTTGAAAGGAGAAATGAATTATTTGATGTTGTGAATTATTTTTTGATGTTGTATTTTTATTACAATGAGGTTTGTATTAAAAAAAAATCGGTTTTGATTGGTTTTTTTATTCGTTCTCACGGTTCTCGCAATATTTAGCGTTCTCAAGATAACCCTCCCCTATATATATATCAATTTAAAAAAAACACGTGCCCCTCGAAATCACGGGCCCTGTGCGGAAGTCCTCCCCGCACACCCTCATAGCCGCCCCTATACAGGTCTCTTCTTTTTTCACTGGACCACCCGAGTTGCATCCGAAAAGGGATTCCCTCATGTCCTCATTTAATCTACATCTCAAAGGGTAACCATACACATTATACATTAATTAACCTTCTAACGAAAATGATATGCTTCTAGTGTATGTATACTTACTGAAAAGAGCTCGATTTTAACTGATCCCACATGGTTGCTCTATCGGAAGTTGCTCGTACTTTGTCCCAATAGTGTGTATCACTAGATGGTTTTTCTTAATGGTGTTTTTCATAGTGGATATAAATTAGCCGTGAAATTCTCCACCCATCCTTTATTTTTTAGTTTCGATTTTAAACATCTATTCTATATTATGCAGTAAGAGGTATTTTTGGTTCACATCAAACATATATTATGGGATAGAGGTTTCATTGGTTCACGTCAAAGGGAATAACATACATATTTTTACATAAAATGCACCACATTCAAAATCAAAACTGCCAATGAGTTGATGATGGAGTGGTAAAGAAGAGACCTGGTGTTCAAAGTATGGCTATAAACGAACCGAACGTTCAGCCAACAGTTCGTGAACCGTTCGGTGGGAAGTTCGTTTACGTTCTTCGTTAAATTAATGAACGAACATGAACAAAAAAATTCGTTAGTAGGGATAAAGGCGCTTTAACATCTTCTTAACCCGATGGCTGAGGAGAGCAAAGGTTTCTTTTTTAGGGCACTTTCGGGAACAGATCCAGTGGAGACGCAGTGGGGCCTGTAGCTCAGAGGATTAGAGCACGTGGCTACGAACCACGGTGTCGGGGGTTCGAATCCCTCCTCGCCCACAATCAGCCCTAAAGGGAAGGGTCTTTCCCTCTGGGGGTAGGAAAATCATGATCGGGATAGCGGACCAAAAGCTATGTAACTTGGGTGTGGGTCTTTTGTCGAAATGGAATGGCCTTTATCTTTATTTATTATCGTAAATGAGTGAAGCATCCGTCCCACATCAGCGTATTTTTTTGTTTTACGCGCTCATAACTCTTCCTCAGCCAGGATAGGGCAAAATAGCAGAGCAAGTACAAGTATTAGTAGCATAACAAAGATCTCCCTCCAAGACGTACATACGACTTTCACCAAACACGGCTTTCCGCAGAATTCAATATGTGTCTATGAGATCGAGTATGGAATTATGTTTACTCACTTTAAATTGAGTATCTGTTTCCCTCCTTTTTCTGCTAGGATTGAAAATCATGTATTTTACATATCCATACGATTGAGTCATTGGGTTTCCGAAATAGTGTTGTTAGTTAAATGAACAAACACGAACAGATGTCGCGTTCGTTCAGTTACGTCCGTGAACGTTCGGTTATGTGTTCGTGAACATTCGTTCATGTTTGTTTATGTTGCTCATTAGAGTTTTATAGCATTTATTTATTTTATCTAATCTTTTGATATTTCGTAATTCTTATTTATCTTATTACCCGAATCAATAAAATAGGAAACACTGTCTCCATCTTATTTATGCACCGCTCTACTTTCCTTTTCATTATTCACATTGAAAAATACCATCGACCTTTGTTCAACAATTAAGGATTCAATGTCTAGCGCCACTCCCTCTCACCATCCACCTCTAGCCATCATCATCTTCGCTGATTTTATCTGTGTTCGTGAACATGTTCATTTCCTTAATGAACGAACACGAACAAAAAATCTCGTTCGGTAAGTGTTCATTAACCGTTCGTGAACACGTTATATCCTTAATGAATGAACACGAACAATGTCTTGTCCGTTTTCGTTCGGTTCGAGTACAACCCTAGTTCTAAGTGACCCAGGTTCGATTTTTGCCCCCACCATTTAATTTCGGCGGCACATGGTGATGATGTGAGACTAGGTGAGTAAACAGCGATCACTAGTTCGATCCTTTAACTGAACGGATTTTACCTCATCGCACTGTCGTGCATTTGGCCGAGTGTTCACAAGCTTCGACCCTAGATGAGGGATAACCCATTTTAATGATTCTTTAACCGTTAGAAAAAATCAAAACACGAGTAAAAATAAATAAATAATTTGGTGCTTATTATATATATTTCTAATTTACAACATCCTTGTGCATATAGTTGTTGTAAATTGTGCATAAATTGTGTTAGTTGCTTTTCTTAGTTGAACCCTTAGCTTAAAAAATTGTACATTACTATTTTACTTTGTCTAGTACATCCATATGCCATGTGCCTCTCACCATAGCCACATATTGTTTTAAGGGTTATTGGATTTTATCACCCTCAACTATCGGCCTTTGGCCGTTGCCACCCGCAACTAACACTTTGACACCCAGCACCCCCAACTTGACTTTTTGTTTGTGCTGGCACCACCCAGTTAAATCTTCACTAACTGGGTTTGTTTTTTAACCGACGTGGCACAAATGTGATGAGTTGGAGCCGATTACATGGCAATGATGTGTCTTTAACCTTCATCACCAGACATGTTCAAAACAAACCCTATTTTCAGATAATCAGATAATCAAATACTTCCCCAATTGCCTATTCTCAACAACCAACAATCTAGTCATTTAAGACTTTCCAACAAGACAGATTTACAAAAAAAAATTATGAAGAACATAGACATGTTAATAGAAACTTGGGTTAACCTCATATTTGAATTAATTCACTTCAGCGTCATGAGGCTGGATATCGCAGCCCTCAATACCACATCCCCAATTATTCTCTTAAGTTTCTGATAAATTTTGCACGGCTAATTTTGTTTCCCCTATACTATTCGTAAAGGATATTCACATTCTTCATGCAATGATCTGTATCCGATGATCTGTATCTTCACTTTCCGGCGAATCCAATACTGTTAAAGCCCACATTCCAATACTGTTAAAGCCCACTTTCCGGTTGACCTGTATCTTCACTTTCCGGCGAAGCTTTGTCTTCTCCGATGAGCTATGTATATTCCGGCGAAGACTCCGACAAAGCTTTCGAATAATCTTCTTCAACCTTGTAATCCCTGTCAATGTTAATCGGGTTAATAGAACTTACATATGACTATGTTTTAGTCCTTTACCTGGAATCACCCGTTACTCCACCAAAATCATCCTCTCCACCACCCCCACCACCACCACTGCCTCAAAACCTTCGAATCCAACATCGGCCTCAGCCGCAAAGCGTTTCGCATCGGCAAATTCAACAAAGACATCAACTCATTCCGCAATCACTGCATACGGCGGCGAAGGTTTGTACTATTTCGTCGAACAGTTGGTGTGGGTAATAAAATCAGGGCTGGTTGATGGTAAACAGTTGGGTAAATTGCAGAAGGTTGGTGCGTGGGCTGAGTTGATTGGGTATGTAGGGAGTATCAATTGTGTAGTTTGTGATTCCTTTTGGGAGGAGACCGATTGGGAGGCCGGTAGAGCTTAGGGCGTCGTAAATTGATGATGATTGGGTTGTGATGAAAAGGATTGAGATGATTGTTGCTTGAAGATGAAGATTCATGCTTGATTTGGGGAATATGTGAAGGAATTGTTTAATTTTAGGGTTTATCATCCAAAGTGGGTCAATAATATGTGTTATAAAGGAAGGAGAGGAAGTACTTGACACGTCAGTCGCCACATAATCTTGTCCATCTCATCAAGTGTGTGCCACGTAGGATAGGAAACAAACTCAGTTAGTAAAGATTTAACTGAGTGGTGCTAGCATAAACAAAAAGTCAAGTTGGGGGTGCCAGGTGTCAAAGTGTTAGTTGCGGGTGGCAACGGCCAAAGGCCGATAGTTGAGTGTGATAAAATCCAATAACCCTTGTTTTAAAGGGATTTCTTTAGTAGTACAGAATAGATAAGTATGGTGGAGACCGGAGAGATGAGAGCGACAGAGAGAAGAGAAAGCAGTAGAGCAAAGGGAGCCCACAGGTTCCACCAACTGGTTACGTCGGCACCGATGTAGCGGCGGTGTTCAGGTTTCAACTTACACAATGTCATCGTATTGGAACGCCAAAGGTACATCGTGTTCACCCAGCTTCTTACGCGAATCTCAGGTCTTCTTTTTCTTTCAAATCGAAGAATTCTAAGGTTCGCCGTAGTAGCTCTGGTGTCGGAGTTAGGGATTCCGATGGTAACAAGGTAACTACCGCACTCTTCGTATCTATTTTACCCATTTAAAAACTTGCTTTCACATGAAGTTATAGAATTGGTGGTGTAATTGTTCTTTGATTTGATTATTATTCATTTTATTGTGAATTTTAGCTTTTTAAATAGGATCGAGGCTTATTTAGGTGAACTTTTAATTTGGGTCAATCATAGTTATATTTTTTTTACTATATTGTTATGCAGATTTTCTTGAAAAGTTCATATTTTTGGTGTTCTTGTCATTTATTACCCTGCAATTAATTGTGAATTTTAGGTTTTTAAAGAGGAATGAAGCTTATTTAGGTGAACTTTTAATTTGGGTCGATCATAGTTTTGTGTTTTTTAACGTATTATTATGCATAACCCTTTCTTTCTTAGTTTCTTGGGCTAAGCTTTGACCGGTCTTTTGCCTAAACCAGTCCAAAGTTAGTGTTTTGATATGTATTTTTAAGAAACTTTACGAACGGATAAGTTAACTAGCTGTCTATTATTTGGCATATTTTGTTTGTGGGAGCTTTTCCACTGTAGTTGTTTGTGCTTGTCTCGCCGGCGCGCAACGCGCGAAGATTGTTTGGTTTTCCTCCAAAATGGAGATAGGGCCAGCGGTTAGTTTTTTTTTCTATCAAGTCTAAGTTAATACATAGTTTTTGACTCCTTAATTACATGGTTTAAAGCGTGTCTAGACGCGTTCGACCCAACTAACTCGTGTGAAACTTGTTATAGTAATCGTGTTAACTGTGTTAGTAGTTTCACACAACACGTTTAACCTTTGTATTAAAACGACTTAGTTTTGTAACTTTGTAAATAATCAAATGAATATGCATATTATTTTTTAAACTTAATTGCACTTTGATGTGATTCTGATTTATGGCTACTCCGTCTCTTGTCGTTTCTACCAGACTACCAGAGTAATATACTAACCCTAGCCGAAAGGTGTTTGCAACTTCTGTCTTTGGCCAGCTGCATCGTTGATTGTTGACTAACCTTTCATTCCATTCTTTCCCTAAACGAGTTACTGCTTCTATTCATGTTAATAAATTTTTCCTTGATATTATTTTTGTTTACTTAAACCATATGGGTTTCGTTTTCATATTAGTTGCTTTTAAATCGTATATTTTATAAATAGATGATCCGTTTGCTTCTTTTCATGTTTTTTTAAAGGCAAACCAAATTTTATTTCACAACTTCTAGGCAACCAACCGTTAACAAGAAGGTCACCAATACATATACACCAAGTTTTTACAAGGGTCTACATATTCCCACACCTAACTCCCTATTTCCACACCCTGGTAGACGCCTCGTATAGGCCTATACGAGGCGTCTAGGGTTACTTTTTCCGACCAACCTCTAAACCTCGTACAACGTCACATCAGTCACATCAGACGGGGAGTCTAGGCCTGTACGAGGGAGCTATACGAGGGTACTAAGACGCCTCGTATAGGCCTATACGAGGCGTCTTAGAGACTGATTTGACAATGTGTCTGGCATGTGACATAAAGCAATATGGGGCGTCTAGGGCTATACGAGGTGTCTATGTTTCATATATAGTGCAACATACAGTGCATTGTTGGTCCACCCGAGCATTCATTCTGTTTCTTCTACTATCTCTTCGAAAGTGTTGAAATGTCATCATATTGGGACGGCAACTATGTTTCATATATAGTGCAACATACAGTGCATTTGCGTTCTTATCATCCCGAAGTGTTGAAATGTCATCATACTGGGACGACAACTATGTCTTCGGGCAGTATTCTAGCGACAACTGGGTGCCCGAAAGCGTTCCGGTAACATTTATTAGCTTAAATGTTTTAATTACTTGTTGTTTTAGTTTATTATTTACTAATGATGATACGGTCATCTATTTTGGAGGAGTCTGGCATTCCCGATTCTAACGAGCAAGAGGAGGTTGTGTCTAGTATACAAGGAAAACAAAACAGACCGTTTCTAGATTTGAACACGCATCCCCCTGTTGATGAAACATCCCTTGTAGATGACTCATACCATGCTGGTCAACCAAGTTATCCGACGCAACATGGGTATCCGGATTATAGATACGGGTGTGAATATTCTTACGGAGGAGACGGTGGATACGGAGGATACGGTGGATACGGAGGAGACTGTGGATACGGAAGAGACGGTGGATACAGAGGAGACAGTGGAGCGCATGGGGCACCGCCGGGGGATCAGCCGGTGCCGCGGGGTCCGCGACGGAGGTGGCAACCGCCTCCGGATCCACTGCACGGTCACCCGTATCTAGAGTTTCCCGACAGCACCCCTGCCGCCCGTCATTGCCAGAAGCTTAGGAGGATGCACATTGGAGCGCATGCAGCGATCGACTGGGATGCGATAGATGAGATTAGTGAGACGGCTAGAGTGCCTCGGTTTATACCTGTCGATTCGCCGTGGGATCGTCTTTTTGAGTTAGCGCACACGCCGAGCTACGGAGCTTGATGTGTGTAAAATGCAACATATAAATTACATCAAATAAGGTATAAAACTAACCCTTTTTAAGTACTAATATTGGAAAAAGAGTGTTTTTGTCTTCCTTTTGTATTTTTAGGATTAAATGAGCTCAAAAACACAAAAGAAGCAAAAAGACAGCTAAATCCAACATAAATACAAGGAAAGGAACATAAGTGGACTGACCGACCCCTCAACGGCATCTTCCCAAGCAAAATAGAGAAGGCAGAAGACTGAACACGCCCCGTGCTCAGCCAGCACGGGGGCGTGCCCAAGAAGCAGCAGAAAAGACAAACCTATAGAAGCTTCTATTGCCCACCACGGGGCCGTGCCCAGTGAACACGGGGGCGTGTCGAAAGTACAGCAGGCGCATTAATTGTAATTGCGAATTACAATTAATGAGGAGAGAGAGTGTCAGACAGGCACGGGGCCGTGCCCAGCGGACACGGGGCCGTGCCCAGCTCTCTGTTCAGCCTATAAATAGGAGTGCTTGGATTCATTTCAACTCATCCCTTGGCACACCACCTCTCTCACACTTCATCCACCACCCACCACCATCACAACACCATCATCCACCACCATCATCCATTGTCCATCGTAGAGTGTGTGAGTCGTCTCGGGATCCAAGATTGATCGTAAGAGTTCTTGATAATCAAGGCCATGTTTGCCTAAGTCTCTTACATCACTTGGTGAAGACAAAGTGTCTAGTATAATACTTTTTATTTCTAATCTTTTGCACTTTTTATTTGGTTTTGTATTAATGACTTTAATAACTAGTTACTTATGTTGAAGGTGATCTTTCCTTATCGTTTGTCCGTGGTGTCTTGGCATTATTTTACTGTCTATATAAAATAAAGGATTTTCACCATTCATATCTCCACGGTCTATATGGAGGTATGTTGGCTACCTGGTCGGGGGTTAAGGGAATGGTTTGGTAAAGGTCTTGCCATTGTTCAACGTTTAGAGGTCCTGCAATGGACCTGGGTCAAATTTAGTAGGACCTCCTTCAATGCTTCACGGTATTGGATGGCGGGGGTCCAAACTCTTTGATCCCCTCATAAGTTAACTACTATTAATACTATAACCCGGCTATTTAGGACTGTATCCCTGCTGACTCAGACTACTTAGCCGAGGGTAACGTCACCGCCAAAAGCGGGGCCTACCATAATACTGCATTAATAACTTAATTCATTATCTTCCAATAATCCACCCTTTTAGGATTGTATCCTTGCTGACTCAAACTACTGGGGTGAGGGTAACGTCACCTTCAAAAGAGGGGCCTACTACAATAACTAAGATAATCTCTTAATTATGTGCAAAAGTGCGGAAATAATCAAAGGTTATACTAGATACGAGTCAGAACCAAGTGATTCATCTTGTCTATCTGTTTTTCTTTTTATTTTTATTTTCAGCATTTTAGTTAGTTTTTATTTTTCTTAGTTTAAAACCTTTTTCTAAACTTTTTATTTTGATTAGATGTTGAGGATAAACCGGTACTAAAAGCTCTTGTGTCCTTGGACGACCTCGGTATCTTACCAACGCTATACAACGCTCACGATGGGTGCACTTGCCCATATGTGTGTTTAGTGTTAGTAAAATATCGTGTTTTATAAATTTAAAACTTGGCTAAAATAAGTGTTAAAAAGGGCTTAAAATATACACCTAATATATATAACACTTTCACGCACATCAGAGCTGCTGGTCGATTTCCTTTCGTCATTCACATTTCACCCTCCTGGGGCCCAGTGCTGCTTCCGCACCCAGATGCTCCCCCTCCGCCTGAGGTTTCTTTCAGGCTCGCTGGCGTTTTGCGTTCGATGACGCTAGCACAGTTTGCGGTGCATTGCGGTCTATACAGGCCGGAGGAGATCGAGACTGACATTTACACAGCGGGGCTAGTGGTGGTTGATAGACCCACTCTTTTAGGGTTTGGGCAGGTGATTGCGGGGGCAAATACTTGGGAGCACGACAAGTCGAAGGGGA
Source organism: Helianthus tuberosus (assembly GCA_030545235.1). Classification (NCBI taxonomy): domain Eukaryota; kingdom Viridiplantae; phylum Streptophyta; class Magnoliopsida; order Asterales; family Asteraceae; genus Helianthus; species Helianthus tuberosus. The sequence continues at coordinate 178,005,287 of CM060431.1, forward strand.
GGGTTTCATTTATTGATGACCCATTGTACAGGTGCGTACGTTTATTACAGCAATTATTGTGATTATGTGTATTGTTTATTAATTTTTGTTTCTGTATTTCGCTAACACTATCTGCAGGTATATGCACCAAATGCTCGCTACTTCTATTGCAGGGCGAGGCTACAGCCGTGAGTGGTGTACGAGCACAGATCTTTTTTTCTTTTATTGTTTGTTGTACAGGAGTCCGTGCGCACTAGCACACGATCTTGTCTATCTGTTTTTCTTTTTATTTTTATTTTCAGCATTTTAGTTAGTTTTTATTTTTCTTAGTTTAAAACCTTTTTCTAAACTTTTTATTTTGATTAGACGTTGAGGATAAACCGGTACTAAAAGCTCTTGTGTTCTTGGACGACCTTGGTATCTTACCAACGCTATACTACGCTCACGATGGGTGCACTTGCCCATATGTGTGTTTAGTGTTAGTAAAATATCGTGTTTTATAAATTTAAAACTTGGCTAAAATAAGTGTTAAAAAGGGCTTAAAATATACACCTAGTATATATAACACTTTCACGCACATCAAGTTTTTGGCGCCGTTTCCGGGGACACAAGGATTTTAAGAAAGCTTAAAATCGACGGCCTAATCAGTTTTTCAAAACCTTTTTAAAAAACGCGCGCACATTTTTCTGCATTTTAGTTTAGTTTTGCATTTACAGTAACCTGTACACGGGGCCGTGTTCACTGAACACGGGGCCGTGCTGCACATTTTCATAAAAACACCCAGTACAGAAGCTTGAACACGGGCCGTGCTCACTGAACACGCCCCGTGCTCAACGAAATCAGTAAATTTAATTAAAACGCCCAGATACAGATCCTGAACACGGGGCCGTGCTCATTGAACACGGGGCCGTGTCCAGCCTCTGTTTCTGTTTTTCTTTTTGTTTTCTGATCTCGAGACTCGGTTGTGGTCTGCTAAATGATTCTTATGGATCAATACTCAGGAGGTTACAACTACACCTATGATGAGGATGATTATAGGGGTAATTATTGCACTAATTGTCGTAATGCACGCTCGATTCAAAATAATCACTCATATCAACCATCCAATTCATACACCTACTATGAGGAGCCCAGGTACGAGCCATCAACTTCATACACATCCTATGAAGACCAAAGGTATGAACCTCCTCCCTTATACTCATATTTTGATGAACCAAGGTATGAACCCTCATACTCATACTTTGAGGACCCAATATATGAGCCACCACCTTCATATGCTTATTATGAGGAACCATGGCGTGAACAACCCACCTCATATGAGTATTATGGAGAACAAAATTACGAACCTTATCCATCATATGCTTACAATGAAGAACAATGGTGCGAACCATCGACTTCATATGAGTATTATGAGGAACAAAGGGTCGAACAACCGGATTCAAGCTTAGAAAATACCGATTCTTTTTCTATAACCGAAGTGACCGATAGGATATTAGAACACATTAGAGTTATCGATCGTTGTATAAAAGAAGCTCGCGCAAGGGAAGAGGAGTCCCGCGCAAGAGAAGAATTAAAAAAGGAAGAGATAACTGAAAATGTAAAAATGGAAGAACAAATAAGTGAAAAATCGACACATGAGTTAAACAACGAAAAAGGTGAGTCCGACAACGTTAAAATTCAAGAAGAGTCTAATTTTGAAGAAATTAATCTCTTGTCACCTTCTTTCGAAAATCATTGTTTAGTACCCACTCATGCTAAGTTTTTAAAAGAGTTAAACACTAACACTAAAATTGACGAAACGGTAAGTGTTAAGTTAACTAATGATCAAACTTCACTAATAAAAGAAGACCCATTTGAAATTAACATTACACCGGTTCCATGTTTCTTTCAAAATTCGTTTATTAGTAATGTCACAATCGATAAAGATCTTTGTGTTAACATAATGCCTAACTACATTTTCGAAAAATTAAGTATTAGTGATTTTTCTCCACTTCAAATACCCATTTTTCTATCCAATCGGAAAGTAATAAAATCAATCGGTATAGTTGAAGATGTCTTGGTACAAACAAATCAAATGGTAATCCCGACCGACTTTTTCATCCTCGATGACGCTCCTCTAGTGTTGGGACGACCATTTGTAAAAACTCACGAAGCTTTGAAACACCGGAAGTTCAACAATCTACCTCTTCAATTAGGGGCATTTAAAAGAAGTGTCGATCTCGAATGATCAATGAAATATCCATTCGGCAATAATGACCCCCTAATTGAAGATGAAGATAAACCACCCGATACAAGTGAAGAAATTGACCACTTTGTTGAAGAAGAGGTCGCCATAGAACAAACTTTTAAAGTTCTTGATCGAAATGAGCAACCAAATAAGGAGTCTCCCAAAGACCCACCACTTGAGCTCAAAGAACTTCCAAAAGGTTTGGAATATGCTTTTCTAGACAAGGATGGTAACTTACCTGTAATTATTTCGTCTAAATTAGATAACTTAGAAAAAGAAAAATTAATTAATCTTTTGAAAAAGCATAAAAACGAAATAGCTTGGAAACTTGTAGACATAAAAGGAATTAGTCCTTCTATGTGCACACACAAAATTTTGATGAATGATGACTACAAATCGGTCATACAACCACAACGTCGAGTAAATCCAAATGTTCAAGAAGTGGTTAAAAACGAAGTCATCAAGTTACTTGACGCCGGACTTATCTATCCTATTTCAGATAGTCCTTGGGTAAGTCCCGTCCAAGTAGTTCCAAAGAAAGGAGGTATGACGGTAATAACTAACGAAAAGAATGAACTAATACCAACGAGAGCCGTCACAGGATGGAGAGTATGTATAGATTATAGACGATTAAATGAAGCAACAAGAAATGATCATTTTCCTTTACCCTTCATTGATCAAATGTTAGAAAGATTATCCAGTCATAAATTTTACTGTTTCTTGGATGGTTTTTCAGGTTACTTTCAAATCCCGATAGCACCCGAAGACCAAGAAAAGACAACTTTCACATGTCCCTATGGAACTTTTGCTTATCGACGAATGTCGTTTGGTCTATGTAATGCCCCAGCAACATTCCAACGTTGCATGGTAGCCATTTTCCATGACATGATAGAAAAGACAATGGAAGTCTTTATGGACGACTTTTCTATCTTTGGGGATTCATATGACCAATGCCTCGATAACCTTGAACGAATGCTATCCCGATGTGAGGAAACTAACCCCGCCCTTAATTGGGAAAAATGCCATTTCATGGTAACGGAGGGAATAGTACTCGGTCACAAGATCTCAAGCGAAGGAATGGAGGTGGATCGAGCCAAAATAGATACCATTTCTAGATTACCACCTCCATCCTCCGTACGAGCTATCAGAAGTTTCCTAGGGCATGCCGGATTTTATAGACGATTTATCAAAGACTTTTCAAAAATCTCAAGGCCTCTAACGAAATTACTTGAAAAAGATGCTCCATTCATCTTTGACAAGGATTGCAATCAAGCATTTCTAACCCTAAAGGAAATGTTAGTCAATGCACCTATCATGATAGCGCCTGATTGGAAATTTCCTTTCGAAATCATGTGTGATGCTAGTGACTTTGCAGTTGGAGCTGTCTTGGGACAGAGAAAAGAAAAGCATTTCCACCCAATCTATTATGCTAGTAAAACACTTAATGATGCACAAGAAAATTACACAACAACTGAAAAAGAATTACTAGCTGTGGTATTTGCTTTTGATAAATTTCGTTCTTATCTTATTCTTTCTAAAACTATAGTCTATACAGACCATGCAGCCATTCGATATCTCTTCAAGAAGCAAGACGCAAAACCACGTTTGATTAGGTGGATTCTACTCCTCCAAGAATTTGACATTGAAATCAAGGACAAAAGAGGAGCAGAAAATACCGCAGCAGATCATCTTTCACGCTTAGAAGACCCAGCTTTAGAGGCAACCAGGGACGAGCAAATCAACGAAAAATTTCCAACTGAGTCCCTGGAAATGGTGGAATACAAGGAAGAACCATGGTACGCCGACTATGCTAACTACCTAGCTAGCGGTATAGTCGCAAAAGGATGGCCACATCATCAAAGAAAAAAATTCTTTGCCAATGTGAGACACTACTTTTGGGAAGATCCATATCTTTTCAAAATGTGTGCCGACCAACTCGTCAGACGATGCGTACATGGTAGTGAAGCACGAAGAATTCTCCACCATTGTCATGAAGGTCCATACGGAGGACATCATGGTGCTGCTAGTACCGCACGAAAGGTATTCGATTCAGGATTTTATTGGCCAACCATTTACAAAGACGCTCAAAGTCTTGTAAAAACATGTGATGCTTGCCAAAGAACAGGTAATATTTCTTCCAAAAACGAAATGCCACAAAATGGCATTCTTGTTTGTGAAATTTTTGATGTGTGGGGACTCGACTTTATGGGACCTTTCCCACCATCGAAAGGAAACAAATATATACCTGTGGCAGTAGATTACTTGTCTAAATGGGCCGAGGCCGAGGCACTTCCAACAAATGATGGAAGAGTCGTGGTAAGATTTCTGAAGAAATTATTCTCTCATTTTGGCACACCTAAAGCTTTAATAAGTGATAGAGGTACCCATTTTTGCAACCATCAACTTGAAAAAATCTTAACAAGATATGGGCTCTATCACCGGGTTTCAACAGCATATCACCCTCAAACAAACGGACAAGCCGAAGTGACTAATAGAGGTTTAAAACGAATACTCGAAAAAACCGTAGGGTTAAATAAAAAGGAATGGGCTGATAAATTAGATGATGCTTTATGGGCTTTTCGAACTGCTTATAAAACAACAATAGGTACAACCCCATATAAGCTAGTCTATGGAAAAAGTTGTCATTTGCCAATAGAAATTGCACACAAAGCCTACTGGGCAATCAAAAATGTAAACTTAGATTTAGAATTTGCTGGTAAAAATCGATTTTGTCAATTAAATGAACTAGACGAGCTTAGGAATTATGCATACTCAAACTCTGAAATTTATAAGGAAAGAATGAAAAATTTGCATGACAAACATATTAAACCTAATGAATTTCGGGTAGGGGATCTAGTTCTTTTGTTTAATTCACGACTTCGATTGTTTCCTGGTAAATTAAAGTCTAGGTGGTCAGGACCTTTTTCCATCACCCATATTTTTCCACACGGTGCAGTAGAAATTAAATCTCGAAATGGGCCACCATTTAAGGTCAATGGCCAACGGCTGAAACTCTATCAAGGATTCATTGAGGATGAGGAAGAAGAGATCTCGCTTCAAACAGTGGAAGAATAAAAACATCATGCCTGGTAAGTCACGAACGATTGAGACGACAAAATAAAGCGGTAAGTTTTCTAACCATAGCTTATGGGAAAAAGGGGCATTCACACGAGCACTAAAAAAAAAACCTGCTCGACACGAGGCCGTGTCCGCTGGACACGGGGCCGTGTTCGCGCTGCAGACGGGATAAAACCCCTTTTTCAAAACAGTTTCTTCATTCCACACGCCCCGTTTCCCCACAAAAGCTCTGGTTCCAGGCGATTTTTCGCGAAATTTCGACGTCTCCTATCGATCTAACAACGTCAAGGTATGATTCTATCACTCTTAGTAGTTAGATTAGTTACTTGCATGTAGTTAAAACACCACAAATTTGGGGAAAAATCTAGGGTTCTTGAAGTTCATCCGGATCGAACCTCAAATTTTTGCCTAAATCTGTTTGCATTTAGTTAGATTAGTGTTAAGGAAAGTAAATACACTTGTATTGTTCATAGATTCAACCGATTTCTCACAAAAACCCCAAACCCTTGTTCTTGAACCGAAAAAGATAAAATTGATAGGGTAAACGGGATATTTTGGGAAAAACGGCACTTAGGGTTTCATTTTCGGGGGAAACCGCACCTATTGGACCAAAAATTTTCAAGTTTTCGAAACCGGGTCGAAAAATGAAGTTTTTGAGTAACAGACCTCTGGACACGGGGCCGTGTCCGCTGAACACGGGGTCGTGTCCAGGCCGCTGTTTGCAGTTTTGTCCGAAAACATTTCTGTTTCATGCTAACTTTTGGTGTATTCTTGCAGATGGCCAGGAAGTTTACAAGATTCAACGCCAATGAGCTAGATGCAAGAGCTCGATACGAGCTTCTTCAAACAAGGCCGGAGGAATACCCGAGGCAGGCTTGCACAGAACTGCTAACCATGGTGAATCAAATTGACCGTTTCAACAACATTGTCACGGGACCACTCAGAGTCGCACTAACAACCCGACTCCGTTCCGTCCATGAATGCACCTTGGAATTCTACAGCACCTTTGCATTCACTTCAAGGTGCGACCCGTTCGATAATGACGGGGTGTCATTCCGGTGTGGCGGAACGAGGTATTCGATCTCCATGGCACAATTCGGGTTGATTATCGGGTTGTATGCGGAAGAGGATGCGGGAAACGAAGAAAATACAGGGGGATTGAGAGAGATTGAAGACAACGAACGCCAAGCCATGTGGGCTCAGATTGGGGAAGGGTTCTACAATCCGAGAAGCACTAAGAGTACCAAGCTGAGGGATCCGCTATACAAATACATTCATAGGCTCCTCGGCTACTCTCTTAGCCAAAGGCATGACAGTGGTGGCGTCGTTGGGTTAAGAGATTTGCTTGTCCTCCACTGCATTCACAACCGCAGGCCGCTCGATGTTCCGTTCCTCATGCTCCGAAACATGCATCACAACCGCCTTGCTAGTGCACCAACTCCTATTTTCTTCGGGGGATGGGTGTACCGTCTCTTCAAGCACTTCGCCCACATACCTAGGTCATTTGAGAGGAGCCCATGGTCGGGTACGGTGGATATTCACATATGCCGCTCAATGAACCTGATTTATGAGGCAGAAGACGGGACGGTAACCTTTCAAAGGATGCAAGGTCATGCATGGAACCCGCAAGAAGCGCTTGTCCTCCCAGCTCCGCAACATCATCAGTACCACTACCAACCCCACGGTGATCCGGGCCAATCATCCTCCTCGGGAGGCGGTTTCCCTAACTTTCAAAGTTTACATGATTTGTTGCAGGAAAACCTCATGTGTACTCGGAACACCTATAACATGGCGAGCAACACCTACCACCGGGTCGGAGCTATCGAGAGAAACCTATCCGAAATCCAAGACGACGTCGGATACATACGAGACCACATTGCACGCCATGGAGGGGATGATGATGATGATGATGATGACGATGCTATGGAGTAGGCGAGAGGAGCAGAGGAGGAAGCAGTTGATGGATGACTCCCCAGGTTAACCCTTTGCAATCTTGAACAATTGATGGCCTGCGTGCCAAGTGTTAAACAATTTACTTTTCCTAACTATTTCCTGCATTTTATTTTTCTTTTTCTTTTACTTTATGCTTGGAACAATTAACTATGGTAATGTAGGATGTTTGTGTTATTTGGTGTGGTATTAAGTGATGAAACAGGTACAAACCGAGGCTTGGAATGATAAGCCTCAGCACTTATAGGACCAGGATGGAAAAGACGGGGGAAGAAACCTGTTTTTCAGGCTTACAGACTGTCCACACGGGGACGTGTCCAGCCAACACGCCCCCGTGCTCACCTCCCAGACCTGCTGTTGGGTTACTGACCTGCAGATTTTTGTCAGACACGGGGCCGTGTCCACCCAACACGCCCCCGTGTTCACCTTCTGTAAGTTCTCGTTACTGGCACCTGAACACGGGGTCATGTCCACTCAACACGGGGTCGTGTCCAGGCTGCCAGTAACACAAAATTTTTGCTTTTTACACCTTTTTACGCATCTAATCAACCTAAAAATTTATTTTTGCGACACATTGAGGACAATGTGTAATTTAAGTGTGGGGGGGATGCTAAAACCTTGAATTTTGCAAGTCCTAAATACAAGCCTTACACAAAACTCTATTGGAACCGCTAATCACCCCAAATTTTTTCAAAAATTTCATTTTTCTTACTTGTCTAGGTTTAACTCGGGAAATTCAAGTTCTCAAAAAGGTTATATTTTTACGAATTTACAACCGATAGCGTAGTGATAAAAAGAACCAACATAAGAAAATTATGAAAAGGCATGGCAAACTTAGTTAAAATTTGATTATATATACTTGATCACATAAAAACCCATTCCCACAAAAGTGAGTTTTGAGCCTTTATTGAGCATACAAATTTACATCTTTAGACTAAATGCTCATTTTTCGTTTCTAGAGCATACAAAAAGGTTATATTTTTACGAATTTACAACCGATCAGCCGGTGCTGCGGGGTCCGCGACGGAGGTGGCAACCGCCTCCGGATCCGCTGCACGGTCACCCGTATCTAGAGTTTCCCGACAGCACCCCTGCCGCCCGTCATTGCCAGAAGCTTAGGAGGATGCACATTGGAGCGCATGCAGCGATCGACTGGGATGCGATAGATGAGATTAGTGAGACGGCTAGAGTGCCTCGGTTTATACCTGTCGATTCGCCGTGGGATCGTCTTTTTGAGTTAGCGCACACGCCGAGCTACGGAGCTTGATGTGTGTAAAATGCAACATATAAATTACATCAAATAAGGCATAAAACTAACCCTTTTTAAGTACTAATATTGGAAAAAGAGTGTTTTTGTCTTCCTTTTGTATTTTCAGGATTAAATGAGCTCAAAAACACAAAAGAAGCAAAAAGACAGCTAAATCCAACATAAATACAAGGAAAGGAACATAAGTGGACTGCCCGACCCCTCAACGGCATCTTCCCAAGCAAAATAGAGAAGGCAGAAGACTGAACACGCCCCGTGCTCAGCCAGCACGGGGGCGTGCCCAAGAAGCAGCAGAAAAGACAAACCTATAGAAGCTTCTATTGCCCACCACGGGGCCGTGCCCAGTGAACACGGGGGCGTGTCGAAAGTACAGCATGCGCATTAATTGTAATTGCGAATTACAATTAATGAGGAGAGAGAGTGTCAGACAGGCACGGGGTCGTGCCCAGCGGACACGGGACCGTGCCCAGCTCTCTGTTCAGCCTATAAATAGGAGTGCTTGGATTCATTTCAACTCATCCCTTGGCACACCACCTCTCTCACACTTCATCCACCACCCACCACCATCACACCACCATCATCCATTGTCCATCGTAGAGTGTGTGAGTCGTCTCGGGATCCAAGATTGATCGTAAGAGTTCTTGACAATCAAGGCCATGTTTGCCTAAGTCTCTTACATCATTTGGTGAAGACAAAGTGTCTAGTATAATACTTTTTATTTCTAATCTTTTGCACTTTTTATTTGGTTTTGTATTAATGACTTTAATAACTAGTTACTTATGTTGAAGGTGATCTTTCCTTATCGTTTGTCCGTGGTGTCTTGGCATTATTTTACTGTCTATATAAAATAAAGGATTTTCACCATTCATATCTCCACGGTCTATATGGAGGTATGTTGGCTACCTGGTCGGGGGTTAAGGGAATGGTTTGGTAAAGGTCTTGCCATTGTTCAGCGTTTAGAGGTCCTGCAATGGACCTGGGTCAAATTTAGTAGGACCTCCTTCAATACCACATCCCCAATTATTCTCTTAAGTTTCTGATAAATTTTGCACGGCTAATTTTGTTTCCCCTATACTATTCGTAAAGGATATTCACATTCTTCATGCAATGATCTGTATCCGATGATCTGTATCTTCACTTTCCGGCGAATCCAATACTGTTAAAGCCCACATTCCAATACTGTTAAAGCCCACTTTCCGGTTGACCTGTATCTTCACTTTCCGGCGAAGCTTTGTCTTCTCCGATGAGCTATGTATATTCCGGCGAAGACTCCGACAAAGCTTTCGAATAATCTTCTTCAACCTTGTAATCCCTGTCAATGTTAATCGGGTTAATAGAACTTACATATGACTATGTTTTAGTCCTTTACCTGGAATCACCCGTTACTCCACCAAAATCATCCTCTCCACCACCCCCACCACCACCACTGCCTCAAAACCTTCGAATCCAACATCGGCCTCAGCCGCAAAGCGTTTCGCATCGGCAAATTCAACAAAGACATCAACTCATTCCGCAATCACTGCATACGGCGGCGAAGGTTTGTACTATTTCGTCGAACAGTTGGTGTGGGTAATAAAATCAGGGCTGGTTGATGGTAAACAGTTGGGTAAATTGCAGAAGGTTGGTGCGTGGGCTGAGTTGATTGGGTATGTAGGGAGTATCAATTGTGTAGTTTGTGATTCCTTTTGGGAGGAGACCGATTGGGAGGCCGGTAGAGCTTAGGGCGTCGTAAATTGATGATGATTGGGTTGTGATGAAAAGGATTGAGATGATTGTTGCTTGAAGATGAAGATTCATGCTTGATTTGGGGAATATGTGAAGGAATTGTTTAATTTTAGGGTTTATCATCCAAAGTGGGTCAATAATATGTGTTATAAAGGAAGGAGAGGAAGTACTTGACACGTCAGTCGCCACATAATCTTGTCCATCTCATCAAGTGTGTGCCACGTAGGATAGGAAACAAACTCAGTTAGTAAAGATTTAACTGAGTGGTGCTAGCATAAACAAAAAGTCAAGTTGGGGGTGCCAGGTGTCAAAGTGTTAGTTGCGGGTGGCAACGGCCAAAGGCCGATAGTTGAGTGTGATAAAATCCAATAACCCTTGTTTTAAAGGGATTTCTTTAGTAGTACAGAATAGATAAGTATGGTGGAGACCGGAGAGATGAGAGCGACAGAGAGAAGAGAAAGCAGTAGAGCAAAGGGAGCCCACAGGTTCCACCAACTGGTTACGTCGGCACCGATGTAGCGGCGGTGTTCAGGTTTCAACTTACACAATGTCATCGTATTGGAACGCCAAAGGTACATCGTGTTCACCCAGCTTCTTACGCGAATCTCAGGTCTTCTTTTTCTTTCAAATCGAAGAATTCTAAGGTTCGCCGTAGTAGCTCTGGTGTCGGAGTTAGGGATTCCGATGGTAACAAGGTAACTACCGCACTCTTCGTATCTATTTTACCCATTTAAAAACTTGCTTTCACATGAAGTTATAGAATTGGTGGTGTAATTGTTCTTTGATTTGATTATTATTCATTTTATTGTGAATTTTAGCTTTTTAAATAGGATCGAGGCTTATTTAGGTGAACTTTTAATTTGGGTCAATCATAGTTATATTTTTTTTACTATATTGTTATGCAGATTTTCTTGAAAAGTTCATATTTTTGGTGTTCTTGTCATTTATTACCCTGCAATTAATTGTGAATTTTAGGTTTTTAAAGAGGAATGAAGCTTATTTAGGTGAACTTTTAATTTGGGTCGATCATAGTTTTGTGTTTTTTAACGTATTATTATGCATAACCCTTTCTTTCTTAGTTTCTTGGGCTAAGCTTTGACCGGTCTTTTGCCTAAACCAGTCCAAAGTTAGTGTTTTGATATGTATTTTTAAGAAACTTTACGAACGGATAAGTTAACTAGCTGTCTATTATTTGGCATATTTTGTTTGTGGGAGCTTTTCCACTGTAGTTGTTTGTGCTTGTCTCGCCGGCGCGCAACGCGCGAAGATTGTTTGGTTTTCCTCCAAAATGGAGATAGGGCCAGCGGTTAGTTTTTTTTTCTATCAAGTCTAAGTTAATACATAGTTTTTGACTCCTTAATTACATGGTTTAAAGCGTGTCTAGACGCGTTCGACCCAACTAACTCGTGTGAAACTTGTTATAGTAATCGTGTTAACTGTGTTAGTAGTTTCACACAACACGTTTAACCTTTGTATTAAAACGACTTAGTTTTGTAACTTTGTAAATAATCAAATGAATATGCATATTATTTTTTAAACTTAATTGCACTTTGATGTGATTCTGATTTATGGCTACTCCGTCTCTTGTCGTTTCTACCAGACTACCAGAGTAATATACTAACCCTAGCCGAAAGGTGTTTGCAACTTCTGTCTTTGGCCAGCTGCATCGTTGATTGTTGACTAACCTTTCATTCCATTCTTTCCCTAAACGAGTTACTGCTTCTATTCATGTTAATAAATTTTTCCTTGATATTATTTTTGTTTACTTAAACCATATGGGTTTCGTTTTCATATTAGTTGCTTTTAAATCGTATATTTTATAAATAGATGATCCGTTTGCTTCTTTTCATGTTTTTTTAAAGGCAAACCAAATTTTATTTCACAACTTCTAGGCAACCAACCGTTAACAAGAAGGTCACCAATACATATACACCAAGTTTTTACAAGGGTCTACATATTCCCACACCTAACTCCCTATTTCCACACCCTGGTAGACGCCTCGTATAGGCCTATACGAGGCGTCTAGGGTTACTTTTTCCGACCAACCTCTAAACCTCGTACAACGTCACATCAGTCACATCAGACGGGGAGTCTAGGCCTGTACGAGGGAGCTATACGAGGGTACTAAGACGCCTCGTATAGGCCTATACGAGGCGTCTTAGAGACTGATTTGACAATGTGTCTGGCATGTGACATAAAGCAATATGGGGCGTCTAGGGCTATACGAGGTGTCTATGTTTCATATATAGTGCAACATACAGTGCATTGTTGGTCCACCCGAGCATTCATTCTGTTTCTTCTACTATCTCTTCGAAAGTGTTGAAATGTCATCATACTGGGACGGCAACTATGTTTCATATATAGTGCAACATACAGTGCATTTGCGTTCTTATCATCCCGAAGTGTTGAAATGTCATCATACTGGGACGACAACTATGTCTTCGGGCAGTATTCTAGCGACAACTGGGTGCCCGAAAGCGTTCCGGTAACATTTATTAGCTTAAATGTTTTAATTACTTGTTGTTTTAGTTTATTATTTACTAATGATGATACGGTCATCTATTTTGGAGGAGTCTGGCATTCCCGATTCTAACGAGCAAGAGGAGGTTGTGTCTAGTATACAAGGAAAACAAAACAGACCGTTTCTAGATTTGAACACGCATCCCCCTGTTGATGAAACATCCCTTGTAGATGACTCATACCATGCTGGTCAACCAAGTTATCCGACGCAACATGGGTATCCGGATTATAGATACGGGTGTGAATATTCTTACGGAGGAGACGGTGGATACGGAGGATACGGTGGATACGGAGGAGACTGTGGATACGGAAGAGACGGTGGATACAGAGGAGACAGTGGAGCGCATGGGGCACCGCCGGGGGATCAGCCGGTGCCGCGGGGTCCGCGACGGAGGTGGCAACCGCCTCCGGATCCACTGCACGGTCACCCGTATCTAGAGTTTCCCGACAGCACCCCTGCCGCCCGTCATTGCCAGAAGCTTAGGAGGATGCACATTGGAGCGCATGCAGCGATCGACTGGGATGCGATAGATGAGATTAGTGAGACGGCTAGAGTGCCTCGGTTTATACCTGTCGATTCGCCGTGGGATCGTCTTTTTGAGTTAGCGCACACGCCGAGCTACGGAGCTTGATGTGTGTAAAATGCAACATATAAATTACATCAAATAAGGTATAAAACTAACCCTTTTTAAGTACTAATATTGGAAAAAGAGTGTTTTTGTCTTCCTTTTGTATTTTTAGGATTAAATGAGCTCAAAAACACAAAAGAAGCAAAAAGACAGCTAAATCCAACATAAATACAAGGAAAGGAACATAAGTGGACTGACCGACCCCTCAACGGCATCTTCCCAAGCAAAATAGAGAAGGCAGAAGACTGAACACGCCCCGTGCTCAGCCAGCACGGGGGCGTGCCCAAGAAGCAGCAGAAAAGACAAACCTATAGAAGCTTCTATTGCCCACCACGGGGCCGTGCCCAGTGAACACGGGGGCGTGTCGAAAGTACAGCAGGCGCATTAATTGTAATTGCGAATTACAATTAATGAGGAGAGAGAGTGTCAGACAGGCACGGGGCCGTGCCCAGCGGACACGGGGCCGTGCCCAGCTCTCTGTTCAGCCTATAAATAGGAGTGCTTGGATTCATTTCAACTCATCCCTTGGCACACCACCTCTCTCACACTTCATCCACCACCCACCACCATCACAACACCATCATCCACCACCATCATCCATTGTCCATCGTAGAGTGTGTGAGTCGTCTCGGGATCCAAGATTGATCGTAAGAGTTCTTGATAATCAAGGCCATGTTTGCCTAAGTCTCTTACATCACTTGGTGAAGACAAAGTGTCTAGTATAATACTTTTTATTTCTAATCTTTTGCACTTTTTATTTGGTTTTGTATTAATGACTTTAATAACTAGTTACTTATGTTGAAGGTGATCTTTCCTTATCGTTTGTCCGTGGTGTCTTGGCATTATTTTACTGTCTATATAAAATAAAGGATTTTCACCATTCATATCTCCACGGTCTATATGGAGGTATGTTGGCTACCTGGTCGGGGGTTAAGGGAATGGTTTGGTAAAGGTCTTGCCATTGTTCAACGTTTAGAGGTCCTGCAATGGACCTGGGTCAAATTTAGTAGGACCTCCTTCAATGCTTCACGGTATTGGATGGCGGGGGTCCAAACTCTTTGATCCCCTCATAAGTTAACTACTATTAATACTATAACCCGGCTATTTAGGACTGTATCCCTGCTGACTCAGACTACTTAGCCGAGGGTAACGTCACCGCCAAAAGCGGGGCCTACCATAATACTGCATTAATAACTTAATTCATTATCTTCCAATAATCCACCCTTTTAGGATTGTATCCTTGCTGACTCAAACTACTGGGGTGAGGGTAACGTCACCTTCAAAAGAGGGGCCTACTACAATAACTAAGATAATCTCTTAATTATGTGCAAAAGTGCGGAAATAATCAAAGGTTATACTAGATACGAGTCAGAACCAAGTGATTCATCTTGTCTATCTGTTTTTCTTTTTATTTTTATTTTCAGCATTTTAGTTAGTTTTTATTTTTCTTAGTTTAAAACCTTTTTCTAAACTTTTTATTTTGATTAGATGTTGAGGATAAACCGGTACTAAAAGCTCTTGTGTCCTTGGACGACCTCGGTATCTTACCAACGCTATACAACGCTCACGATGGGTGCACTTGCCCATATGTGTGTTTAGTGTTAGTAAAATATCGTGTTTTATAAATTTAAAACTTGGCTAAAATAAGTGTTAAAAAGGGCTTAAAATATACACCTAATATATATAACACTTTCACGCACATCAGAGCTGCTGGTCGATTTCCTTTCGTCATTCACATTTCACCCTCCTGGGGCCCAGTGCTGCTTCCGCACCCAGATGCTCCCCCTCCGCCTGAGGTTTCTTTCAGGCTCGCTGGCGTTTTGCGTTCGATGACGCTAGCACAGTTTGCGGTGCATTGCGGTCTATACAGGCCGGAGGAGATCGAGACTGACATTTACACAGCGGGGCTAGTGGTGGTTGATAGACCCACTCTTTTAGGGTTTGGGCAGGTGATTGCGGGGGCAAATACTTGGGAGCACGACAAGTCGAAGGGGAGGGTTTCATTTATTGATGACCCATTGTACAGGTGCGTACGTTTATTACAGCAATTATTGTGATTATGTGTATTGTTTATTAATTTTTGTTTCTGTATTTCGCTAACACTATCTGCAGGTATATGCACCAAATGCTCGCTACTTCTATTGCAGGGCGAGGCTACAGCCGTGAGTGGTGTACGAGCACAGATCTTTTTTTCTTTTATTGTTTGTTGTACAGGAGTCCGTGCGCACTAGCACACGATCTAGCCCAGTACTACGCCTCCGCCCATCACCGGCAGGAGCGCGAATTTTTGTATGGCGGGGCGTACGTGACCGTCATTGCCCGTTCATTGGGCCTCGTACCGGAGCAGGACCCACGTTTACAGACGCCGCCAGTCATGCCGACGCGGATGAGTTTTCCGTCGCTGTGGGGAATGGGACTGATCAAGAGATTCGTCGGTGGCCCGCGGTTTAAAAACCGCGATGGGGGCATATGGACAGAGGAGCCCCTACCAGAGCAGTTCGAGCTAGTCTATCCTCCGCCAGATCATGCTGCAGTGCCCATGCCGGACCCTCCGGTGAATTTAGACGGTGCAGCGATGCCACAGCCACCGCCAGCTTTCGGGGCGCCTCAGTTTCCACGTCACGTTATTCCAGGTCATGCCCCAGGAGCTGCAGTACATCCGGAGATACGAGCCGAGCTTGACAGGCTCAACGATTTGATAGGTTGGTTGGTACGGCCGAGCAGGATAGACGAGAGAGAGGGGGATTACCCCCGATACCGCTTCCACCACCTCGAGCACCACATCAGCAGCAGCCGCAGCAGGCAGATCGAGATTCGGAGCCTGATGCGTAGACCAGTTGTAGTTTTCATTTTTGTTATGGATGTACAAACTTATCTCATATATTTTTGTTATGGATGTACAAAAGTTATATTATATATGTCATATTTACGTTTGTTTTCAGTTATTCGGTTACATAATGATTGTTGTCTTAAATTGATATAATACGGAAACAATATATGTTTTGAATATAATACGGAAACAATATTTAAACGAGATAAAATTTTAATCGAAAGAATAATATTTAAAAAAGTAAAATGTTAAAAACATTATAATATTTAATCGATAGAATCTATTTAAAGAGCCGATCTCATAAAACGGTTAAATTTTTTATAGTGTAAAAAACAAAAGTTTTTTTAAAACCAAAAAAAAATTGCTAAAAAAACATCTTCAAAAACTATCAAAATAACCACACCAAAACCCACCAAAACACTCCTTCTTTCAACCAAAAAAACACTCAATGCCTGGACGCCTCATATAGGCCTGTACGAGGAGTCTAGGGTTTCTTAAACTTTATGCCTGACAACCTCTGAAGACCCACTTGAATTCAGTGCCTAGACGCCTCGTATAGCCCTATACGAGACGTCTAGGGCACCTAAAGTGTCCAAATAGTGTTAGAGGGTGTGTGAATAGATCTAGACTTTTACAGTCATACACCAAAGCTATTAACTCAAAAGTACACAAATTTCCCCCCAAAATACTAGCATGTTTGACTCTTTGCAATGATAGTTGTACCATGTGCATTGTAAAGGTTGTCAGTTTTGTGGGTTTTTTCTATTTTATTGATTAATCATATCCATTAGATTACCCCATCCCTCTTTCCGTTCATCAAAAACCCTACCACTTCCCTTTTATATACTTCTTTCTGTGTAAAACATTAGTGGTTCCATTGAGAGAGAGAAAGAGGAATCAATACATGAGAGAGAGAGACGGAGACGCAGAGTTTAGAGAGAGAAGAAACAATCACAAAGAGAGAGAGAGAGAGAGAACGGGGTGGAGCTAACACCGCTTCTGGTGGTGTTCCCGATGGCGAAAGACGGCTCTTCCAGTCTTTAGTATTCGTTGTTATATAACTTTTTTTTATCTGTATATATGCTAAATAATATTCTTTTTATTTTTATTAATTAAAGTTATAAATGTTTTAAATAAATTTATGTTAGGTTTGATATTTTATCTGGTTGTTATGTGTACTAGAACCTACATGGAAACTAAAAATAACATGCATACCTTAAAAGATGTTTTTTAGAGGAAAAACAACAAATTAAAAATGTTTTCTTTTCTAATTATTTTGAGTGCATACCATGACTAAAGGTTACACATCATATAAAAGCACGTTCGTTCATTAATTTTGTATTTATTTTGTGTAGATATGCATGCAGAACTGAAGCACTTGGAAGATTATTACAAGGTAATCTCTTCCTTTAAATTTGGTGACTTAAGAATACTTGTATACCTTGGGTGTGTACTATACACCATGGGTGTCCAAAGCGCTTGCTTGAACCTCGCCTACGCGTGTCCACCTCTTTTTTCAGATAAGAGCCGTGCACGCCTACTTCAGGCTAATACGCCTCACCTCATGCACTTTAAAAAACTTATATATTCTTTTTAAGTTCAAGTTAAAACTACAAGTGACAACATTAACACATGGGCGCTCCTCCATCAAAAACACCCAACCCCAAGCTTAACCAACAAAAGCGCCCTCAAGACGAATCGCCAGGTAAACATAACAAACTCAACACCACTTGATGTCCATGGATTGCTTAAGAAGTTTGTTAATTTTGGGCTTTTGTAGCCCAATAATCTTGCTGAACATACATATTTTTTGGGCTCTTTTTAGCCCATGGGTTGTATAAGAAGTTTACCAGTTCTGGGCTTGTAACACCCTGAAAATATAAAGTTTTATATTAGAATGAAAAAGTATTAAATAAACGAAAAAAACTGATTAGGACTAAATAACCCAGTTAATTACAAGTCTTGTAGTGACTCACAAGTGGGTTAAAACACTCAAAATATGAACTAAGGAAAATGGAGGGACTAAACGTGTTAAATTTGAAACTTGATTTAATAAAAATAAAATACACCAAACTCACACAAGAGTGTGTGTCTGGTTGATTGAAGCACAGGGCGACCAGGAGAAACCCCCACAACCCTACTTCTTGTCTAATCTCTCAAATTGAAGGTCCAAATCAATTCTAAATCAAAATCTGAGCACGAAATAGTGATCTCCACTGAAAAAGGAGTCACAAGGTATGTGAATTTCATGAGAAATCTCTAGTTGAATTTTTGAGTGAACTTAGAGAATTCGAAATTTATGGTTGCATGTTTGTTATTTAGATGAAATAGGAGCAATATAGTGTCTAGGGGTAAACCCTAGACAAGTATATGATGAAATCATGCCTAATTGTAGTGAACCCCATGAACACCATTGAAGGTGATTAGTGGGTTTGTGAGAGCTTAATAAACACTAGGATTTTTGGTTGTTATGCTAGTGTAATTTGATTTTATGAAGTAATCTTTGGTTATTGATGTTAAAGGTTAATATGAAATTGTCCGATTGATGTTAATTTCGGCTTTGTAACAAGTTATGAACTTGATAATGAATTGTATAAAATCCTGCCCTTAAAGTGTTTGTAAAAATGCCTAAGAGAGGGCTAAATGTAGAAATATGAACAAAAAACGCATACTTGCACTAATTGGTAAATTATGCGTATTATGTGAATCAAAGAGTTCTAAATGTGAT
This sequence comes from Helianthus tuberosus, assembly GCA_030545235.1. Lineage (NCBI taxonomy): Eukaryota > Viridiplantae > Streptophyta > Magnoliopsida > Asterales > Asteraceae > Helianthus > Helianthus tuberosus. The sequence goes on from CM060431.1 coordinate 178,024,220, forward strand.
ATGAATGAACTCTATAGGAAAGGAAGCCGGAGCATCTAGTGGACAAGCCGGTGGTGACGCGTGTTTGAAGGGTTTGCTTTGAAGGTATGTAATTTGTTCGTTACAATATGCGAATTTGGATATTTCAATTGTCATGGTTGTGTTTTAGTATAAAGATGAGTATTAGTTGAAACGTCGTTGTTCACAATTGATTGAATAAGTTGAAAATAGATTAGGAAGCGTTTGGTGGTCATTAGTGTGACAACTGCCAAATTTGCATGCATCCGTACAATTAATTAATCTGGATCAGTGCTTACTGACTGTGCTGAATTATACTTAACTGCTTTCTGATTACTGCATCATACTTACATGTGCATCACATAATGCATAATGACACATCATTATTACATGCAAAAGTCAGGGTGTGACAGCTTTGTATCAGAGCTTCGATCATAGCGAACTAGGATTCTTTCTCGAGTCTAGACTACGATCATTAGGGCTCTCACGAAAACGTTTTTACGAACATGTTTTCATTGCATACACGAAACGCCCAGATCCAGGAAACAAACATTTTTACAAACAAAAGACACGAAACACATTTCAAAATTTATGATTCAGTCTGAGAGACTGGGAGTTTAATCTGAGAGATTCAGTCTGAGAGACTGGGTAGTCAGTCTGAGAGACTGGGTAGTTCAGTCTGAGAGACTGGTTAGTTAGCCTGAGAGACTAGTTGGGACAGTTTGGGAAACTAGGAGTTTAGTCTGAGAGACTGGGAAATTCAGTATGAGAAACTGGGAAGTTTAGTTTGAGAGACTAGGGAGTTCAGTCTGAGAGACTAGGAAGCTTAGTCTGAGAGACTAGGTGGCTTAGTCTGAGAGACTAGGAAGGATAGAAAGTTTCATGAAGAATAATGTGAATACATGATTGCATGATGAATTGTCTTTGCTTACGATACACTAAGTGTTAGTAATTACTATGGATATACATGCTATGATTATTATGTACCAGCACACATGTCGCCTTCGTCAGAGAGTGAGTTGTCAGACGTTGATGACCCTATGGCCACCGCCACAGATAATGAGATTGCACCTGCGCCGGAGATATTTACGTCAGACACTGAGAGTGATCTTGACATGCTGACCAAGGACGAGGACGACTTCCAACAGTCCGCGCTACCAGATTTTAGGTGATACTTTACCCTTGCTGATGGTTTCTCTGACAAGAATCCTTCTGTGACTCTTGTTTCAGTCCATGACCACTTCATCAGTGGTCATCCCAATGGTAAGCACACTATGGCTCCGATCCTCGACGATGCGCCTCCTGTGGACATTCCTTCCGAAGGCTGGCTACTCGACGAACAGTTGATGATGACGTTGACATATTTATGGTCCTCCTGCTGACGCCCATGATGATAGAAAGTTAGATGAGAACGTTGTTACTAATTTCACTTCTTGAGACCCCTGTTATCAAGCTATCCTCACTCGATTTCAGACTCCTTTGAGTTTGTGACATCTGCAGCCTTACAGACAGCCGGATTACAGCTTTCTACTACTGACTCGGACGACGACGTCGTTATGACTGCTGCACTACCACCTGCTCGAGATGCCACACCTTTACACGACCCAAAGCCTGTTCCTGAGCTAGCTTCTGCTCCTTTTGGGACAGTCTGATGGTGCGCCTAATGATCTTGAGCCGATTTCCGATCCTGACCATGTTTCTTTTGGGTTACCAGACATTGCACCCCTTATACCCGACTCAGTACCTACACCTGATGATCTTCTCTTTTGTTGGGACATTTGTTCCTGCACCTGCACCTGCACCCGCTGATGTTGCTCCTTTCCCCTATGGAGACTGACGTCCATTGCACCGACATACCCATCGCTTTCTTTCAGGACACACCCGCACCCCGGGAAGGTACTCCAGGTCAGCACCCGCATGACGATCCTTTAGCTACAACAGCATTTTTCGCCGACCTCGCAGGCCGCACCGTTTGCTCCTTTCAATACTTCACCGATGGACAAGCCATTCCGACGGTCCCTACCATACACTATGCTTATTTCAGACCCTGCAACCCCTCACATTATGGAGGCTATACACAGAATGAGTTGCTCCTGTCACATCGGCTATAGTTTGAGGATATAAGTCGCAGAATGTTGGAGCTAGAGCTGACACCACGTCCTCCACCCTGTCTATTGCTAGTATACTTTGATCCTCCACATTTATCAAAGATTCCTTCTGCACTCTCACCTGCAGCTATTACACCTTTCCCAAGTTTCGATGCTCGGTTCTTTACTATCAAGCAGCAGATCAGTTAATTACTTTAATGTATATACAAGCTCGAGGAGGAGTTCACGCATGTTAGCAGTTTACTTTTCTTCCCTCCTCCACCTCAGTCACCAGTATAGTCGGTTTCTGGATTTACGCGGATTGCATTAATTTCGAGTAAAGACACTACTAATGAGCCGAGATCGTGGAGACTTTTGAAGACCACTTTTGACCACGTGATTTTGATACACTGATATACTTATTGGACAAGGGTAGGGTGACCCTGTGTCCCTTTTGATGTGATACATTTTGTAGACAATGTAATTGTGGTCGGAGAATATTGAAAGCCCAATCATCATTAAACATGCGACAATACTTTGTGGCCAATAACTAATGAAAACTCAGTCACCATGCCCTCGCTAAGCACGTTGTTAATCTGAATGTGTGTGCTATAATTGTAATGCTACGTGCTTGTTTGTTGTTATATATGTTCCCATCTACAAATTGTACTATAATTGTGACGTTATATGATTACTTATAAATATATGTAAATACACTTTCTGGGTCGTATTCGTTAAGTAGAGGCTTGTGTGCTCGTGTCCTTAGTAAGACCTAACCTAACCGATCTTCTTCTAAGAAGATGTCGATTCATAGGAACACCGATACCAACAACCCTCTGCTGACGACAGAGGCGGAATTACAAGAGCGCATCTCACAGGTCATTGCACAGCACGAGGCCCTTCGCTCCGAACGCGACGGAGGTACCTCAGAAAATAACCCACCCAACTGTAATGTTTAGTCACTTAAGACGCATTACGAACAGTTTGGATATTTCCAAGAGTGCTTTACTAATGCCTTATGTGAATGATGTCGCAGGCTGCACCTACAAGCAGTTCTTGAACTGCAAACCTCGAGACTTCGACGGCACTGGGGGTGCCATAGCTTTTGTGCGTTGGGTTGAGAAGACGGATTATGTTTTGCGATTAAGTAAATGCGCCCCCGAACATCAGGTCACGTACATAGCTGGACTATTTCTAGATGGGGCTCTGTCATGGTGGAACCTTCAGGTTCAGACAATGGGCGAGACTGCTGCGTATGCTTTGACGTGGGACGAACTGAAAGAACTGATGCGTAAAAGAAATTGCTCTAGGGCAGAAGTCCAGAAGGTGGAGACCGAACTGTGGAACTTGAAAATGGAAGGTCCAAAGATAACTGAGTATGTGCAGAGATTTGACGATTTGTCACAAGTTGCTTCGCGTTTGGTGGAACCAGAATCTAGGAAGATCGAATGCTTCATCGGGGGATTGGCACCTCAGATTCTAAGCCTGGTGACAACATCTAAACCTCCAACAATCACCGAGGCTATCGACATAAGCGTGGCGCTCACTGAAGAAGCGGTTAGACTAGGAGTATTTTCCACTTCGGAAGAGAAAAAGGAGACTCCTGTAGAGTCATCTGGAGATAACAAGAGAAAGCTCGCAAATTTCAAGAATGTTACTCGGGCGAGTAACAAGAAGAAGGCCAAAAAGGGAAAAGACTACATGGGCATCCTACCTAAGTGCGACAATTACCTACGTTATCATGTCGGGCGATGTAAATATGGAAAATGTGATAACTGTGGCAAGAGGGGGCATCCTAAGGAAACTTGTAGGCAAGATACTGAACGTAGAAATGGAGGTCAAGATGGTAGCGAGAATCGCGGCGGAAACAACAACAATGACAATTATCAAGGCAGAACGAGTGACAAACAGAAACGTGCTCAAGGTTGTTTTAACTGTGGAAGCAAAAAGCATTTAAGAAAATATTGCCCTAAAAACAATCAGGCACAAGGATGAAAGCTCAACACCGGAGCTAGGGAGACACACCAGAAATCCAAGCGTGGGTATCAGTACGTCCCATATTAGTCAACATTATGCATCTGCGCTGCTAGATACTGTTGCAAATTTTAGCTTCGCATATCTAGAGTTTGAGAGTATACCTAGTTTAGTAGCAAGTAAGTTAGATAACCCGTACTCGATAGAACTAGCTAATGGGAAGCTAGTGGAAGCCAACGAAGTATTTGGAAACGGCAAGAAAGAACCCGGAGCGCGTAAGTTTACGCTTGATCTACTGCCAGCTGAGTTGGGAAGCTTCGACGAGGTAAGTGGGATGGAATGGTTGTCAAGTGATCGAGCGGAGATTGATATCCGCATCCCGATGGCGAACGAAGAAACGATTGTGACCCATGAGGCTGGATACGCCTCTACAAATTACTAATTGCTTGAAGGCACGAAAATTGTTGCGTAAAGGATGTGTTGTTTTCTTGGCTCATGACGTGGACAAGGGAGTCGAAGAACCAAAACTCGAAGATATTCCTGTGATAAGGAAATATCCTGAAGTCTTCCCCGAAGACTTGCCAGAATTATCTCCTCAACGACAAGTCGAATTTCGCATCGATTTGATTCCAGGCGCCGCGCCTGCAGTCAATGCACCTTAGCGACTTACACCTTCGGGAATGCAAGGATTGTCAGTGTAACCTCAGTAGTTGATAGAGAAGGAATTTAACAGACCAAGTTTCCCGTTTTAGGTAACCCCAGTTCTGCTCGTCAAGAAGAAGGACGATGATTTTCAAATGAGCATCAACTACCAGGAGCCGAACGAGCTAACCAACAAGAGTCGGTAACTCTTGCTGAGGAATGATGAATTATCTATTTAACTAACTATGAGGACCCAACTACTATTTCACGACTGATCGATGATCAAGTGTCATTAGCTGTGAATTTAGGAGAAAGTATACCGGGGAAATTGTGGGACAATAACTTGTTTTAAACGTACACAAAAATGGTGTTTCCTACACGATGCGCAAAACGGTTTTACAAGGAATACGGGACTTTGAGAACCTAGAAAACGTGTGCTTAATCCTTTGGGAACCCAGGTCAAGACTCGTAGAGGTTGTCATTTAGGAACCACACCTGTTAACTCAAGCAAAACCTATTATTCTGACATATATGCTATTTCGATTGACCAAACAAGATAAAAGTACTCAAATTTATTTGGTTGAAATCTTCACTTTTGCTTCTAGCGAGTAGATGTCTGCATCTCTACTCCCCTAATGGTAGTTGCATCGCGCCAATTTTCTTCACTGAGAGCGAACACACATTTGCTTCGATACTTGGTCATTTCTTCATTTTAGCAAATACTCATTGTTTCATTACTTGAAAACTTATATGTTACGCATGCACCATTTGCTACGCATGCGGGTTCATTTCGAATAAACGCTTCATTGAAGTTCAAATATTATTTTGCTAAAGCTAACTATTGGTTTATGATTCGAATAACCTACATCATTGTAATTACGGGCTCTTTTGCTATCAAGTCAACACACTTTCTTGAAACTTCTTTTCTTTCAAGTTACATTCATGGTTTACCTTCGTAACCATGCTGAGATTCCCTTGTTGGTATATACGTTTATTGTCAAATTACGCTGAAACCAAGTTCAATTGCTTGAACTTATCCATTTCGCATATTCTATTCAAGACGCCATATGATGTATTAAGAGCATCATATTCAAATATTTTTGCAAAAGTTCTTTTGTTTCGAGTCGTAGTAAACTTGATTGGTCCACGACTCCACTAAATCGTTTGTTGGTTTCGATACCTTGCGATGACACTTTCACGGAATTGAAGCTTGCGCTAATTTGGTTAAGCACCTCATCCACGGATTTAATTGTCTATTTATTTGTTCTAAATCCGTTTTGTTTATTACGATTGAAGCGGTCTCAACACAGTTGTGTGTTAAGGCAATGGTACATAGATTCATTTCATATCACAATGTACCTCCTAACGATTCTTTCATTGTCGATCGAATGCCTTGCGGTACCTAATACTTTTTCATCTTCGATCAAAAACAGTAGCTCTTTGATGTTCCGTATTCAACTGAAAACTCTATGACATTGTGTAAATCAAATCTTCAGGCTTGTTTCAGTACACTTTCATTTGATCTCAAACACGGTGAACATGTTCAGTCACCACTATTATTGAATTATGTCATTACGACACCTTGTGGTGTCATTACAAAATTTGTAGCTTGTGCTAATCTTGGTCAACCGTTTCACACAAGCTACACATACTTTTGTTTGACTTGTCATTTAAACATTCCTGATGCAACTACGAATCAAGACAATGATACACCAGATTTGCTTGTATTTCATTCGGTGTATTTTCGCAACTCAAGATTGTCAACACACTAATCCTTACCATTTATTTATTCGAAAGTTGACATATCATTTACATATTCAAGTTGTTGATTTTGAGTTCATATAGCGGATGCTATGATTTGTGAAAAATCGTTTGCATGTTGTGACCGATTGTTTGAAAATCCATGGGTCAAAACTCCTTTGTTGCACCCCTGTTAACTGAGTTACACTAGATTATATATCTATACATCTCGTGTCCTTTGAAAACAAACGCTAGAACACATACCTTTAACCATTGGATTCTTATTGCTGTAATATATCTTTGGAATCACCTGATGTGAATAAAGATTTGACTCGGTTTTGTGATTACCTACCTCAGTATTATTCATATACTTACACGCATAATGTAACCCTAAGGAGTTAAGGTAGTACAAATTTCGAGGACGAAATTTTCTTAACAGGGGGAGAATGTGACAACTGCCAAATTTGCATGCATCCGTACAATTAATTAATCTTGATCAGTGCTTACTGGCAGTGTTGAATTATACTTAACTGCTTTCTGATTACTGCATCATACTTACATGTGCATCACATAATGCATAATGACACATCATTATTACATGCAAAAGTCAGGGTGTGACAACTAGAAACGGAGGATTCCGTAAATGAGCCAAACGGGTTAATCAATTGTTTAGTAGTAGTAAAATGGTGTTTTGATTAGTAATTGGCGATGACGGATCACAAGAGCGCAAAGCCATAGTTTTGGTAATTAAACCCCGGTGATATTAAGCCCCGGATGTTGGGTAAAAGCGCCTTATGGTTTCTATTGCAATGGTAGCAAATTGGGTGTAAATATAGTGGGTCGAACAATTGTATAGTGAGTTTAGTCGTTCGGTCCGTAAACCAAATTTTTGGTATAATAATTTGTAATAGACACGTCGGTAATTAAATTACAGACGTATAGGAAAAAGAATCACCTAAAACGGACATTCGGAACAAAAGTTATGACCATTTGAAGTTAGAATTTGTGAATTTCGGAGCTGGCAGGAAATGCAGGTCAAAAACCTGCACCTGCTGGAAAATGGTATCCCCCGCGCCACGCGACAGGATCATCTAGATCCGGCGCGACACGCGGGAGTCCTCGCGACACGCGACAAGTCGAGTGGGTTCTGGCGCGACACGCGACAGGACCAAATCTGAAATTTTATTTTATTTTTGATAATTCGATACTAGAACTCGTTTATATGCATCATATAAATGTCAAGACTAACTTTTTAAGTGGTTTTGACTCCAGGTGATGATGGGGTCTTTCCGGATGGCGATCAAGCATGATTTGAAGAACCGAACACGAACTTTTGAAGCTTCCGCGTTAATTTAACTTTGTTAGACAATGTTTATGATGTAAACAATTTACTAATCGTGTTTTGAATGTTTAAACTAGTTTAGTAGTTAACTAGTATTTAGTCACTTTAATACTTCAAATTTTGTACTTGTGTTGAAGTAAAGTACCCTTTTTTATAAAATCACGCTTATTTTCAATAAAATTCGAGTAGAAATTAGACGGTTGTTACAAGTTGGTAATCAGAGCTCAAGGTTGTCAACAAAGTGTTCGGTTCAAGCTTGATCGATCGTCCGGTAAGAATTGGTTAATTATTTTAGTAGATTTTATCTTATGTAAGAGAAAGAGATGTGAATTAATGTGCTTGGGAAGAGCGTGTTAACACACTCAAACCCGGAAAGTGCACTAAATGAGAACGGTCAAAGCAAGTTACGAACTTGGCTAAACCGAATCAAATAAAGCTATGTTATAAATGAAATGTTTAATAATTGAAGTAAACATTTCAGTTTCGAGATGACGGAAAGGAATGACGATGATCCGGTGCCGACAAGCACCGAACAAATGAAAGAAATAATTGCCGAAGAAGTGGGAAAGGCAATTGAGGGTAGTCTATCCGGGTTCATAGACAAAATTCAAAACACGGTGTTATCATTAGTCGAAGAAGGAGTTAAAAGGTTGGAAGATAATGTCAACCTTATGAGAGAAAAATCCGAAGAACGTAAAGGGTGTTCGTATAAGGAGTTTATGGCATGTAAACCGCCAATTTACAACGGGGAGGTCGACCCGATAATATGCCAAAGATGGCTAAGTGACGTCGAAGGGGTGTTTGAAAGGACCCACTGTGACGTGAGTGATTTTGTTGCTTACGGAACAGGTCAGTTGAGGGGTCAAGCCAAGGATTGGTGGGACAACATAAAGAAAGAGATAGGAGCCGAAGCGGCAAGGGTCATGACATGGGACGAGTTTAAGGTGCCATTCCTTAAACATCATAGTCCCAAGGCAGTCATCAACATGATCAAGGAGGAGTTCATCCAGTTAAGACAAAGGGGTGAAACGATTGATAAAATCACGGGTATATTTATGGATAAGCTGAGGTTCTGTGACGAGTTAGTGACTACGGAGGAGCAGAAGATATATTAATATTATAATATGTTAAGTGCTGAATACCGGGAGTTTATGACTCCCTCAAAGTATGAAACCCTCACGGAAATCATTAACACCGCCCGGGAGCGGGAAATCGAGTTGAAGAAACAGATTGAGATGGGTGAACGAAGGGCGCAGGATGTGAATCCAAGCCCTACAAAGAAGGCGAAAACATCAGAATCGACGCGAAGACGGATGTGAAAGGCGGGTCGCCAAGTTGTAAAATTTGTGGAAAAGGGCACAAGGGCGAATGCCGTTTCAAAGATAAACTGTGTCCTTTATGCGAGAAAACGGGGCACACGGCATCTCTATGTCCGGGTAAAGTCTCAGTTTGTTACAAATGCTATCAACTCGGTCACAAAAAGTCCGAATGCCCAGAGCTAGTTGGGAAAAAGAACGAGAAGGATGTTCAAGTGGAGACCCAAAAGGAGAAGGCTAGATCCTTCCAATTAACTGCAGCTGAAGCAAAGTCAGAACCCGATGTGGTCTCAGGTATATTCGCAATAAACTCGATTCCTGCACGTGTATTATTTGATACGGGTGCGAATAAATCATTTATTTCACATGGATTTATTCGACATCCTTCATTTGTATTGACGAAATTATTTGTGCCCTTAGAAGTTGAAATAGGGGACAACAAAAGTTTCATAGTTTGTGATGTTTGTCAACGCTGTAAATTAAGTATCGATGATGAGGAGTATTTGATAGATCTAATCCCAATCTCGATGGGAGAGTTTCAAGTAGTTGTTGGGATGGATTGGCTATCTCGACACCACGCAAAGGTCGTGTGTTTCCGTAAGGAGATAAAGCGAACATCTCCGAGCGGAAAACACGTCACCATCTATGGCGAGAAAGGAGGCAATCCTATAATATGCTCGATGTTGAAAGCTCACAAGCTCATGAAGCATGGATGTAGGGCTTTTATGATATACGCGAATGAGCCCGAGAATGAATCACCGAAGATTGGAGACGTACCGGTGGTACGTGACTTCAAAGATGTGTTTCCGGAAGATTTACCTGGGATACCGCCTGAACGGGAGGTAGAGTTCGGAATCGAATTGGTTCCGGGGGCGAAACCCGTAGCTAAAGCGCCGTACCGACTCGCGCCGTCAGAATTACAAGAACTAATGTAGCAAATTCAAGACTTGCTCGATAATGGATTTATAAGGCCGAGCGTGTCTCCTTGGGGAGCGCCGGTACTATTTGTGAAAAAGAAGGACGGAAGCATGCGAATGTGTATCGACTACCGGGAGTAAAACAACCTCACGGTAAAGAATCGATACCCGCTTCCGAGAATAGACGATCTATTCGACCAATTACAAGGTGCGAATTGGTTTTCGAAAATCGACCTTAGATCGGGATATCACCAATTAAAGGTCAAGGAAGAGGATGTACCGAAGACGGCTTTCTGCACGCGATACGGACATTACGAGTTCCTCGTGATGTCATTCGGGCTGACAAATGCACCCGCGGCTTTCATGGACCTCATGAACCGGGTTTGCAAGCCGATGTTGGATAAGTCAGTAATCGTGTTTATCGATGACATTCTGGTGTACTCGAAAAGTGAAGCAGATCATGCGCATCATTTACAGCAGGTGTTAGAGACACTCAGACGAGAAAGATTGTATGCAAAATTTTCAAAGTGCGCCTTTTGGTTACGAGAGGTGCAATTCCTCGGCCACATCATAAGTGCCGAGGGAATATTGGTAGATCCGTCAGAGATAGAGGCCATGTCGAAATGGAGCCCTCCGAAGAATCCTTCGGAAATTAGAAGCTTCTTAGGGCTTGCGGGATATTACAAAAAATTCATTCAAGATTTCTCCAAGATTACGTCGCCGCTAACTAAGTTAACTCGGAAAGAGGAGAAATTCATTTGGGGTGTCGAACAAGAAAGAGCGTTTCAAACGCTAAAAGAGAAGTTAACTCAAGCTCCGGTATTAACGTTGCCGGACGGAGTCGAAGACTTGGTAGTCTATTCGGATGCCTCACTTTCGGGGCTCGGATGTGTTTTAATGCAACGGGGCAAAGTGATAGCTTATGCCTCAAGGCAATTAAAGGTGCATGAAAAGAAATATCTCACGCACGATCTCGAACTGGCGGCGGTGGTGTTTGCGTTAAAAATATGGAGGCACTATTTATACGGGGTAAAGTGCACCATATTTACGGACCATAAGAGTTTAAAATACTTCTTCGATCAGAAGGAGTTAAATATGCAACAAAGGCGATGGTTAGAAACGGTGAAAGACTACGACTGCGAAATACATTACCACCCCGGAAGGGAAAATGTTGTGGCGGATGCCTTGAGCAGGAAAACGGACTATGTCCCAATACGAGTGCGGTCAATGCAGCTTGTTGTAACCTCGGGTTTACTTGAACGCATTCGAGAAGCACAAGCTGAGGCGATAAAAGAGGAAAACTTAAGAAGGGAAAGGATAGTTGGTCAGCTGAAGGATTTGGCGGATGGTAACAACGGGTTGAAGACTTGATTCGGAAGAATATGGGTCCCAAATTCATGTGGAGTTAAGACGCTTCTACTCGATGAAGCTCATAAATCCCGTTACTCTATCCATCCGGGTGCAACCAAGATGTACAACGATGTGAAGCAAAACTATTGATGGCCCGGAATGAAAAGGGATGTTGTTAAGTATGTGGAGAAGTGCTTGACTTGTTTACAAGTTAAGGCGGAACACCAAAAACCATATGGTAAACTGCAACCATTGGAAATCCCGGTTTGGAAATGGGAACATATCACCATGGACCTGTTGACCAAACTGCCTAGGACGAGCCGAGGATTCGATGCTATATGGGTAGTGGTGGATAGATTGAGGAAGAGTGCTCACTTTATTCCCATACGTGAGACTTATACTTCGGAAAAGATGTCTGAAGTATATACAAACGAGATAGTGGCACGTCATGGGGTACTGGTATCTATTATGTCAGACAGGGATACCCGGTTTACTTCACACTTCTGGCGAGATTTCCAAGAACAAATGGGAACAAAGCTTTTTATCAGCACAGCGTACCATCCTCAGACGGATGGACAGAGTGAGAGAACAATCCAAACACTAGAAGACATGCTGAGTTCGTGTATTATTGACTTCAGGGGCAGCTGGGATGTGTATTTGCCATTAGCATAATTCTCTTATAACAACAGCTATCATGCCAGCATTGGCATGGCCCGTTATGAGATGCTATATGGTAGGAAATGTAGGACCCCGGTGTGTTGGGGTGAAGTGGGTCCGCGTGAACTGGCCCATAAGGATGTTGTCCAAGCAACTAACGAGAAAATTGACGTGGTTCGAGCCCACTTGAAAGCGGCCTAAGACAGACAAAAGTCTTATGCCGACAAAAGGCGAAGACCAATCGAATTTCAAGTCGGTGACAAGGTTATGTTAAAGGTATCTCCATTGAAGGGGATTATTCGGTTTAGAAAAAAAGGAAAGTTAAGCCCAAGGTTTATTGGGCCATTTAAAATCATCGAACGGGTTGGTAAGGTAGCGTACCGTCTCGAACTGCCAGAGGAGTTGAGTGGGATACACAACTCATTCCACGTATCACATCTTCGGAAATGTCTAGCCGAAGAAACAGCTTACATCCATTATGATGACATTGAAGTGGATAATAGTCTTAACTACGCAGTGAAGGCGATTGCGATTCTAGATCGTAAAGTAAAAAGCTTGAGAAACAAAGTGATTAATCAAGTAAATGTCAAATGGGAACACAGAAAGGGCTCGGATACCACATGGGAGTCCGAAGAAGAGATGCAACGGCTCTACCCTACACTATTTGGTACGTACTATGGTTTCGGGGACGAAACCCTTTTTAAAGGGGGTGGACTTGTAACACCCCGAAAATATAAAGTTTTATATTAGAATTACAAAGTATTAAATAAACGAAAACAAACTGATTAGGACTAAATAACCCAGTTAATTACAAGTCTTGTAGTGACTCACAAGTGGGTTAAAACACTCAAAATATGAACTAAGGAAAATGGAGGGACTAAACGTGTTAAATTTGAAACTTGATTTAATAAAAACAAAATAAAATACACCAAACACACACAAGAGTGTGTGTCTGGTCGATTGAAGCACAGGGCGACCAGGAGAAACCCCCACAACCCTAGTTCTTGTCTAATCTCTCAAATTGAAAGTCCAAATCAATTCTAAATCAAAATCTGAGCACGAAATAGTGATCTCCACTGAAAAAGGAGTCACAAGGTATGTGAATTTCATGAGAAATCTCTAGTTGAATTTATGAGTGAACTTAGAGAATTCGAAATTTATGGTTGCATGTTTGTTATTTAGATGAAATAGGGGCAATATAGTGTCTAGGGGTAAACCTTAGACAAGTATATGATGAAATCATGCCTAATTGTAGTGAACCCCATGAACACCATTGAAGGTGATTAGTGGGTTTGTGAGAGCTTAATAAACACTAGGATTTTTGGTTGTTATGCTAGTGTAATTTGATTTGATGAAGTAATCTCTGGTTATTGATGTTAAAGGTTAATATGAAATTGTCCGATTGATGTTAATTTCGGCTTTGTAACAAGTTATGAACATGATAATGAATTGTATAAAATCCTGCCCTTAAAGTGTTTGTAAAAATGCCTAAGAGAGGGCTAAATGTAGAAATATCAACAAAAAACGCATACTTTCACTAATTGGTAAATTATGCGTATTATGTGAATCAAAGAGTTCTAAATGTGATATGAATGAACTCTATAGGAAAGGAAGCCGGAGCGTCTAGTGGACAAGCCGGTGGTGACGCGCGTTTAAAGGGTTTGCTTTGAAGGTATGTAACTTGTTCGTTACAATATGCGAATTTGGATATTTCAATTGTCATGGTTGTGTTTTAGTATAAAGATGAGTATTAGTTGAAACGTCGTTGTTCACAATTGATTGAATAAGTTGAAAATAGATTAGGAAGCGTTTGGTGGTCATTAGAAACGGAGGATTCCGTAAATGAGCCAAACGGGTTAATCAATTGTTTAGTAGTGGTAAAATGGTGTTTTGATTAGTAATTGGCGAAGACGGATCACAAGAGTGCAAAGCCATAGTTTTGGTAATGAAACGTCGGTGATATTAAGCCCCGGATGTTGGGTAAAATCGTCTTATGGTTTCTATTGCAATGGTAGCAAATTGGGTGTGAATATAGTGGGTCGAACAATTGTATAGTGAGTTTAGTCGTTCGGTCCGTAAACCAAATTTTTGGTATAATAATTGTAATAGACACGTCGGTAATTAAATTACAGACGTATAGGAAAAAGAATCACCTAAAACGGACATTCGGATCAAAAGTTATGACCATTTGAAGTTAGAATTTGTGAATTTCGGAGCTGGCAGGAAATGCAGGTCAAAAACCTGCACCTGCTGGAAAATGATATCCCCCGCGCCACGCGACAGGATCACCTAGATCCGGCGCAACACGCGGGAGTCCTCGTGACACGCGACAAGTCGAGTGGGTTCTGGCGCGACACGCGATAGGACCAAAACTGAAATTTTATTTTATTTTTGATAATTCGATACTAGAACTCGTTTATATGCATCATATAAATGTCAAGACTAACTTTTTAAGTGGTTTTGACTCCAGGTGATGATGGGGTCTTTCCGGATGGCGTTCAAGCATGTTTTGAAGAACCGAACACGAACTTTTGAAGCTTCCGCGTTAATTTAACTTTGTTAGACAATGTTTATGATGTAAACAATTTACTAATCGTGTTTTGAATGTTTAAACTAGTTTAGTAGTTAACTAGTATGTTGTCACTTTAATACTTCAAATTTTGTACTTGTGTTGAAGTAAAGTACCCTTTTTATAAAATCACGCTTACCTTCATAAAATTCGAGTAAAAATTAGACGGTTGTTACAGGGCTTTGGTTAGCCCATGGACTGTTTAGACAATTTGTTATTTTTGGGCTCTTTTTTATCCAATGACTTTGCTGAACATAACAAGTGACTGCACTAAAGAGTGAATCATTATTGTTGGTGTCAAATCTACCTTTATATACTATTTTTTTGGCAAATAAGCTTAAAGCAAGTGTATTTATCTTAGGTTAGTCAGTTGATTTTTTTTAATCTTAAGCTAATTAATGCTTCACTAAATTGATACTCACACATCTTATTACACAAACCTTACCATCCCAGATAACAACACTTCAAATAAGAGACACGGGGACGCGGGGGGCGATACGGACGTCGAACACCTTTTGTACAGTTGCCAAGTAGGAAAAAAATGCAACTGTAGGGCATAGTTTAGCAAGCCATGTCGTCAAGGAAATTGTCTTTTGCACAACTTATGTAACTAACATGCTTAGTGTTAGTAACCGTGTTAGTTACTTAAGTTGCAACTATAACACATGTACAAACCTAGACACAAACTCTTGGTTGTAGCCGTGTAGCTGATGTATCTAACCTAATGGATGTAAATCAATGACAACAAGCTTAATGTATATATAAATATATCCCCCGTCGCATCGCGGCGGGTTACTTTCTTACTTCAATAATATCAATATCCACCAATTAGATTTGAAGTGCGTGTACATGTCAATCTTCTGTCCCTTTTATTTATGATGGTAAAATAATTTCTATTATTTTCCATTAAATTCCATAAACTACTTCTTAGGCTAATTAATCTTAAAATTAAACGACAAGTACGGAATATAAATATTATTTTATTTAAACAATTAGATTCCTTGTAAATCAAGCATTAAATTATGTAAAACCTATTAAGTATAACATCTATCCGGAAAGGTTTAGGATAGTTTTAAACTCATTATATATAAGTTGTGCATGCACAATAACCCTCGCACAAAAGACACAAGAGTGATTATTCTCCAAATTTTTTTCATACGATTAAACATCCATGACAACATCGTCAAGTTCCAACAAGAAGATCAAATTCCACTATGGTTATGGCGGCACGATCACACCCGGTAAGAACGGTGGCAAACTACGATACGAAGGCGGCACGAATGGGATTATGAAGGTGGACCGTGGTATTACTTACACGGAGCTTGTCGTAAAGTTATGGGATGTGTGTGGACCGTCTATGCGTTTGAGGTGTAAGTTGCCGCATGATGATCTTGACTCTTTAGTTCATGTCTGGTCGGACGAGGATCTTGCGTATGTCCTTGAAGAATACGATCAATGCAGTGAAGATTTGAAGATCAGAGCCATTCTTGATGACACACTAAGGTTTTCTTGGGCTAATGACGAGTTGTATTGTTTTCGGCCTAAAGATTTTATCATGCAAGTCCACACAATTGAGGCTAGTCGTTGATGTTTCAATCACAAGTTAACGTGTGATGTTCCATTCTAGAATTTAGTACCTTGGATCATGGTTATTTCTTGAACGTTTTATGTATTTTCTTGAATGTCTGGAATGTTCGTGTTTGTGACTTTGTGTACTAGGTTTAATATATTGGATCGAGCTAGGTTTCGTTACATTCTTGATTTTAATGTACTCTATATTGTCAAAGTCACACATAATTCGTGTGATCGGTTCATCATGTCGCAGAATGACTGCAACAAAAATAAACAACACAAAAATAAATCCCAAAATTCAAGATTATCTTAATAAATTTGCTACACACGATCATATGCAACTGATTTAAAACAAAACAACATTGTAGTTATGGCGAGCGGCCATTTTCATTGAGTGGTGGTATGGGTTTTAGGCTACCACAAATGACCGCAACAATAAAACTCTATTCATTGAATCATAACTGAAAAACCTGGACACCTGGCGCAAGACTATGTCTTGTGGGGGGCTTTATTGGGTTTCCAATAGGGAAAAAAATGGTGACACCTAAACGCCTCCTAAACAACGATCATTCACGTTCTTCAAATAGTGCCCCTTGTTGTGGTTACCACGCTTTAATCCCTTTGCCCATCTTATTTTAGATACCACGCTCCTAGCGCCCCTTTACGTTTCTCCGTATTCACCTTCTTCACCATCTCGCATGCATCTTCACCATCTCAGGTTGCCACATGCCCGTGAGCCCATCCTCACCCTCGCCCTACGCCCCCTTTAGCGCCCCTTCGGGCGGTGTGCGCGCCCCTCACTCCGTTGAGGTGGCACCTTCCAGACCCTCATTGAAGCGCACAACATATAGTCTAAGCGAACTGAATAGTTCGGTTAAATTCGTTTTTGATAACAAACTTTTTCGATTCGGTTTCGCTTAAATACACCTACAAAACCAAACTAATTGAATCCGTCTATATTTGAACAACACCTTTAGTACCATTTAGTTTCAAATTAGAAAATGACAGTCTAGTGTTACAAATTGTAGCGAAAAAAATCTACTTTTAATCAAAGTGCATTGTTGCAATTGTAGAAAAAGATTTAATAAAGGTAATAAAGTGCAATGGGAGATGAACAAATAAGAAAAACAAATCTAGTTAAAGCAAAACATAATAAAAATGTTAAAATGAATACGAGTTCTTCAACGTAATGCTTTTTGGAAAGGCATAAAATATCTATTGATCGACAGACCTATCTATAAAATATAGACGTGACATTCAACCAAAATTACATGACTAATAGAGGGGTTTTAAGCCACTTGTATCAATTAATTGTTGACTCACGCTTCCTAGTACCTGTGAAAGCCAATATTCTCTATAATATTGCTATTGGTGAACTGTGTGTACAAAGAGGAATGCAAGACTTGTAAATACAATGGTTTCCTAACTAACATATAGACAAAATAGGAAACACTAACAAATGTTTTGAATACAGAATAATTTACTGAATTCATTTCCTTATACCCCCCGTCAATCCGATAGGTGGGGAGCCCACACGAAGGTAGTGTCGGAACCGTTCAAAGAGTGGGCGTGAGAGACTCTTTGTGAAGATATCTGCCACCTGAAGATTGGTAGAGACGTGCTTTGTGCGGAGGCGACCCGAGGAGACGAGATCTCTAATAAAATGATAATCAATATCGATGTGCTTGGCCCGTTTGTGAGATATGGGGTTCTGGCTTAGAAATACGGCACTTCGATTATCACATAGCAAAGTTGGCGTAGCTGCTGGAGTGACATGAAGTTCTCTGAGAAGATTGATAACCAAAACAAGCTCGGAAGCGGTATTCGCCATAGCCCGATACTCGGACTCACAACTAGATCGGGAGACTGTTGGTTGCTTCTTTGCACTCCATGATACAAGATTGCCATCGAGATAAATGGAGTATCCATATGTAGAGCGACGGGTTTCGAGACATTTGGCCCAATCGGCATCGGAGTAGCCAACGATAGTGGTAACCTTTGACTTGGCAAATGTTAAACCGTAAGACACAGTACCTTTGACATAACGAAGTATCCGTTTCACAAGCTGATAATGTGAAACTGTAGGAGCGTGTAGAAACTGACTTGCCTGATTGACGGCGTATGCAAGATCAGGTCTAGTAATGGTGAGGTACTGTAAGGCACCCACCAAAGATCGATAGAGAGTAGGATCATGAAAAGGAGTGCCTTGAGTGGTGAACATGTCTGTTGTAGCAAGAGGTGTGGTTGCCGGATTAGCATCACGAAGACCGGCACGTGCTAAAATATCATAGTCATATTTGGATTGTGATAGGAAAAGACCAGTGGAGGAATAAGAAACCTCTAGACCAAGAAAATAGTTAAGTTGTCCCAAATCCTTGGTGGCAAATTCCTGGTGTAATTGAGTAATGAAAGCTTTTAATGTTTCGACATTGTTACCGGTGAGGACAAGATCGTCAACATAGACGAGAAGATAAAGTATAGAGGTGTTGCGTTTATAAACGAATAAGGATGTGTCTGATTTGCTGCACACAAAACCTTGGTTTAAAAGAAAAGAGCTGAGTCATTGGAACCATGCTCTTGGTGCTTGCTTGAGCCCGTAAAGAGCTTTGGTGAGGCGACATACATGATTTGGATAAGTTTGATCAATATACCCCGGTGGTTGCTCCATATATACCGTCTCATTTAAATTCCCATTCAAGAAGGCATTCTTGACATCTAATTGGTGAAGTGGCCAACCGTTTATGGTTGCTAATGCAAGCACAATGCGGATTGTTGACGCTTTGACGACGGGACTAAAGGTGTGAGAATAGTCCAACCCGGGTATTTGTGTGAAGCCTTGAGCAACAAGCCTTGCTTTAAAACGATCAATAGTGCCATCGACTTTGTATTTAGTTCGATAAACCCATTTCGACCCAACAATGTTGGTGTTCGGAGGACGAGGAACAAGGACCCAAGTCTTGTTAGCTTGTAGCGCGTGCATTTCCTCATCCATAGCATGAACCCATTTAGAGTGCTTGGCAGCCGATTTATATCCCTTGGGATCTCGAGCAGTGAATAAAGCCATATGTAGAGGACTGGTTTGAAGAATACCAAGGTCAGCTTGATGTTTGGGCTTGAAAATCCCAGATTTAGAACGAGTCTGCATGGGATGAGATGTAGTGGGGATATTTGAATTGGATGAATGTTGAGATGGGGAATGTGGTGAAGTTACAGTGGAGGGGTGAAGGAGGTGAAGGAGGTGAGAAAGATGTTTGTGCATGGGGTAGGATGGGTAACGAGGGTGCATGGGGTGGAGTAGAAATTTGAGTGGGTGAGGTAGGTAAGATAGGTGGGGTATTATTTAGTGGATGTGCATGGGAGTTAGTGGTAGAATGTTCCATTGAATTAGTGGATGCAGGTGGGATAGAGCATAAAGGACATGGTAAGGGATTGTGAGGACAATTGGATTTTGAATTTATATTTTGTGAAATGGGTGGAGCAATGGGTTTTGGTGAAGCTTGGGTGGAGATAAGTTCATTAAAGTGTCCAAAAACCAATTTTGTTTCATCCACTTTTGGTATTTCGCCACTAAAAGGAAAAACAGTCTCATCGAATTTAGCATGACGTGTTATATAAACGCGTGAAGTTGATGGATTTAAACATCGATATCCTTTATGATTTGGACTATATCCGATGAAAATGCACGAGTTACTTCGTGGGGAAAGTTTATGTGGAGTGTAGTCACGTAAATACGGAAATACACGACATCCAAAGATCTTGAAGATGGCATATGATGGTACCTGATAAAAAAGAAGTTCAAATGGGGATTTATTTCCAAGTAATGGTGTTGGTAGGCGGTTGATGATATATGTTGCGAAAGTAAATGCATCGACCCATAGACTTGCTGGTGCATGAGCATTGAAAAGCATAGAAAGGCCGGTTTCAGTAATATGTCGATGTTTGCGTTCGGCCCGACCGTTTTGTTGAGGTGTATACGGACAAGAGAAACGATGAAGAATGCCTTTAGCTTGAAACAAGTCATGAACACGATGATTTGTGAATTCCGTACCGCCATCACTTTGAAAGGTTTTAACATTGCAAGAGAATTGGTTTTGAACAAGAGATAGAAACGTTTGTAGGACGGTAAAAAAATCCGACTTTGCCCGAAGTGGATAGAACCACGTAAAACGGGAGTAATCGTCAATAAAAATTACGTAATAACGATACCCGTGTGTTGAGATAATAGGCGCCGGACCCCATAAATCACAATGAATAATATCTAAAACATGATTAGCACGCTTATTATTCGGCAAAATGGTAAATGCTTTGCTTTAGATAATTGACATGACGAGCAAACCCCATGTTTTGGTAATAAAGAAGTAACATGCAAATGTCCGAACTTATTTAACAAAGAAATAACATCAAATGAAACATGACCAAGACGTGCATGCCATCGTTCATATGACGCTCGTAATTGAGAGGAAGTAACGGCTGCCATAAAAGCTTGCTGACCATGATCAAGTATGTAAAGACCATTTTTAACTCTTCCCTTGGCTAGTACGGCTCGAGTTTTCCTGTCCTGGATATGAAAAAAATTATTAGAGAATATGACATCGATAGGATTATCATTGGTGAGTTTGCTAACTGAGAGAAGATTTTTAGTGAGATGGGGCACCACAAGAACATCAAGCAAAGACAAGTTAGCAATAGAAGATGTGCCAATATGAGTAATAGGGAGAGTTTTACCATCCCCAAAACGAACACGATCATTACCGGTGTATGGAATAGTGCTCTCGAGAGGAGTGTCCGGAGACACCATGTGAGAGGTTGCACCAGTATCATGAGTCCAATCTGGTTCATTTGAAGAGACGCTACACTGGCTATGGAAAGCATGAGCAAGATTGGCGTCTATGGAAGTCCCGTGTTGAGCGTAACTACTAAGATTGGGACATGAAGAAGCATAATGCCCTTCCTTCCTACACAGTTGACAGTGTGGAGGACGCTTACCACGACCACTCGAACCACCACGGGACCGTCCACGACCACCCCTGAAAGAATTGGATCCGGACAGGCGGGTTTGTTGAGAGTAAAAGGCAGCCTGAGGAGGTTGAGAGGATGCAATTGAGTGTAGAAACAACTCATGATTTTCAGCATGCGCTAAAAGTTCACGAAACTGAGGAGAAGGCGTGATGGCTCGGCGAGCGGTTGAGAAATTTTCGAACGGAGAGCCAAGGCCACATAAGAACCAGTGGCATTTACGTGTTCATCAACCGGGTGGCCAATAGCAGCGAGTTGATCGCATAAGTTTTTAAATTTTCGGCCGTATTCTGATACAGACGAACCCCCTTTTTGAAGCTGACGAAGGGAGTCTTTAAGAGTGTGGACCCGTTCGAGTGAATCGTGACGATAAGCACATTCAAGAGCATTCCAGATCTGACTAGCGGTCGTGAGACCGAGCGTTTCAGCCATTGATTCTTCTGATAACGATGCCTGGATTAACAGAATGGCCTTTCGGTCAGCGGTATTCCAAGAAGTGAGAGACGGGCGTCTCTTTGCCCTCGACAACAACTTTTGCAGCGGGTGGAGGAACAGATGCGTCGACATGACCGAGAAGATCGGCAAGAGAGAGAACAGTGGTTATTTGGGTACGCCAAAACAGGTAATTTGTGGAGTTTAGTTTGAGAGTTATCATGTGAAAGAGAGTTTGAAGGGGGATGGTCGAAGTATCAGATGAAGAAGAGGAAGTTGACATTTTTTTTTAGAGGCTGTGAAAAAAAAAAAAAAAGAAATCAATGAGAAAGAAGGCTCAAGGATCGAGAATGGCTGATACCATGTGAAAGCCAATATTCTCTATAATATTGCTATTGGTGAATTGTGTGTACAAAGAGGAATGCAAGACCTATAAATACAATGGTTTCCTAACTAACATATAGACAAAATAGGAAACACTAATAAATGTTTTGAATACAGAATAATTTACTGAAATCATTTCCTTATAGTACCAAACCACATGAACAAAAAATGAACAACTTAATAAAAATAAAGTCCTATTTCCGACCGATACCACCAAAAATAGTATCGTTCTTGAACCTCCATATTCAAGTAACTCTTTTGGGCATAGCAATAGAATCCATCCAAATATGATCATAAATACCATTCGGCTTCAAAGAATCATGAAAAACAATCTCTAACCATTTGGAAACCGCATTCCATGTCCTCACTTCTAAAGGACATTTGCCAAAAAGATGATCCGTTGTTTCCACTCAGTATACATGAAGCACAATGTATATGGAACATATATTGTGGTGAATGTAGTGGATTTTCATGGCATGCAATAACAAATGTAGATTTACAGGCAAATAGAAAATGGCATTTGTGAAATTAAAATTATATATATCTATGGATCCCATTAAGTCTAACCAACTTGTAAATCATTCTTAGCCATTAGATCTTGCTGAGATGAAATCCTGACCATTTAAACTCACTTTTTTAACTGCTATATCAGCAGTTATCGACGGTTTCCTTGCCAGTTAATTAGTTAGCAGGTTTTGCCCCACGTTTTCCACCTCCCATGATTTTAGGATGCTAACGGTTGTCTCGTATCGCCTCCTCACCCATAAAACTACCATCCCACCTCCACAACCCGGCGACAATGAGGATAATTTCTATGGTTCCAAGAGTTCGAGACGTGATTTCATCCACAGGTAAGTTTTCAAAAACATATGATTAAAGTCCCTCAGTCTTCATCTCCCTCTCCCTCTTTTCTGAATCCCTCTCATCTGAATTTCATCAACAGATAGGTTTTATCGATCAATTTTGTGTTTATCTGCATCTCTAGGATGTTTAGGGTCAGAACACTGTCAATTCTGCGATTTTTTGGCCATTCTTGCAGATGAATCTGTTAACAAATTGCCTTATGTTATGTGTTCAAGAAGCAACTCCACGAAGATGTTGAAAAAGGGAAAGGCAATTGGGATAATTCAAGAACCACTCTACAAAACATACCCTACCATCGCTACAGAAAGGAAGAAGAACACGAGATTGGGATTTGGGCGATTCTAATTTCTGGTCTAATCGGAGATACTGCCACTACTCTTGATGTATGTATTTGTTTTATTTGAATTGTTAATCAGATAATGTCTTCTCTTACTTCCTATATTTGTTTTATTTGAATTGTTATGGAGGATAGCAGTTCATTCATTTATCCAAATAGTTTTACAACTTTATTGTACTTTTGGGGGACTTCTTTTATTAACTTAATGATTTTATACCATTTTATAAACATCTTAGTAACTGCAAATATTTGACGACTTTTAGGTTACAGAAATGCAGCTTGCTTCGGCTGTTGAAAGTAAAAACGCCACTTATGCGTAGTGGGCAACATTCACCCTTGGGCGTTTTGCGCCATGTGTCAGCCCAGTCAGCAATGGGGCATTATGGGGCGTTTTCTAAAATGGGTGTAGTGGGGATATGTGGATTGTGGGGCATTATATTTTGTAATAAAATAAAATAAAAAAACATTTAAAAATTCTTATTGGCCACCAAATGGAAGCTCAAATATGATTGGCCAAGAAATCCCCCCTTTGGCGTGATTTATAAAACGCCTCAACAAAAAAGTTGCAAATCACGCCCGTACGTAATGGAAATGGGGCGATATTGGGCCTTATCTTGCACAAAAAACGCCAATCACGCCATGACTACGGTTGGTCTTAAAAGAAGATTAGCGTGCGAGCAATTAAGTTATTTCAGCCAGGTGCATTGTTTATTATTAGTATTATTAATATTATTATTATTATTTTCCACAACTAAAATCTAAATCTACTAAGCAAACAGTTAATCATTCTTTTTTCTCAATCAGGCTCACTACTGCTTGTCAACATGTGAACCTTAATAGATACGGAAAGAAACATCTGGCATTTCTTAAATGGAAATACCTCGAAGCAAAGGTTTGCATTTCTAAACTTACTGTACGCATAAAACCATTTTCGCACGTCAACAAGTTTAAATCAAGATAATGATGTTTGACACGTGTAATCAGGCTGCAGCATATTACTACCATGGTCTGATCACAGACAAAGGTACTGAACCATCTTGCCACATCAGTGCGGTATGTTGTTTTCTTGCGGCTGAAGAAATTTTAACCGAGAGCAAGAAGACCAGTTTAAACTTTTGCTTAACAGTTCCTATAACAAGGTTTGATTCATGGAACTTTTTTTTTCTTTCTTTTTGGGTATTGAGTGATTAATATTTGGATTATGGCCTGATGATCGTATGTAGGGCTCCGGTTGCATGGGGTGCTATGAAACATTTGAATAAGAAAATTCCTGAAATTGCAGCTAAAAAGTCCCAGATGTATGCATACCTTTTAGAGGAAGAAAAGTAAGCAATCAAAAGTCATCATCATCATCATCATACTCAGTATATCCCACCAATAGCAAAGCTAAGGTAGGGTCTGAGGAGGGTGAGATGTAGACAGCCTTACCTCTACCCCGTAGCAATCAAAAGTAGTTCTCATAATTATTTTGTTTTCTTTTTTTATCTCTAACAAGCAAAATAAATAACTAATAAAGAAAGGGTAAATAAGTTTATCTAAAACATTTAAGAAGATTATTTAAGTATTATGATTTTGGTATATCATATTTTACACAATAGTTGTTTATATAAATAGTTATATGACGTAGCGGGACTTGATGCAGGAGTCTGGAAGTGTTGCCGGAACTCCCAGAGTTCGAGTTGTCATTAAAGGCAGAGGAGTAAGAAATGGCGGATAAAGATGGAGCATGGGATAGTGAAAACTGGAAGATACCTAACCAGACACTTAAAATGCACTTAACAGATGATGAAGAAGATGATTAGTGAGGCTATGTGCAATTTGAAATGGTAGTAGTTGATTGGTTTTCCTTCCATGAAGAATATGTGTATAGAAAGATGGAGAATGTTGTAATATTCATGTGAGTTTTATTGTAACAGACTTGAAACTAAATTATGAAATATATATTAATCACAAGTCATTAGTAACAACAACTATTCTTAATTATAACAAATTCCAGAAACGATGATGATGTTTCATGTTTCTGTAAGACAGCGGATATAGAAAACGAAACAATATTTCTCTGCTTTATGCTTGCATCAATCAAATACGACAATTGTACAAGATGAAGACTTCAACAACAATGGGGGTGTTGATCGATACAACGGGTCAAACAGAAGGTGCTAAGCGCATCTTTGTTCTTGGTCCATGTGTAGTCGAACGGGGTATCGCGCCATTTGTGCACATAGCGCCCTATGGCGCTGCGCAACACCGCCCCGAGGGGCACCATACGGTGGAATCCAGCGAGCTCACGAAAATTATAATGGGCGCTACACTAAGGTTTTTCACACACATATATGTATGTGTGTGTGTGTGTGTGTGTGTATATATAAGTGAAGGGGTTAACCACTACACACTCATGTTATACAACCCTCCTTTCTTATGCATTTGCCACGTGTTGTATAACCCCACATCGCAAGGGGTTATGACGGGTTACCACTACGCATGGCCTTATTACAATTTACAACCAACATTATATGTCAGAAAAAAATAAGCTTCCTTTCACCGTTCAAGTTTTTTTTTCAAAGGGGCTGCACCAGCTTCTTCTGGAATTGTTGGAGTGGAACATCAAATATGGTTGTTATACACTACACATTTTGTCTTACAAGTGAATTTCTGTGTACTTTGATTTTTAAGAGTCAAAGGATTAGTACTAGAAGCACAATTTATGAATTTGATTTCTAAAAAACCAGAATTAGATGGTAGTGAGAAATAGGGTTAGGGTGCAATTCTGTTGTTTGGATTGGTAATAATCACATTATAAAATATTCAACCGTTAATGACCCAATGCTATATTGTTTAGTCTTTAAGTTACAAATATCACTTTGAATTAAATAATGTTCTTATTTGAATTTGTTGTTGTGCAGGTCAGGTCAGTTTGAAGAATGGTTGATAAGAAGGTTAGTTTTAGCTCTTTTTTCTATTCATTAATTTGCTAATATAGCTATTGCTGCTACTTTCTAAATATTGTATGAAAAAATATTAAATTTACATGATGCTGTATGAAAATTAAACATATGATTCTCATAACTTTGTATCTTTTAAATTTTGTGCAAGGGGTTTACCCTGTATCTACTAAATTCATGATGTTGTTTGTTTGCAGGTTTATTTTTAACACTATAATTAGTCCTGTTTATCAAATGCTTTACGCTGGTGGATCTTTTCATTTGCCACAAAGCGCAAGTCATTAAAAAGTTAGATGGTTGTGACTTTTTAAAAAAGGAGAAAGCAATCCCAAACACCCTCAATATGGATTCTCTTTGTTTGTTACGTTGTTAGTGTAACCCGTCCACCGGACGGGTATTAAACTAGTTGTGGTGGATATAATTTATGCGTTGAGTTCTCCATCCATTCTTATCATTTATTTATTTATTTATTTATTTATTTACATTTTAAACATATACTCTGGGATGAGAGCCGAGAGGGTTGTTAATTTTTATTTGAGTTAAATGCCATTTTAGTCCCTGTGGTTTGGGTCATTTTGCCAGTTTAGCCCAAAGGTTTAATTTTTAACCTGTGGGTCCAAAAAGGTTTCACAGTTGCCATTTTAGTCCACTGGGTTAACTTCATCCATTTTTTCTGTTAACCAGAAGGCCATTTCGGTCATTTTATATGGTTGAATTATCCTTTTAGTTAACAGAATTACATACAAAATGACCAAATTGGCCTTCTCGTTAACAGAAAAAATGGATGAAGTTAACCAAGTGGACTAAAATGGCAACTGTGAAACCTTTTTGGACCCACAGGTTAAAAATGAAACCTTTGGACTAAACTGGCAAAATGGCCCAAACCACAGGGACTAAAATGGCATTTAACTCTTTTTATTTTTAGGAATAATATACATATTTTCTACGTGATTAAGGAAACAATATCTAACCAAATAAAAACTACCTTCAATTGTTTGTATAGTAAGGATTTACTTTTTTATATAAACTCTAAACATGCATTACTTCAACAAATTTAAAATCAAAACTCAAGTAAAAATAAATAACTAAATAAAACGGTACGTATTCAATATTATCAATATCCCCTCATTTGTTTTTTAAAATTTGGAAAAGTGTACGTAGCAATGTTTTTTCCCCTTATTTAGACTAATTTATATTATGTTCCATTAAAATCCATAAGCTACTTCTTAGGGTAATCTTAAAATTTAAATGACAATACGAAATATAAATATTATTTTACTTAAACAATTATATTCCTTGTAAATCAAGCATCAGATTATGTAAAACCTATTAAGTATAACATCTACCCGGAAAGGTTTAGGATAGTGTTCAACTCTATATATATATATATATATATATATAAGTTGTGCATGCACAATAACCCTCGCACAAAAGAGACAAGAGTGATTATTCTCCAATTTTTTTCATACGATTAAACATCCATGACAACATCATCAAGTTCCAACAAGAAGATCAAATTCCACTATGGTTATGGAGGCACGATCACACCCGGTAAGAACGGTGGCAAACTACGATACGAAGGCGGCACGAATGGGATTCTGAAGGTGGACTGTGGTATTACTTACACGGAGCTTGTCGTAAAGTTATGGGATGTGTGTGGACCGTCTATGCGTTTGAGGTGTAAGTTGCCGCATGATGATCTTGACTCATTAGTTCATGTCTGGTCGGACGAGGATCTTGCGTATGTCCTTGAAGAATACGATCAATGCAGTGAAGATTTGAAGATCAGAGCCATTCTTGATGACACACTAAGGTTTTCTTGGGCTAATGACGAGTTGTATTGTTTTCGGCCTAAGGATTTTATCATGCAAGTCCACACAATTGAGGCTAGTCGTTGATGGTTCAACCACAAGTTAACGTGTGATGTTGCATTCTAGAATTTAGTACCTTGGATCATGGTTATTTCTTGAACGTTTTATGTAATTTTCTTGAATGTTTGGATTGGAGAATGTAAGTGTTTGTGACTTTGTGTACTAGGTTTAATATATATTGTGACGTTGGGTCTCCAAGAGGAAAAAATGGCGCCACCTAAACGCCTCCTAAACAACGATCATTCACCTTCTTCAAATAGTGCCCCTTTTGTCTAGCGCCCAGTGGCGGAACTATAAGAAAAATTTAGGGGTATCCCAATTTTTTTTACCTAGATCCGTCCTTAAAATTTTGAGGGGCCCGGTGCGGCTAGTAAAAATAGGCGGTCTTAAAATTTTCTTTTACCTATAGTCATTCCTAAGAATTCGAGAGCCCTCAGGGACTTGTGCTTGTGTGTGTGTATATATATAATATTACGACATTACAAACCCGTGTATACACGAGTTGAATAAAAAAGTTAAATAGTTAGTATCACACGCATGAAAACGTTGTCAAATATTTTTTTGTGAAACTTTAAATGTTATTTGAAAGTTTTATAAATAATATTTATTTTGCAATAAAAATATTTTCAACAACAAAAAGTATCGAAAACTCATCATCCTTCAATATTTGTTAAAGTATGTTATCTTTCAGAAATGAGTTAACTGTCATTTTCATCTCTGTGTTTGTTCACTTTTGCCATCATCTCGCATGCATCTTCACCATCTCAGGTTGCCGCAGGCCCGTGAGCCCATCCTCACCCTCGCCCTACGCCCCCTTTAGCGCCCCTCCGGGCGGTGTGCACACCCCTCACCCCGTTGAGGTGGCACCTTCCAGACCCTCATTGAAGCGCACAACATATAGTCTAAGCGAACTGAATAATTCGGTTAAATTCTTTTTGATAACAAACTTTTTCGATTCGGTTTCGGTTAAATACACCTACAAAACTGAACTAATTGAATCCGTCTATATTTGAACAACACCTTTAGTACCATTTAGTTTCAAATTAGAAAATGACAATCTAGTGTTACAAATTGTAGCGAAAAAAATCTACTTGTAATCAAAGTGCATTGTTGCAATTGTAGAAAAATATTTAATAAAGGTAATAAAGTGCAATGGGAGATGCACAAATAAAACAAACAAATCTAGTTAAAGCAAAACATAATAAAAAATGTTAAATGAATATGAGTTCTTCAACGTAATGCTTTTTGGAAAGGCATAAAATATCTATTGATCGACAAAACTATCTATAAAATATAGACGTGACATTCAACCAAAATTAGTATCAACTAATTTTTTTACTCACAAAGTACCAAACCACATGAACAAAAAATGAACAACGTAATAAAAATAAAGCCCTATCTTCGACCGATAGCACCAAAAATATTATCGTTCTTGAACCTCCATAGCATCCATCAGGTGGTCATAACTATCGATTCAAGTATAACTCTTTTGGGATAGCAATAGAATCCATCCAAATATGATCATAAATACCATTAGGGGAGTGGGGGTGGTATCACTTGTAAAAATTCTATCACTCACAAACATCCAATCAAGTTTCGTCATGTCATTAACCATTTTTCCATCACTCACATCCTTTTTTAGTGGCAATGGTCATCACTCACAACACCCAACAATAAACCCTCACACCCCCTCACATCCATTTATCACTCACACCCCCATCACTCGTGAAATATATCACGCACACAATATCATCACTCGTGAAAAGTTGGTGGCGGGTGGTCTTGACAATTCTCCACGCGTGGTATCATTCTCATCACGTACTATAACATGTCCACCCCCAGTGGCCTTAGGCTTCAAAGAATCATGAAAAACAATCTCTTACCATTTGGAAACCGCATTCCATGTCCTCACTACTAAAGGACATTTGCCAAAAAGATGATCCATTGTTTCCACTCAGTATATATGAAGCACAATGTATATGGAACATATATTGTGGTGAATGTAGTGGATGTTCATGGCATGCAATAACAAATGTAGATTTACAGGCAAATAGAAAATGGCATTTGTGAAATTAAAATTGTTGTGGATATAATTTATGCGTTGAGTTCTCCATCCATTCTTATTATTTACTAGGTTATCACCCGGGTGCTACCCGGGTTGGAGAAAACTATTAAGATAAATATCAAGTGTATAAATAAAATAAAATACAAAGTCTCATGTTACATAAATTAGTGATACAGTGGATATACAATTTAAAGATAGTCGAGTCCCTTTGAAGATGCATATCCTTCGAGTTACCAAAACCTTTCCCGTAGTAAATTGAGTTCCCTCTACGAAAAAAACAACCAAATTATAAGTGTTAAGATATATAATATAAACTTTAGTGTCGATACTATATAATATAAACTTTGATGTCGATACTAAGCTTGCTGAGATATTGGGACAAAAACGCACCAAGTTAGTTAGGTATATATAATTCTTAATACAATCACACTATTTCAATCATAAAATCAACTAAACTTTATATAATTGTTTCACATCAATCTTAAATGAATCAAATACTCTAATTGACAATATGGTTTGAAACATGTACAATCATATCTTGATAACTTGATGTATTTCGATGATCAACCTCCAACTTCAACAACTTCCCTTTGATATGTTGCTTCCAATCCCATAATTGATTACCAGTTGGACCCATTCCAAATTATCTGACCAAACTAAGTCTATGGTAAATGTGTGCTTGTAAGTGAAAAAACACATCCATTATTTGTGCTCGTTAAATCTGCACGCCACAATAAGTCTAAGATAAATATAGACCTTTTACACCCTATGGATTATTTCAAAAGTAAACATACCTATGAGAATCCATCCCCACTACAAATAACACACATATATTGTAAACATACCTATGAGAATCCATCCCCACTACAAATAACTGATATTGTAAAGCTTGTTTTCGAGCCAAGTGCCTAAAAACGAAGCAAAGAAATCATATTGTTAATGAATACAGACACTATTCATACATTTAATTTGTTTAGAACACTTCATAAAGTTTTATGTTTTAACTTTATGAATGTAAACTAAACTTCCACATCAGTGATTTTGTTCCCATCTTGATCATTAACATTAAAAACTATGAAAGAAAGAACTTATTAAAAACTTAAAAATACTAAAAAACTCGACTCAGGTTAGAAAAAAAGAGATTAAAAACCGAAATATATACCATCCATGAACCACCCTCCATCAGAACTTATGTATGCTTTTGTGAAGATGAAAATATGTTTACTAAGAACTTGTACAAGTTCCAAAAGTATGCCATGTCTCTTAACATTATCCACCTGTTACACCAGCACAGATTATACAACTAATAAACAACACACACTTGAACATATATCATCCATTAAAGAATCATTTACATACATAACTGATAACTCCAATGAAAATGTAGATAGAGTAGCAATTGTTTAAGTATTTATTTATAATAATACTTAAACATTACTTGTATATAAAAGATCAATAATTGGAAAAGACAAAAGTGTCCAAGGGTTTGTGTGACCCGTCCTGACGTATTTTGACCCCTTAACAAATCCTTCCGGTTCGGCCATTTTCCATATCAATGTTAAACGTATATTATCATTGAAATATTTTTTCATAGATATTGAAAAAATTTGATAATATATCTTTGTAAAGTACATTTGTATTTTTTTAGTAACATCAAACGGCTTGTCCCCTGAAAATACCATTTTAACCCTTTGGCCAAACCATCTAACCTGTGTTTGGAAATTTGAGGTGAACAGTGTAAGTACCAAATTAAAATTACAAAATGCTCGGGTGGCCACATGCACAAAACATAAAAAGTCTTACATTTGATGAATTACGTTGAATGGTAAGTGTCACAAAAGTAATACCTTGTATTATCAATAAAAAAAGATAAAATTTGTCATTCCAAAGCAGCTTAGTAGCTTTAACAAAACATCTTTCTTAAAACACATATATACCCGTTGATGCAATCTACGGTAATGCTTAGCCTCTTTTTCGGATAAGCCAAGTAAAGTAGTATCAACCATATGCAAAAACAGAACAAAAGGTCAAGAAAATGACTTTAAAATCATAAGTGTTAATTATTTACCTAATGTATACTCACCATAGCATGAAACTATTCACCTTTTGGTTTTTTTAGCAAATTAGATAACTTTACCCTTGTTATCAAAATTTAACGGTCCAAAATTAGATGCTCGACTGGAAAATACAACACCCCGTTTCAGATTCGATAAATTAATAAGAAAACAAATCAGATGAAGAATATAAAGTTTTAGATTAGTAGACCTTTCACCAACCTGAAAACCCGTTTAAGAGATAAAAATGCAGCCACGAAGTTACTTAAAGTGATCCATGGCAACCTGACAACCCGTTTAACAAATAAAAAATTAAAAACATAAAAAATAAAATGCACCCGTAAGCATAAATGCAACATTACATGGTTATAAATAAGTAAACTTGCCTCACATCTTTATAAATCTATGACAGTTGTGATTTAAGTTCTCCAGGAGGGTGGTCAATCTAAAAATAAGATTGGGAGGTTAAACAGGCAATGCAACTGATCCCACAATGCCATGCAACCTTACACTGGACGCAAAATCACCCTTTTTTGTTTAGTAATTTACAATCCAAACAAATGCCCTTTAACCTCTTATTATACAAAGTAAGAAATCAAAAACGCTCAATCAATATTTTAAATTAAGCCGAATGCAGAACACTTACACAGGCCTTATATGGTGTTGTTGAAGAGCAGTTCCAACATGACCCTGTTGCACCAATGCCATAATCGGTACCGGTTGCGGCTGCCTCTTTACCAGCGGTTCCTATCACCCATTTGGTGTTGGGGTCAAGACACTTGTAACTTCAGTTCAAAGCTCTTATTTTTTGTTGAGTAATTTTTCGAGTAAGTCTTTAATGAGACCCCGAAAGGTTGATGCAAATAAATTAAAGTTTGTATAAATAACAAAAAGTAATTAGAAAATAATGAAGAATCGAACTCGAGCTTGAAAAATTTCTTACAAACTCCTAACTGGTATACACCATAGTTGAAACAGTATTTGAGTCTAGCTTGACCAGTTATTGCAGAAAAAGATTAACCAAAAGTAAATATATAATGAAAGAATACCTACCTAGGCTATGCTTCTTAACCCAAGGCTTATGCACTCCTCACCAAATTGAGCACCGCAAGCATTTTGAACCTGTCTTTCGACCGACCGACTACTGTTGTTGCTGCAAATAAAGATTTACAATTGGTTAGGGAGTTCTAATTGTATAAGAATTCCATGTGTAAAAATTAATCTAATTCAAACTTTGAAATTTCCTATTTATTTTCAAAATTTATTAAAATTCGTTGATCATAGTAAATATATTAATATATTATAGGAAAGTCATTTAGCTATCTAAATAAAAATTAAGGAAAGTTATTTAAATTATCTAAATAAAAATTAATGAAATAAACATGAACATTTAAAATTTAAATTAAAATCATTTCCAAAAATAATGGAACATGCTTTAATTACGGTAAATATATTGTAGGAAAATAACTTCTTATTTAATTGAAATCTCAAAATTTGACTTCAACAAAAGTTTAACAAAAGTTATTTTATATATAAATAATGACCGTCTTTATACATTTAAAAATAAAATTTAGCAAAAGTTATGGAAATGAAAGAAATTCATTTTAAAAACTTACCTAAATTTTGTTAAGTTAACAAAAATATAACTATAAATTTACCATAACAATGTACACGGAAGAATGACGACTTGAAATGAACAAAAATACTCTTAAGTTTCTCTAGAAAAAAACTTACTATAAGTTTAGTCAAAAGCGTTAAAAGTTTGACTAAAATGTCAAAATTATAAATAATGAGACTATTTACTATATTTAAAAAACTTAAATTCTGGATAGATAATATTTACCATATTTAAAAAACTTAAATTCTGGATAGATAATATTTTAGAATGAAAATTATTAGTAAATTCTACCATGAAATCTGGCGACCCCGCCGGTCCATCTGCTACCATACTACGGTTGGTTTAGTTGTCGTTTCCGATGCATAATTCTTTTAAACGTTAACACCATCGCCATCGCAGCTAGATTGAATGAAATAGCTGTTGATATTCAATTTTCTTCACCGGTACAACATCTGTCCACCACTACAACCACCACTATCGTTACTAAGACATCAAACAATACCACCATCAACGTCCGTTAGTAAGAACCCTAAAAACACATTGATACACATATATACACAAAAAAACCGTACCTCAATCGTCGTGGTATAAGAGATTACTTATTATTATTTCTGCTTAATGCAATATCCAGTATTGTATGACTTCTACAATGAAAGGGAAAACAAATAAACAACACCATCTATACATAATATTAATAGCAAAAATCGTCTGAAACACCAGGTCATAGAACTGAAGTTGTCCCAAAAATACATAACCAAAAAAAAAATTATTTGATGTTACTTTAGACATATATTGGTTACCTGATGTTTGGATCCTTTCGAATGGATTTGCTTGAACCAAAGGGCAATAAGGAGATTGCAAAAATCAGATCTGGAAAAAAAATTATAAACACAGGATAATCTAAAACGACCCGAATGATACAAATCCTTAAATACGGTAGAATCGACCAATTATCTCTACAATATACAAACAAAATCTATTAGACGAACATCAAAACCTGAATAATATATCAATATTGAAATTATACCTTTGTGCAGACGACATTTGTTTGTCAGATAAGAAAACAAATCGAAGATCAACAAACCCTAGGTTATAACGAATGAAAATCAAATGAATGAACAATCAGAACGAAGATTGGATGTTAAATATTGATAGAATCATCGTGTTTAGTTGAAAGTATTTGTGATCTGACCTTGATTTGAAGCCTTGATATGAACTCCAACTTTTAAGACCAAGTTATGATTCAATCAGAGTGGAACTTGTCGGAGAATGATTAGGGTTTAATTAGAAAGTTTGTAAGAAAATAAGAAGACATATAATCAAGAATTGACTGATAAAAAGGAGAATCGTACCTTGTTGATTGGATTCAATTTTGAGATGGATGAGAGGGAGAAGATGCAGAAACCCTAGAGCCAGATGAAAAGTGAACTGATATTTTTGTGTATATTATGAACAAAAGATCTATTATATACGGATCCATTTTTTTGATGGCCGGGTCGGAATCAAGATATTCGGATGCCGCGATACCCGAATTAAAAAGGTGGAATTTTTTGGAGCCAAAACCAATTTCAAGAAGCCCTATGGTGATGCCACCTCATTCTCCAAACCCTCATAACATGACACCTAAGCCCTTATTTAACATGTTTATATATATATATATAGATTTATTTACATTTTAAACATATACTCTTGGATGAGAGGGTTGTTAATTTTTATTTTTAGGAATAATATACATATTTTCTACGTGATTAAGGAAACAATATCTAACCAAATAAAAACTACCTTCAATTGTTTGTATAGTAATGATTTACTTTTTTATATAAACTCTAAACATGAATAACTTCAACAAATTTAAAATCAAAACACAAGTAAAAATAAATAACTAAATAAAACGGTACGTATTCAATACTATCAATATCCCCTCATTTGTTTTTTAAAATTTGGAAAAGTGTACGTAGCAATGTTTTGTCCCCTTATTTACTATGGTAAAATAATTTATATTATGTTCCATTAAAATCCATAAGCTACTTCTTAGGGTAATCTTAAAATTTAAATGACAAGTACGAAAA
This sequence comes from Helianthus tuberosus, assembly GCA_030545235.1. Lineage (NCBI taxonomy): Eukaryota > Viridiplantae > Streptophyta > Magnoliopsida > Asterales > Asteraceae > Helianthus > Helianthus tuberosus. The sequence continues at coordinate 178,060,035 of CM060431.1, forward strand.
TATTTATTTAAACAATTAGGAGCTATTTGTTTTTTCTGCGGCAAAAGGTCTACAGTCTGCGGACCACATCTGCAGGCATCTGCAGGAGAAGAGGTGGACCAAATGTCTGCAGTCTGCAAGGAGAAGAGGGTTTGTTTGTTTTTTTCTACAAAACCACTTACACACAACACACACACAATAGCTCTGCCTTTCTGTCTCTCTACAAACTCTCTCTCTCTCTACAAACTCTCTCTCTCTCTCTCTACAATCTGTCACCACCACCACCGCACCACCACCGCCATCACACCACCGCCTCTCTCTCTCTACGGTCTCTCTCTCTCACCGGTCTCTCTCTCACCGATCTCGCTCTTTCTCTCCTTTCTTCCACTGTCGCCGCCGCACACCACCGTCAATGGTGGTCGGCCGTTTAATCTGTAACAGGGGGTGTCAATGGTGGTCGGCTGGAGAAGCTCACCGGAAAGGCGGCTCCGGTCGCCGGCTGAAGAGGTTGTCGGCAGGTGGAGGTGGAGGGGGTGGCTCTCTCTCTCTCTCCGATCTCTCTATATTATTTCTCTCTCTCTCTACGATCTCTCTCTCTCTCTCTTCTTTCTCTCTCTCTCTACGGTGGTGGTGGTGGTGATGTATCAGGTGGCGGAGTTATTTGGGGGTTTTGTCGGAGGTGGAGGTGGTGGCAGAGGAGGTGGTGTAGGAGGTGGAGGTGGTGGAGGTGGTGGCAGAGGAGGTGGTGTCGGCTGGAGGGAGAAGAGGAGAAGAGGTTTGAAGAGTTTGGCAGACTTGGGGACATGTCTGCTTGGGGAAGAGGTGGGAAAGAGGTAAAATGTGAGAAGCTCTTCCGGAAAACAAACGAGCTGCAGACCTCAAACGTCTGCGCGCATCTGCGCGACGCAGACATAAGTGTCCAGAAGTGCTTCTGGCCAAAAAACAAACACCACCTTAGATTCCTTGTAAATCAAGCATTAGATTATGTAAAACCTATTAAGTATAACATCTATCCGGAAAGGTTTAGGATAGTTTTCAACTCAATATATATAAGCTGTGCATGCACATTAACCCTCGCACCCAAGAGACAAGAGTGATTATTCTCCAATTTTTTTCATACGATTAAACATCCATGACAACATCATCAAGTTCCAACGAGAAGATCAAATTCCACTATGGTTATGGCGGCACGATCACACCCGGTAAGAACGGTGGCAAACTACGATACGAAGGCGGCACGAATGGGATTCTGAAGGCGGACCGTTGTATTACTTACACGGAGCTTGTCGTAAAGTTATGGGATGAGTGTGGACCGTCTATGCGTTTGAGGTGTAAGTTGCCTCATGATGATCTTGACTCATTAGTTCATGTCTGGTCAGATGAGGATCTTGCGTATGTCCTTGAAGAATACGATCAATGCAGTGAAGATTTGAAGATCAGAGCCATTCTTGATGACACACTAAGGTTTTCTTGGGCTAATGACGAATTGTATTGTTTTCGGCCTGAGGATTTTATCATGCAAGTTCACACAATTGAGGCTAGTCGTTGATGTTGCATAGTAGAATTGAGTACATCGAATCATGGTTATTTCTTGATCGTTTTATGTAAGTTTCTTGAATGTTTGAATTGGAGATGAAATGAATGGCTAGTTATGAGTGTTTATGTTACGGTGATATTGGAATATCAATTTTAGTTTACTAAATGTTTTTTTCTTTAAATGTGACTGAACAATAATAACATTGAGTATAACTATGTTTTCTCCGACCATGGCCATACATATACTTGTGGTGTATCCTAAGCTCATTTTCTAATAAAGGTTCAAACGCATAATCTTTAATAATGATAAAAGCATCACATTATATAACTTCGTTTTTCATAAATATATAACGGTTATTAGATTTTATCAGTCCTAATTATTGGCTATTGGTCGCTGTCACCCTCAAATTTCACTTTGGCGCCCACCACCCCCAATTTAAAATTTAGTGTGTTGTGTCACCACGTCGTTAACTTATCACTAACTCAATTATGTTTTTATCATATGTGGCACTCCTGTTCTAGCGCGGCATGATGAGGTGTCTTATTTGATCCCTTTAAAACACGTGTGCTTCATTTCATGATACTACACAATCTCGATGCCGGAGCAACGACCGCCTCGTTCACCGGCGGAATCATCCCTCCTTCCATCAACAACTTCCTGAGCTTAACGTTTGAAAAAACAACCAGACCCGATTGCCCAAATTGCTAAAACAACCAGATCCTGGATGCACTTTTCCAATCTTCGCCCCCTTCTCCACCCAAACTCTGGCGGCTTTGTTCCAAATCAGCTTCCAGATCCACTTGCCGATGCCGACAACGTCATTTGAACCATCCGATGCAGGGCTCACTTGAAGATCCTTGACACTCGACCGACTGAACCATCCGTTTGAACCATCCTTGACACTCGTTTGAACCATTCGATGCCTACAATCTGCGACCAACTGCGCCACGTGGTGGTGGCTAGTGGTTGGTGGAGGTGATGGCAGAAGGAGAGTGTTAGAGAGAAGGGGGGTGATGAAATGAGGGGGAGGGCCGGAGGGGGTAGGGTTTTATAAAAAGAAACTAGTTTTTAATCCACCTCATCAAGCCACGTAGGAAAGGTGGTGACACATTGGCAAAAACACTAACTGAGTCAGTGCTCAATTAACAGAATGGTGCCATAACCGACTAAGTGTTAAGTTGGATATGTCGAACGTCAAAGTGTTAGTTGAAGGTGATAAAATCCAATCCAATAACCCAATATATAAAAAAAATTGATTATTGATGGATGGTATTTGGTTTTCAACAATGGGATGGTTTATGTGTTAGTCGTTATTAAAGACAACCACATCAAAAATTGAAAAACAAAAGCTCTTGAATAAAATAGGCCAACAATTGTGTGAATTCATATAACTAGCTTCTTATCCCACCGCGCGTTGCGGCGGAACCTTGAACGTTACAACGACATTTGTTGAACTTCGGCTCTTGAAATATCATCAGCATCATGAACTTTTTCTGGCTGATTCCTTTCTTTCAAAGCAGAATTGTAGTACTCATTTAAAAGGTTGCCTTGAAAAGTTCAACAAAAATCGCATAACAGGTGAGAAAAGTTATAATGTAAAAAAAACTAATTACTACTGTAAAAATTACATACATTAGTGATGATGTCGTTGAAATGGTAAAGCAGAACCTTTTTTGCTAATCCAGCATGCATACGAATAGCAAGCAATTCCTCTTTAAAACCCTTAATTACATAAAGTTCTGTTGGACAAATTTGTTCCATTTCCTTTGTGATGCCATAAGGATGTAATACAACTGATGTGCTAATTAGACTGCCACAATCACAAAAAAGATAACTATCCAGCATTTCCTGTCAACATAGTATAAAGTTAGTATGAAACAGTTTGCAATAACAAACAACTAATTACAGATAAAGCAGCCTGAGGAGAATTTTACAAGCGTAAAAGTGAATTGTTTACTTTCATTTTGGGATTTAATCACGTAATGTAGTCATGCATTTTTTAGAATAACTATATTTCAACCCCAATAAACTTTCATAAAAAACGTAGTACCTTGGACTTTTTGAATTTAAGCGAAAACGTTTCTAGGAAACGATGAATCCGTTTAGCAGCAGCTCCAACACTTTGACAACTGTTCAAATGGTTGTTTTCAACACTCTTTAGCAACAAACATTCATCATCTAACTGTTGCACATTGTATCAAACAGTTGCTGCAACAATAAACTCAAGTATGAGCATCATTATCAAATTATATTCAATAGTAAATACTATTACTGTTACATATATATACTTGAATGCAATTGAAAATGAATCACACCGATAAACTCACCTTTAAACCACTTAAGTTGAGTCCTTGTATCACATAGCAATTTTCAGCTCTTGATAAGTTCTTCCTTTTGTTGGTCTGAGCTTAATCAAACTAACCACTTCACTTTTAACCACACAGGTTCTATTGAGTCAACCGTTCGGGTTCGTTTACAGCGCTAAAGTTCTTACGAAGTTCTTCCGATCGCCTATCACATGTTAATCAGTCTCTTGCTTAGGTCCACACATGTGTTGGGTTGATTCAGTCAACTCAAAACCATGATGGAGGCTCAGATGACTGCCAGGTCATCATCATAGCCTTAAAGACCCAAACAACAATCATTGTTACAATCTTAAATCACAGTGACAACACAATCCGGCCCATGGATATCTCAGATTAGCTAATAACCATCATCATTTTAGATTTTATTATCATTGGCACAACCCTAAACCCCAATAACAGGCTCAGATTTTATCTTCACAGCCACTAACAATGGGAGGTCACAAAACCATGATAGAGGCTCAGATGACTGTCAGTCATCATCACAGCCCTAATGACCCAAAAAACAACCATTGTTACGATCTGAAATAGAAGGAACTTATAATCACAATGACAAGAACAAAATCGGGAGCTTGGTAAAACGCTGAGATACATAATAGATAACCGGTTACCACCAACAATGGTAAAACCATCGCCAGCTACCGTCGGTCTGAACAACAGACCTGAGACGGCGGCAGATTACCGGTCACTTCCGCATCTGAAAACCCTAAAGCTTCTGATAACCAAATCAAAGGCCAATAACAGGTGATCGCTGAATCCAACATGTGAATACCCACATAGAGTAACCGGAACACATATCGGCGACCACCACCAGTATGCACGACCGCTAAGGGTTCAGATATGTAAACAGTTGAACAAAGAGGATACATCAGTCATGGCTGCATACTTACCAGTTACCATGTGAAAGCAGAGTCAAATCAGACTTTCAGTTTTTCACATGACTGGCCCGGTTGCCCCGGCAAGATGGTGCAAAATCTCATCTTTGCTCATATTCACTCAGGAGCATTGAAACTCATCATCATAGCCCCTTTCAAAATGGATCATATTTTCATCTTCAAGAGACAGCATATGATAATCTGGAACTTAATCCATGATTTTTATCTGCCATGATTATGAGGCTCGGATGTGAAAACAATCGAGCAAAGAGGATAAATCCGTCATGGCTGCATACTTACAGATTGCCATGTGAAAACAGAGACGAATCACATAACCATCTGGTTGCCCCGCCAAGATGCGGAAAATCTCACATTTGCTAGAATTAACTCAGACGCATTGAAACTCATCATCATAGCCTCTGTCAAAATGGATATTATTTCCATCTTCAACATGTGTGTATCAGATGAAGGGTTATTGGTGAATGAAGAAAATCATGGGCGTCAAAGAAGGATGGCTGACTTGAATTAAGTCAAAAGCGGACTTGATTGAGAAGGGCAACCACCCTAAGAAACCATCCCCTCTGAAATCGCCTCATTTCTTTGTTCATCTGAGTGAAGGGGTTCAAGTAAAAATCAAATTTTCTTAGCCATTTTCCTTATAAAAATCAAATTTATTCTAAGAACAAAAGTAACAATCATCATCATCCACCTTTGTTATTGATTAGAGTTGCTGGAAAGTAAGAAACCGAGGAACACGGAATTTACCTTCTCTCTAGGTACTCACCGGTGACCACTAACTCGCAACCGACACATGTGAAACCCTAACCATCGTCACCGTCTCCGACTACATCCACCACCACCGCTGCTCACCGTCGACAACCACCACACCCCTTAGTCGGAACCACCACCATCAACACCATTAATCAAAAACACCACCATTAACAACATCAATGACAACCACCGGCAGCGCCCGGCGGAACCTCAATCTCCACCCTCCATGATACTCAGAACAGGATGGCCGAACGATCGGAGACCATGGCCAGCCTTCTTCAACTCCGATTCTCTCCTTCCCTCTAAAACCCATTCTCTCTCTCTCTTTCAACTTATCTGTGAAGAGAAATGTTTGTGTGTGGGTATCTTGGAGGGTAAGGAAGTGCCTGCCTACCAGACGTGTGGTCTAACCGCCCTTATCAACCAATAAAAACAAAACCACGTCTTTAAACACTGTTCATTCACTATCTTTATTATCATATATTAATCTTAAATCACAGTGACAACACAATCCGGCCCATGGATATCTCAGATTAGCTAATAACCATCATCATTTTAGATTTTATTATCATTGGCACAACCCTAAACCCCAATAACAGGCTCAGATTTTATCTTCACAGCCACTAACAATGGGAGGTCACAAAACCATGATAGAGGCTCAGATGACTGTCAGTCATCATCACAGCCCTAATGACCCAAAAAACAACCATTGTTACGATCTGAAATAGAAGGAACTTATAATCACAATGACAAGAACAAAATCGGGAGCTTGGTAAAACGCTGAGATACATAATAGATAACCGGTTACCACCAACAATGGTAAAACCATCGCCAGCTACCGTCGGTCTGAACAACAGACCTGAGACGGCGGCAGATTACCGGTCACTTCCGCATCTGAAAACCCTAAAGCTTCTGATAACCAAATCAAAGGCCAATAACAGGTGATCGCTGAATCCAACATGTGAATACCCACATAGAGTAACCGGAACACATATCGGCGACCACCACCAGTATGCACGACCGCTAAGGGTTCAGATATGTAAACAGTTGAACAAAGAGGATACATCAGTCATGGCTGCATACTTACCAGTTACCATGTGAAAGCAGAGTCAAATCAGACTTTCAGTTTTTCACATGACTGGCCCGGTTGCCCCGGCAAGATGGTGCAAAATCTCATCTTTGCTCATATTCACTCAGGAGCATTGAAACTCATCATCATAGCCCCTTTCAAAATGGATCATATTTTCATCTTCAAGAGACAGCATATGATAATCTGGAACTTAATCCATGATTTTTATCTGCCATGATTATGAGGCTCGGATGTGAAAACAATCGAGCAAAGAGGATAAATCCGTCATGGCTGCATACTTACAGATTGCCATGTGAAAACAGAGACGAATCACATAACCATCTGGTTGCCCCGCCAAGATGCGGAAAATCTCACATTTGCTAGAATTAACTCAGACGCATTGAAACTCATCATCATAGCCTCTGTCAAAATGGATATTATTTCCATCTTCAACATGTGTGTATCAGATGAAGGGTTATTGGTGAATGAAGAAAATCATGGGCGTCAAAGAAGGATGGCTGACTTGAATTAAGTCAAAAGCGGACTTGATTGAGAAGGGCAACCACCCTAAGAAACCATCCCCTCTGAAATCGCCTCATTTCTTTGTTCATCTGAGTGAAGGGGTTCAAGTAAAAATCAAATTTTCTTAGCCATTTTCCTTATAAAAATCAAATTTATTCTAAGAACAAAAGTAACAATCATCATCATCCACCTTTGTTATTGATTAGAGTTGCTGGAAAGTAAGAAACCGAGGAACACGGAATTTACCTTCTCTCTAGGTACTCACCGGTGACCACTAACTCGCAACCGACACATGTGAAACCCTAACCATCGTCACCGTCTCCGACTACATCCACCACCACCGCTGCTCACCGTCGACAACCACCACACCCCTTAGTCGGAACCACCACCATCAACACCATTAATCAAAAACACCACCATTAACAACATCAATGACAACCACCGGCAGCGCCCGGCGGAACCTCAATCTCCACCCTCCATGATACTCAGAACAGGATGGCCGAACGATCGGAGACCATGGCCAGCCTTCTTCAACTCCGATTCTCTCCTTCCCTCTAAAACCCATTCTCTCTCTCTCTTTCAACTTATCTGTGAAGAGAAATGTTTGTGTGTGGGTATCTTGGAGGGTAAGGAAGTGCCTGCCTACCAGACGTGTGGTCTAACCGCCCTTATCAACCAATAAAAACAAAACCACGTCTTTAAACACTGTTCATTCACTATCTTTATTATCATATATTAATTCTTTCAATTTCCATTTAACAAAAACTAGAGTTAGTTTATTTTTTCTTTCTAAAATTCAATATAAATTTTATAAATATCATATGGATCTAATGATTGGTCAACCGACCCTCATCAACCAATCAAATACAATACTGTTCATGATACTTCATAAATAATATGTATAAATAGGGTAAGGATAGTGTAAAAAGGGCCTAAAGTGTGAGAAGTTTATTATAACACTATATATAATACTATATAACACCATATAAACACCGTATAACAATATGTAACACCATATAATACCATATAACACTATACATCTATCATAGACATGCTATCAGACAACCTATAGTGTTATATTTGTTATATAATGATATATAGTGTTACATAGTGTTATATGGTATTATATGGTGTTACATATTGTTATACGGTGTTTATATGGTGTTATATAGTAATATATATAGTGTTATAATACACTTCTCACACTTCTTACACTTTGAGCACTTTTTACAGGATCCTCTACCTGTATAAATATGTATAAATGTATAAATAAATAAATAAATAATTGCATTCTTTACCAATTACAATTACTACATCTGCTTATCCATCCACTAATTCGGGTATAGCCTCTCTTATCTCAGTCAATTTTATTTAAACAATTCAAAAATAATAATAGTAATAAAATTTACAACCAAACTTATCCAAAAATCGTGTATTGATTGGATATTTATGTTTCAAGATTCGTTTTTTTTAAATTGAACTCTGATATAATCTTTGGGTTAGGGCATTATACATAGATATGAGATGAAATTACAATCTAATTTCGTGTATATTAAAATAATTTTACAGAAAAGAATTAGAATGAGGTTAATTTTAGCCTACCCCTTTTGTAATTGTGATGCCAATAAGATTGATTGTTGGGGTTTGGTGCCCTGGCCATATAGGTTGGTAACGGCTTCGAACACTGCCCCTAAGGCTAGAGGGTATGGGGTTCGTCCCCACCCCGTCGAGCTCCGGCGACGCCGGCACACCATCCCGCCCCCCGTCTCGGCCTCACCGGCTTGTGCTGGACGTTGGCGACGATCCGAATTGTGGGCCCCATTTTCAAAAAGTTACCGTTAAAATAAAAAAAAAATTCCAATTTAAAATAAAAAAGTAACGGTCAAAAATCTAAAATATATAAATTTCAAATCCATTTTCACCTCCATTCACCATTTTAACCCCTTTTTCTCGTCTCTCTCCCTTTATTTTTTATAAATCATCTTCCACTTTTATAAACTTTATATTCTACCATCTTGGAACGTAAAGTTAGAGACTGTAGTTTACGTGTGGCATCTTGGAACGTAGGAACTCTTAGTAGTAAATTGTTGGAAGTGATAGACGCACTTAAAAGGCGTAGGGTACAGATAGCGTGCCTTCAGGAGACTAGATGGAAAGGACAGAGAGCAGAAGAGCGCAATGGGTACAAGTTGTTGTATTCCGGGTCGGATGGGACCAAGAACGGAGTAGGATTTTTGGTGTCAATAGAATTGCATAAGAATGTAATTGAGGTGATACGACACAACGACAGAATTATGGTGTTAAGGTTAGTATTAGGCGAGCAAGTAGTAACAGTGGTATGCGCATATGCACCGCAAGTGGGACTAGGTAACCAAGAGAAAAGAGAGTTCTGGGATTGTCTAGATGTAGTAGTAAGGGCCATACCTAGGGAGGAGAAAATTTTTATAGGAGGAGATTTTAATGGGCATATTGGTAAGGATCGTGATGGCTTTGAGCGGGTACATGGGGGTTTTGGTTTTGGCGATAGGAATGACCCTGGTAGAGACCTTCTTGACTTTGCGGCAGCCAACGGCCTAGGTATTATAAACTCGTTCTTTAGGAAGCGAGAATCTCATTTGATTACTTTTAGTAGCGGAGGACGTAACACGCAAATTGACTATCTTTTGATGAGGCAGGAAGATCGACGGATGTGGATGGACTGCAAGGTTATACCAAGGGAGACTGCAGCGGCTCAACACCATTTGCTAGTAGCAGATATAGCCCTAAAAGTAAGGCTAACTGAGGGGGAGAGGAAAACCCGACCTAGGATCCGTTGGGGAAACTTAAAGGGAGAAAAAATTATGATGTTTAGAGATAAAGTTAACTCGATGACATCGATGCAATTAGGTGACGACGCAAACCGGATGTGGGAGGCTATGGCGACTACGATCACTACAGTGGCGAATGAGACGCTAGGGGTCACAACAGGAAAGACTAGTGGCCAAAAGGAGTCCTGGTGGTGGAATGAAGACGTGCATACCAAAATAAAGGATAAGCAACAAAGTTTTAGAGATCTTTTGAGGTGCACAGATGAGGAGGAGCGGCTGAGGGTAAGGGAGATATACAAGAAGGCAAAAAGTGAAGCGAAAAAAGCGGTGTCCGAGGCAAAAAACACAGCATATAAACAAATGTATGAGCGTCTGGAAAGGAAAGATGGGGAGCATGATATGTTCAAGATTGCCAAAGCTAGGGAGCGAAGAAGACAAGATCTAGGAGTTGTAAAGTTTATCAAAGGAGACGATGGACGTGTTTTAGTCAAGGCACAAGACATTAAGTTGAGATGGCAAACCTACTTCCATAATCTTTTCAACCACGGTAGGGCATACCAACATGATAGCATCAATCCCAGGATTCAAAGGCGACAACAGAATAATTGCTATTGCAGGAGGATCACACATGACGAGGTGAGGATGGCACTTAGGAAGATGGGAAGAGGTAAGGCAGTGGGTTTGGACAACATACCGATTGAGGTGTGGAAGTGCTTGGGGGAAGAAGGAGTCCGATGGTTAACACTTTTGTTCAATTGTATTTTTAAGACTGGAAAAATGCCAGATCAGTGGAGGAGTAGCGTCGTGGTGCCTTTATACAAGAATAAAGGAGACGCTCAATGTTGTGGGAACTACAGAGGAATCAAACTGCTAGGTCACACTATGAAGCTCTGGGAGAGGGTAATCGAAACTAGAATTAGAAGAGAAACTCAGGTTTCAGTAAACCAATTTGGATTCATGAAAGGGAGGTCAACTACAGAAGCGTTACATATCCTAAGGAGGCTGATGGAAAAATTTAGAGCGAAGAAGCAAGATTTACATATGGTGTTTATTGACTTGGAAAAGGCATATGACACTGTCCCACGCCAACTGATTTGGGATAGTTTGGAGGGTCGAGGGATACCGAGGAAGTATATAGACCTAATTAAGGATACGTATGATAGAACAGAAACTAGTGTTCGTGCGCCTGTAGGAGATACTAACTTTTTCCCTGTGGAGGTAGGACTGCACCAGGGGTCTGTGTTGAGCCCTTTTCTTTTTGCAGTTGTCTTGGACGAGTTGTCCAAGTTGATTCAGGAGACAGTTCCGTGGTGCATGCTTTTTGCAGATGACATTGTGTTGATTGCAGAGACTAAACAGTGCCTGAACGCGAGGATAGAGGAGTGGCGAGTAGCTTTAGAGGGCAATGGTCTAAGGATTAGTCGAGCTAAGACCGAATATCTACACTGTGATTTCAGCGGTGTAGCAGTTGGCGATGACACCCAAATAACCATTGAGGATCAATTGGTCCCGCAGGTAACTAGATTTAAGTACCTGGGGTCGTTTGTACAAAGAGATGGTGACATAGATAGTGATGTAACCCATCGCATACAGACTGGCTGGTGTAGATGGAGGGCAGCCAGTGGGGTATTGTGCGATAGAAGGTTCCCAACTAAACTAAAGGGGAAATTTTACAGGGTAGCAGTTAGGCCAGCTATGCTTTATGGAACAGACTGTTGGGCTATCAAGAAGACACAAGCGCGTAAGATGGAGGTAGCAGAGATGAGGATGCTGAGGTGGATGTGTGGCCACACGAGGTTAGATCGGATAAGAAATGAGGTTTTTAGGGAAAGATTAGGAGTGGCTAATATATCGGAGAAGATTAAGGAGGGGAGATTGAGATGGTTTGGGCATGTGAAGCGGAGGGAAACGACGGCACCAGTTAGAGTAGTGGAAACTCTTACTGTGGAGGGGAGGAGAGGAAGAGGCAGACCCAGACTGACATGGGATGAACAGATCAGGCATGATTTACTAGAGTTGCATCTCTCTGAGGACATGGTCCAAGATAGGACTTCGTGGAGGCGCAAGATTAGGGTTAAAGACTTCTAGAGGATATTGCAGTAAGGTCTTAGGGGTATTTCAGGGACGTAGGATGTTCCTATTCTTTAAGTAACTTTTTCGGTGATTGCCTTCTTGTGTTTATGCCCAAATGATGTTGTATGCTGTTTTACATGATTTACATTAGGTGCCACTCTGTTTACTTTCTTGGTATGGGCGACTTCTTATTTCTATATATCTACATATCTTTTTCTATATGCTTTGACTTGGTGTGTTGGTTTCATGTTCGTTTTAGAGCCGAGGGTCTCTCTGGAAGCAGCCTCTCTATCCATATGGATAGAGGCAAGGTCTGTCTACATCCCACCCTCCCCAGACCCTATAAGTAGCTTTGCTATTTGTGGGATTTACTGGGTATGGTTGTTGTTGTTGTTGTTATAAACTTTATATTCTACCATGGATCCCTTCAACAACCCGAATGTCCCCAACAACCCGAACAATCCCAACAACCCGACCCAACCGAATGTTTTCTCGGTTCTGGGATATTATCCGACGCTCGAACCGAACCAATTCTCACAATATTCGTCAAATGCCTTTGCCTCATTCCAACACTCACCGAACCAATTCGCTCAATTCTCTCAAAATCAAACCCTTCAACAAATGATGATGCGAGGTGCTTTTAATTTCCAACCGAACCCGACGCCACCCGTTCAACCCCAACCGATTCCGACGCAACCCGTTCAACAATCCGAACCCGACGACGATGTGGAAGTTGTTCCCGAAACCCAACCGCAAAAAGAAAAAGGCAAAAGAAGAAAAGGCAAGCAAGCAGTGGGTGAGCAACCGTCAAAACCAAAGGCGAAACCGTGGACGCCAATCGAAGAAGAAGCCTTAGCTAAGGCTTACATAGGCACGTCTACACACTCGACAAAAGGTTCGTAAAACTAACTTTTTTTTTAAGTTTATATTTTTTTGAATTAGTTTTTTATTTTTTGTAACATATTTTATAGGTAATAATCAAACGGGTGACGGGTTTTGGACCAAGGTTTTGGCGAAGTTCCTTGAGCTAATGGGCCAAGGCCCGTATCGAGATATCGACTCGGTGTCATCAAAGTGGCGAAAAATGAACGGGTTCGTCAATAAGTTTTGCGATGAATATCATAAAATATATACAAGTGGGCGTCGTAGCGGCATGAGCGACGAGGATGTGTTTAAACAGGCGTTGGAGAAGTATAAGGCGAACAATGGTAATACCAACTTTGCACACGTTCGCGCGTGGGAAGTTTTGAAAACGCACAAAAAATGGGCGCTGATTCCCAACGAGGTGGAGATGGCGAAGCGGCAAAGGACATCAGAATCGGGTAGTTTTAGCGCCGGTGGATCGGACGCGAGGTGTCACAAAAACTTAAATGATGACGCAGAGTTTGACGAAGAGGAATACGCCGTACATGAAGCGGAGCGTCCACCGGGCCGGGACAAATCAAAGAAGGAGTGGGCGAAGGGGAAAGAAAAGGAAAAGGTGGACTCGAAGACGGACGAGTTTATGGAACACTTTAAAACGTACACGGACGTGTCGGCCCAAAAGGCGAAGGCGAAGGAGCGGGCCATCGAAAAAAAAGACTCGTGTGGCGGAAGAAAAGTTACGCGAAAAGGTCCGATTGTCCAATGAGAAAATCCGAATTTCCGATGAAAAGATTCGGCTCATGGAATGGGAAATAATAACGATGGATGTCGATGAGTATCCCGAGCCGAAACATTCGATGTTGAAAAAACTACAAACCGACATCATGAAGAAGCATCAAATTATTTAAGTCTATGTTTTTTTATTAAGTTTACGTTTTTTTTATTAAGTTTATGTTTTTTTTAAGTCTATATTTTTTTTATTTTTTAAGTTTATGTTTTCTTTTTTAAATTTATGTAATGTGTTTTTAATATTAATGCAAATATTTAGTTAATTTATTTGTTAAATGTTAAAAAAGTAGAAGACTAAAAAAATAAAAAATATAAAAGTGGTGGGGTAGGATCATCTAGGACCATCATCCATACCCTCTAGTTTTGTAGGATGGACCATCCTTGGGAAGACTATGATGTGACGCCTACGTGGCGGATCATCCTGACCATCACCATACCCTCTAGCCTTAAGAGTGGTAAAAATTGGCAATTAATGGGGCCATCTTTAAGCCCTTGAGAGAGGGGGGGGGGGGGGGGGGGGTAGTGCTACCTGTAAATCACCAATCACAAATTATTATTTTTTTTCTTCTTTTATTTAGTTATTCGTTTAAAGTTTAAACGATAACAAGATAGTTAAAAGATGGGTTTGTTAAAGCCATTATCCACATACCATAACATGATAAATTAAAGATGGATTTGGTAAAGCCATTATCCATATAATAGTGTATAATAGTGACGTGACAAGGTTATGTTAAACCATAAGGGGTGGGGGTGCTCTACTTTCCATCACTCATCACACTCAATCATGTTTCGCCACGTTATCGAACTTGGTTCCATCACTAGCGATGGATTTTAGTGGGGGTGTCCATCAATAGTGATGGATTTTTTTAAATAATAAATTAACAATAATAATGTCATTTAAATAAAAAACAATATTTCTAGACATATGTTAGGTTACAACTTAAAAAAACATATAAAAATAAAAAAGATACATAAAGAAAACCTACTCCTCGTCCGGATCCTTCATTAACACTTCATTGACATATAAAAATAAAAAGATACATAAATACCAATCTCAACTTTCACATTTCAAATCAACACATTTTTGAAACATTTCAAATCAACACATTTCCCCCTATATTAATTAGCAAGTTTATTTACCTCACAAGTTCACTGTTTAGTTTTATGCATTTTCATTGGGCCACCTATAGACTAAATACAAATCTTTATTTTGATGGTTCATGCCCTAACCTTTACATTTATTTACAATCTCAATTTTTTTCTAAATCAACTTTGTTGAATGTTTAATCCAAGAAATGGTGGCTAATATAAAAATCAATGTAAAAAAATATAATTGCAGTGTATATATTTTTGTAACTTTAAGCTTACGTTTCAGTACGAATTTGACGAGTTAACATGTCCCAATGCGTATGTGTGGTTCAACGTTTTTATATCTATTTTTTATTTGATTAAACGTTTCCGCCGCAACGCACGGGTGAACACTAGTATAAATTTAAAGAGTAGGATACGACAACCTGGTAGGATGCACGGATGTGTAGTATTTAGTACTTAACTAGTAACTAGAATTAAACACCCTCGCGTTACGGCGGGGGGCGCAAAAGCATGTCAAATAGCACCAATCCCATACAACCGTCAGCGACCACCAACGCTGAAGTTGTGGCGTGTTAAAGCGAAGAAATAGACCGAAATGAAGAACATTTAAAAAAACTAAGTCATCTAGGACTCATGCGTTACGACGAACCTGTCAAATGAGAAAAAATAGACGTAAAAACATTGAACAGCACATTGACGTTGCGCCGTGTTAACTCAGAAAATTATGAACGAAACGTAAAAGCGTTGAATCACACAAACGTTGCGCTGTGTTAACTCGCACAATTTAGTAGTACGAAACGTAAAACGAAAATTTCGGAAAGATGAAAAGTATGAGGGACCAAAATTGAAAGTAAAAAAGTTGTGAAGTTAAATTACAAAAGATAAAAAAAAATGGGTTAAAGTAAAAAATAAATCATTTTTGTGAGGTTAAAATTGTAAGAAACCGAAAGATATAACATATAAAAATTAACAAAGTCAATCAATGACTCACGCGTTGCGACGAACCTATGAAATGAAAAACAATAGACGTAAAATCTTGAATTACACATGAACGTTGCGCCGTATTACCTTGCAAAATTATGAACAAAACGTAAAAACGTTGAACCACACACACACGTTGCTTCGTGGCAACTCATAAAATTTAGTACGAAACGTAAAACGAAAATGTGCGAAAGATGAAAAGTATAGGGGACCACAGTTATATATAAAAAAGTTGAGGTTAAATTGTAAAAGAAGAAAAATTTTGGGTTTAAAGTAAAAAAATTCAATTTTGTTAAGTTAAAGTTGTAAATAATTCAAAGATTTGGGTTAAAAGTAAAATTTCAATTTTTTTTTTTTAAAAACAGCCCAAGGCATATAGTACAACAACTTATGCATAAAAAAATTGTTAATTTATAGTATATAAATAAGCCGGTGCGCGTTGTTGCGTGGTTACATCGCAAATATCGAATGGATTAGTCCAAACGTTATGTGATGTCATACGAAAACGTGTATCCATTTCGCGAGAAGACAAAATATTCAACCAATAGCGCCGGCAGTATCAGTGTTGCCGGGCGCTATGAGGCGCCATCGATGTTGCCGGCGTGAAATGAAGCCCCACTATGGGTGACCTTACTAAATGTACCATACGTATAATTTACTCAATATCTAGTCAAATCCCATTAAACATAAAGAATACATTCCCGTTATGTATTTAAGCTATTTACTGTTAAAAAAAAAAGGGTAAATTACTTTTTGAGTCCCTGTATTTTATGGGTTTTAACTAGTTGAGTCCAAAAGCAAAAAGTTTAACGACCTGAGTCCCTATAAGCATTTTCTTTAACCATTTGAGTCCAAATTTCTAACTCAGTTAGAACTTTGTTGTTAAGTTTTGTTAAATGACCAAATTACCCCTATAAACACATAAAATACAGGGACTCAAAAAGAAAAAGAATATATAATAATAATAATAATAATAATAGACTACTGAATGGATAGAGAGAGAGATATAATGAAGATCACCTACCATCACTATAATAACTATCTGCAACTTCATCTTCTTTCTCTATAAACACCACCCCACACCACCTCCGTCGTCACCATCAGAGTCGCCGCCACCATCCCACTGCCGAAAACACCACCAACATTAAAACCCCAACACCACCATCCCACTGCCGCCACCTCCGAACACCCCACCATCCTCTCGCCGCCACTCCACCGTGAAGATTTGAAGCTTAAACCTACACCACCGCCGCCTTACTACTGCAGATTTGAAGCTTAAACCTACCCCACCGTCCCCTCGCCGGCCACCGTCTGCGGCGGCAGCTTCTTCAACTCATATAACAGTAAATGAAGCACTTGATCTGCTCGTTGATGAGCTTTAGACAGTATCGCGTATGATCTCTAATTCTCTTTTTTGGATTTAATTTTCAAATTGATGTTGTGGACATGTGGTTTGCTAGATCTAGGGTTTTTAATCACAACTGTACAAGTTATAGTTTAACACAGTTCATCATTTTTTTGAAGTGTATGAGTACATCTCCAGTGACCTGCAAATGGAGTTCTGATTAGAACTGAATCAATAAATCACAAAAACCTAGAAGTCTAACTTAAATGATATAGCCTACCAAATCGATTAATTCAAATATTAAAAACATATCGTCTAATTTTTTTTTTTTTTTACTAAAATTGTATTATATTTCATTCCAAATTTGCAAATTACAAACAAGTGGCAGGTAAACGGGGAACAAGCTGCGCCGCAACCCCCTTTTGAAAACATATAGTCTAATTTAAAAATAATAAGTGGGTGAATTTTGATGATCAGTGTTTCTGTTATTAATTTGATGTTCTGGACATGTGATTTAGGATGATTTGGGAATTTGGGGACATAAGTAGCAGGTTACATGTTTATGTGGTGTAGTGGCGGGGATGGTGGTGGTGCGGTGGCGGGGATGGTGGTGCAGTTGTAGGTCACTAAATCTTTATATGGGGCTATGTTGAATAGAAGTTCGGAGTGATCAAGGTTGTTGGACTTAATATGGGCGGAGATTATGGCGTTCCAAGTGAAGACGTTTCGGTCAGGCATTTCATCGAACAGCTTGCAGGCGTCTTTGATGAGGCCATGTTTGGAGTATAAGTGTATGAGCTGGTTGTATGCGAATATTGTTGGGTTATTGTCGGATTTTATGGCGTAACAGTGAGATTTGAGACTGTTGATTATTATTATGGGTTTGTTGATCCATTTGGTGAAGATGATGTTATGATTTTTAAATAATAATAATAATAATAATAATTATTATTATTATTATTATATTATATATTCTTTTTCTTTTTGAGTCCCTGTGTTTTATGTGTGTATAGGGGTAATTTGGTCATTTAACAAAACTTAACAACAAAATTCTAACTGGGTTAGAAATTTGGACTCAAATGGTTAAAGAAAATGCTTATAGGGACTCAGGTCGTTAAACTTTTTGCTTTTGGACTCAACTAGTTAAAACCTATAAAACACAGGGACTCAAAAAGTAATTTACCCAAAAAAAATCTGAACTAATTATCCTTTATATATTATCTCAAACAATAATTCACATCCAACAAAATAAAATCAACACTCCTACTCACACTTCCAGAAGTTTTCATGGCTTTGTTTCACATCCCTGTTTGATTAAAATAATATAAAGATATATGATTTTGTTTATAAGAAAACCATACAAAAATACATATGAAGGATCCATACAGAAATTAACATCATCGCCATCTCCAATCATAACTTTGACGACATATACATTTAGTGAACTCGGAAACACAGTGTGTGTTCTAGAGAGAGAGAGAGAGAGGTAGGTAGGAAGTACCCTTTCATTCAAAAATTTTCAAAGGACGAACTGTAATTTACTCTTTTATATTTTATTCTCTTTTTATGTTGAAGGGTTGTTGATTTTTAGCAAGAAATGGGGATGAACTCACCAGCTCAACATGATGATGTTGTGGCAAGAGAGGGGCAGCTACCCTTTAAAAACTCCCCTTCTCTCTCGCCGGAGCTTCGTTTGTTTTTCCGATCATCTTCTTCAGATCCCCAATTTTTGTTTGCCTGTGGTCTGTAACGGTGTGTTTATAGCTTCCTTCAGAAATTTGCAAATGAAGATTTGGGCCATGGGCTGTATGTTGGTCATGGCCCATGGGGCAACAAATATCGGACCTCAATTTCATAAATCGGATAAAGGTGCACGTGAATGTCGGTGGCTTTGGCACCGACTTTGTCTTTTAAGTAAGTTAGTAATAGTAATACTAATATGGACCCGAGAGAAATAAATGACAACATAAGGCTACTGGGTATGGTCCCGTCCTCCATCCCGGCGCCGGCGGCACCCCATCCCCCCCCCCCCCCGTCTTCATCCCGTCCCCGTCCTCTCCGTCTGTTTCTCGACGTCCAGGACGATCCAAAACAGGTGGGCCCCCTTTCTTTCTTCTCGACGTCCTCGCCGTCACCCCATCCCGCCTCCCCGTCTTCATCCCGTCACCATACCCAGTAGCCTAAGAGGCACATGGAAAATCAAAGAGAGATAGATTCTAGGCAGGGATAGAATTAATTATTTTCTTTTTGAACAAAAAAATAGTAATAATAAATAAAATAATCAGTAATATTTATTTATTTTTATTTAAAATTCATTTTCACCCCTTATAACCTGTTATACTAAATATAAATTAAGGATTTAACCCATTTAAATTTTTACAGATTTGGTTTTTCTTTCTAATAAAATTGAATACATAGTTGTTTTTTCTTTTCTTAATGTTTCTGTATAAATTTTGTTAAAAGCGGCGTTGCGCTCAAAATAGAGTCTTCGTGTCATACCGGTATCGGTATTCGGTTTTTAATCGATGTAAAACATATGTCGATAGTCGCTCTTCTTTTGAGGATATCACGACTTTATGTTTCTTGGTTTTCGCTTTCAACTACCACACAAAATGCCGATCCTGTAACAAACCGAATTAATATCGACTGAATTCCCGTCACACAACACGAGAACACCTACGTTTCATATATTATGAAACATTTTCTAATATATGTGCCCATGGCTTTATAGTCTAGTGTCATTTTGGTGGTGGGATAAGCTTTGGGACCAATAGGTTCTGGGTTCGATTCCCACAATGGGTGTTTTCCCATGTTTATTGGGTTTCCTTCTGAATTGGTGTAGCATTATGTCTAGTGGAGATGGATATGATCGGGTGGCTCCTCTGGTGGCACGATGATACTCCAGTGGTCCGTCAGTGATCCAAATTAGCCGTTCAAATTTTTTTTTTCTAATATATGTATTTTTTAATTTTATCGGAACTCTAAATACACAAAGCACGGACATCAAGACCACCGACTTGAACCTCCAATAACAACCACTAACTTGTTTTTTAAACAAAATTAGTTTTTTACTATCGCCGCGTTGCGGCGAACGTCTTTTGTTGTTTAGTATGTATTTACATGTGTTTTGAAATCACTACGAGCGCGTTGCGTACGAAAACCGCCGAATAAAAAGGAAATATAGAAAAAAACACTAAAAGATAACCAAAAGAAAATCAACCAAAAAAGTTGTATGGTAATAATGTTGTTCGTATGAAACCTGGGTATTCACCACATCCTTCTTTGTCTTTCTATATGTTCGAATATTGATCAATGTGCGTGGATTTAATAGGTCAGTTTCACAGGTAATAGATTCTAACTATGTTCAATCAAACTCATATGAAAGGATTGTTGTACTTTTTCATCCATTTAAGTTTTTGGGTTCTTGGCTTTCGAATTAGGGCTTATGTGAGATGCTCATTACTTAGGTTTTTGGGGGACTCAGACATGTGGATATCCCAGGTAATGGATTTTAACTTATATAAATGGATTGTTATATTTTTGGTTTTTGAATTAGGCCTCGTGTAAGGTGTTTATTTATTTATTTATTTGTTTTTTTTAATAAAAGGCGAGTTATATTAAAATAGAAATGCTCAAACACAATTACAAAGAGTACATAAATGAAAATTTTGAAACAAGCAAGTTCGAAACTACATGTCAGGAGTAAAATTACAATGGTAAGTTTACAAAGCAGAATCTGCACCATCTTTGCCACTCTAGGTTGTGTGCTTTCGCCCGACTCCTAATCCAAAATAATGAGGCTGCTTTGATATCACCCGGCAGTTTCGTCAAGGAAGGTGGTTTGTTTTTAAAGATCCTTTCATTTTGCGTCTTCCATACCATCCAGCATGTCGTGGCAACAATTTGGTAATCGCTTTCTTGTTTGCCTTGGGATGGCTGGAGTAATTGATTCTTTGCTTGTAAACATTGTATATTTATGTTATCAGAGCCTAAGCCTGCATTAGTAATATTGGTTTTACATTTGCAGGGCTTAAAGTTTTTTTTAAAGGTTTTGTTTGTGGGAGATTAAGATGGAGGTGGATTAGAAAGAGGTTTAAATGGAGTGTTGATAGGAAATGATAAGTTAAGAAGAAGACGATGGAACACAAGGCTTTGAAGTTGCAGGAAGTAGCTTTTGTTTTTTTAGTGGTAAGTTTTTGAATTCAATCATTAAGCTTTGATATTGAATTTGTAGTGTTACTCTCACGAATTTGTTGCATAAAAGTGTTAAAGATGGCCGCAAACAGAAGAAATCATTGTTTATTCTCATATGATTTCTAAAATAGATTAGGGCTTTTTATAGTTAATGGTTTATCGATTATTCTTTGAAGAATATATTTCACTTGCAGCAAATATTGGATGTGGGTTACGCATTTGTTTCTACTTCTGTCGTAATGTCATCAATTAAAGCCCTAATTTGTGGCCGGGGTCTGCTACAGTGGGTGGATATTTCGATTAAGCTGGTTCTGGAAGTGGCGCAAAAGTTGGTGGTGAATAAGGTTAGAACGGCTTGTGGATAATCAATGGGCTCTCAACAATTTTCCTCCTATCACTGTAAGCGTCTATTTTAATAACACCAAATCTTAACCTAAAAAAGTTAACAACTTAGGGTAAAAAAGTTCTCTATATACAAATCAGGGAGATCTGTATAATAAGAGAAATCTTGCTCAGACAGTGAAATTCAGTTTGTGATTATTCTGTTTTTTGAACAGTGAGAAATGGAGATAGGTGGATTTTTATCTTGATGTTACTGACATTGATACATTGGATTGTATATCAGGTTGCAATCATGATCCTTGCTGTGATGGCCATGAAGTTAAGTTGTATGAGTGTTCTGCGTTGAAGTTGCGGAGGCGGTAGCAGGGTATATTACTAACCCAATCCCAAAAAAAGATCAAGATTATCTGAATCTTCATTTATTATATTGGTTGTTGCAGGTTTTCTTTAAAATCCATAATATGTTCGCATTAGGGCCTCCTTAACCTATGTTTTAGTGAAATTGGAAACCCAAATTGGACTTAGTTTTGACTTTTTTTTCAGATAGGTACCTGGTGGCAGGGCAACACCCGGTTGTATCATTAATGTAATTGGAGAGCCTATTGATCATAGAGGTGAAATTAGTAAGTTATGTGACTCAGGAATGGCCCTGCTATCAGTTCCCCTGTGGTGATTATTTACGTCTGAAAAGACAAGTTGACGTGGCATGGTGTGAGCAAAAGTGGTGGCTGCAGAATCATCAGCAGGTAGCAAGCCTGCGTCAAGTGGAGGCATGTTTCTTTTCAAGTGAGGTAAATCATTTGGTGTTCTTTTTTTAGAAGTCTACAAAAGTAATAATATAAGTTTAATTACATAATTAGGTGAACGGTATTTTTGTATACAATAAACATGCACTTTGTTTGACCCATTCCCTTTTTATTTAAAATTCGGATTTGACCCGTTTAAGATATAAAATAACCCAAACGGCTCATAAGCAAATGAATCGAAAATAAATTACTATATTTCACATCACACTAACTTGTTTGTTTATCCAGAATCATAAAAGGCACATCCTTGAGTTCATGGAATGCAAGTGATAAATCGTTGCTCCTGTTTGCCTTGAGTTGCATTGCTTCAATAACAAAACTGGTCCATACGGGAGTTGGTACTTTGACCCGTTTACTTATGAATTGGTTGGTCTTGGAGATTTGAGACTCTTGGTTGCGTTTTTATCTTAATGATAAAATAAAAATTAGTTAAAACGGAAATTTGTCGAACTGTGTTGAACATTTGGATGGGTTGAAAGTTTCTCAACTTTTTTTTCAACTCCTCCAACCTCTTAAAAAGTTTAGATTTTTGTAAGAATGTTTTTCTGTATACTTTCATATTAACTTATGAATATTAGTTGATATGGAAATTTATGCATCATCTTTTCAGATTGGAATGTCTATTGCTGCTAATTGGGTGTCTTGCGACTTCATATATACACTCAGACGTTGGGTATCAGTAAGCTTCTGTTTGGAACCATGCACCTCAAAGCATATAATTGGGTGGTGGTTGTTGCTTTAAGCTCTACCCCTAAAGCTAATTCATCAAAGTTAAACCAAAAAAGTCATCTACTCTTGAACCTTCAAAGCATTACTTACAACCATTTTTGCGTAGAGCGGTGTTCACAGTACCAAATCATACCATCCAGTCGGAGCGGAAACTAGCTACAAAGCGGTGTTCACAGTACCAAATCATACCATCCAGTCGGAACGGAAACTAGCTACAAAAGTAACCGTGTCAACTACTCCCGAACCACCTTCATTTGGGCTCACTGGTTTTCATGCCGATTATTGAACCGACGAATTGGTGGTTGGACTAAATTTTCAAAGCTTTTTAAACATTTTTAAAGTTTTTTCCTTTCTAAAATAGTAAGATCTCATCTAATAATTAATTTTAAACTTCAGCCCCTATGTTTTGCATTGCAAAAAGTTAAATTACTTCCGTATTTTGTTTTTGTTAGTTATACAAAATTTAAAAATTTTAAATTACTTATGATGTTTACCAGTTTTAGGAACTGGCCTGATTAGTGGACCGTCAAGGTGGCATGTTCATTGACATGTCAATTTATATAAAAAAAAACGTTGGTATAGAGCACAGCCGTTTTGAGAACTTGCTGGTTTAATCACATGGACGCATCTAAGTCGATATCCATTGACTTAATGAACATTTAGTTTAAATATTTTGATTTCGGGTACAGGTGATACTTTAATTCAAGCCAAATAGATGCATTATATTGTAAATTGAAAACATATTCTTGACTTGGTAATTCTTTGTTATTATTGTTGTTTTTTAATTTAACAACACTTGATTCATGAAAGTTATTTATTATATGATATCCACTTGAATTCCTTCTGTTTTGGTACTTTATCTTCATAATTAATCCAAGCAGTTTGTTGAAATATGTATTAACCGAAAGTTTAAATAATAATTAAAATAAGTGAATCAATTTTTAACATTCTCAAATCCAATAAAAAGGTGTAAATGAACGATTTAAGTCAATATAATGAAAATGATTAGTAATTTATATAGATTAAATAATATATGCATGTACTTTTTTAGTTTCACCCTTATACTCATGGTTGTAAAACAAGATCTCCAAGGCCGAGTACTCCCCGAGTAGTCGCTACAACGTAGGTTGCCGAGGCGACTTTCTTCAACTCCGACTAACTACTCGGAATCGATCAAATGCGGTCAACATTGGCCAAAATCGGATCTAGTAGGTCAACTCGGGCCGAGTTTGACTTAAAATAAAATAAAACATAATTTCTATGTCTATCATATTAATGAATGAATATCAATTTCACGTTTTTTTGTTATAAATATTAGTAAATTTATGTTATTTGACATATATTTAATTTCCGAAAACTAATTTCTTTATAATTTGGCATCTCCGGGTACTCCCCATGTACTCTTCGCCTAGGTCGAGTACTCTCAATTCTCCGGTAGACCGACTAGGGAGCCCCTAGCGACTTTTACAACCATGCTTATACTACTAATAATATAGTTTTTAACACATTTAATATTTGTTTAATTTGCTACTCTTTAATACTTGTGTTCGTTAACTTATTAAAAAGGCCTAATACAATTGTATTAATTTTTTTCCTACATTACCATATAAATTTTGATGAAAACAAAGTTGTATTCAGATTTCAGAGTATAGTACTTGTTTGGTAGCATGAGCTATTCAGATTTCCAATCGAATAATATCGGTAAGGGTATCGATTGTCAGTGTCGTAACGAACCAAATCGATATTAACCTAAATCCTGTTGTGTAAAATAGAGGAACTAACCATAATATTTTAATTCTAAGTACCTTTTTAATATGTTACATGGAGGTATCGTTACGTTTACGTTTCCATTTAAACATTGTTAAAAATTAGTATCTGTCGTAAAGCGTGTGAAAATCCACTAGAGGATTGATAAACTATCAGAAAACGAGTACCGCATTGTCAATTGTCGCCCCCGCCGCATCGTGCGGCTTTCCTACTAGTATATTATTATAACTTTTTCGATCTACTGTTCAAAACATTGGGTTTTTAATATATAGGAGAATTACTCAATAAAAACATATTCAAAATCACCTCTGGCTCAAGTGGTAGGAAGACTTGAGTTATTCTTTTAAGACTCAAGTTCAATTCTCATTTGGTGCAAAAAAGAGTGAGACATTGGTGGGCAGTGATAGGTGATAGGAGACCCAGGGAAACTTGGGTTTGATCAATGAGCTAAACGAGTTTTACTGGTAATTTACTGTCGTGCCTACGGGCGGGTGGGTTACTGGGTTTTCCCCGAAATTGGTGGTGGATGACTCGGGTTACTCTCGGAGTACTCCGTTTGTCCAGTAGGTGCCCGAGAGTGCTCGGGATTGATTTGTTGTCGTTAAAAAAAAAAACATATTCAATTGATTGATTAATAATCTGAGATATGAAATACCTTATCAGCAGAGAAAATAAGCCAAGCCAAAGGCTTATTAAACAACACACTTCCTCTAACCATACCCACCACACACCTAAACGTCTGCACCAGCGAATAAGCTGCAGCAACCCCATTAACCACCACCAACATCACCAACGATTTCATGTCCGTAAACTTGGCTTTTTTCCGGACCGTAAAGATCTCTTTAACCTGCGTATCCGTGGCCACGAGAAGCGCGGCCACAAGTGCGAGACCGCAAACCGCGTCTGCAATATTAACTCGGCTAGCCTCACCTTTCGATTAGACCCAGCAGCATACTTCCCTGGGCTTACACCAACACCAAAAAACTCATGGTTATGTGCACAACAAGACCCACTTGTCTTTGCTACGGTTTTTATACACACAAGCTAGGGTTTTCACTCTGACCCGCTATTGCCACTCGAAAGCACCAAAAGGGCGGGAGACGGGACCATCGTTTGAAACCCTCATCTTCCAATTCATCGAACACTTTGATCGGAACGGAGCAATGTCATCAATCGGAGTCCAGCAACTCACCATTCTTGGCGAGTTCAAGCCCTTCGGCCTCATTGCGGAAGCTCTTGACGGTAAATCTGCTGACGAGGTCACTGACGAGTATGACTACTTTCTATTCGATCCAGAAGTTACTAGACAGCGAGACGAAGCTGATTCTGATGACACTGAAGCCTCGTCTTCTTTGAGCGATCGTAGCGATCACGAGCTTTTCGTTAGAGGAAATCGGTAACTTCACAGTTTTTTATTTGATTCACTTTCATTTTATAAATTAGAGCTTATCATTATGTTTATATATTGCTGTTTAAGAGTTATCGATAGGTGAACATAGATTAAGAAAGATTTGTTAGTTTTAATCCCCTAATTTTGCAGTTTACATGCTTTTTACAGTAGAAAACCCTAAATTATAATAAAATAGGTGTCTCATAATGAGAAATCAGTAGATTACTTGTTTGGAGTTGATAAATCTTACTCTTCTACACCAACTTAGTTTGGTTGCGAATGCCGATTATGAAGGAGAAGCTGAACCAGGTTGTTTGCTCACCAGGTGTTTGATGAAATGCCTGAATTGATTAGAAGTGAAAGGAAACATAAGGAAGCTGTCTATTTGTTTTGGTCAGGATTTAAAGAAGTATTGATGATAAATGATGTTTCTATGATTGAGAACGAATTACCAAATTAGATTGGCTAAGTGAAGGAGTATTATGATTCATTGCACAAGAGCATGATCTATTACTATCTTTGCAAGATTATGCATTGAAATGTTTCATGTAAGGGTTGCAAAAAGACCTTCAAACTAAGGGGAGAAGATTTAATCCTACAACTGTTTATCGTATCTATTGTTTTGAAAAAGTAGAAGATGTTGTTTTAGAATCAGTTCTAACCATTTATAGTTGGCACCATGCCAGAAGTTGCAATGGAATTAAACATAGAAAAAGAAAAAAACTGGAAAGGTTGGACTGTTGGGGAAAAAGAATTTGAATTAGATGATGTTGTTGGAGCAATTCATATAGGATCTGATTTTGGAATTAGAACAGCACGCGTAAAGATGATTTTAAGAATGAGGAAAAAGAAGTTGAAATATATGATAAGGATGAAACTTGAAAGGAAGATTCACGGTGAGGAGATTGACAAAGGAAAAAAAAAGATTTATACGAGGAAAACTTGGCACAGGTGAAAGCTGAAAAATGGTTCATCTTGACAAAGCAAATTACTTTTTCATAGAAAGACTCTAATAGGAGTGGTTAGAGTGTAACAATAAGCATAGTTATTAAAGGCGTTAAGCGCACTCAAGGCGCATAGGCCTCGCCTGGGGCATAGGCGCAAAGCGCGGGCCCGAGAAAAAAAAAGCGTATAACAAAAAAAAACTTAAAATATTTTTATATAATAGAAAATTATACTATTCTTCAAATAAAATAAAGCTATTATATAACATTTAATACCGTCTATTTAGTACCAAAAGTTATAAAAATACTAGTTTATTAGTGTAGAAAAGTAGTTTTATTAGATAAAAGTAGAAATCTAGCTAGAATCTTGCAAGAATTTAGAGAATTTGGCCGAAAACTCTCAAGAATCTAGGAATCTCGCCGGAACCTGCGCATGAACCATCACTTGGAGAATTAAAGCGCAATTGCCTTGACTTAAGGCGCAATTGCCTCGCCTTGCTAGGAAATTGGGCTTAGGCGCAAGAGGCGATGGCTTTTAACAACTATGACAGTAAGAGTGAATCATGTACTTTTTAAAAAATTCGTCTATGTAATACAGAGCATTTTCTTTACTATTAATTTTTGCAGATCAATGCGTTATTTTTTATGCTTTGTTTTCTAATAGTTACTGTTTTTTTTAATTTCAAACTTTTCAGTTTTCACTAAATGTGCACTTGCAATTAATGTAACAGGATAATATGGACAATAGGAGCAAGAGTGTACAAGAGATTCAGCTTACCTGCACCAATTATCATGGTATCTCTTTCTTAGTTCATTAGTTCACCGTATACTTTGACATTGATTTGACTATGCTATTCATCATGCATTACTAGTAACTCAAATATTTCTAAGATGCCAATGGTTGCCTTCATTCTTGCTGTTGTTTAGGCCTGCTGGTGTCGTATGGGAGATTTGTCTGAAGCTCTTCTTTGTGTTCTACAAGTAGATAGTTTGACGATATATAGTGCATCAGGTGTGTAGAACTAATCTTTTTTTGCTGATGAAGTTTTATTGATAGATTATATAAAAACCTTTTTTTGGCAGGTGATACAGTATCTATCCCTATTCCTCGTGCTGTCACATCAATATGGCCTCTTCCATCTGGTCTACTTCTCCAACAGACAGACGGACCGAACTCATCAACACATTCTCTTTTTTCATCTTCAAGCCCATTACTCCATGATATACCCCGCTCAAAAAAAGATATGGGTTATAATAGTCCTCAACAATCTTTCAATCTAAGACGTTCATGGGATCATATGATCAAAGCAGCTGGGGCTTCACTGTCTTCACATCTGATATTAAACGATCCACTAGAAGAACCACAGGTGTTTAAACTTTAAAACACTACAGTCTTCGGTTCTCTTCTATTATTTTTTTTTTCTTATTGTCATTTGTTTAAATATTCAATTGTGAATATGGTGTGGCTAGCCAATCCATATTGAGGAAAGAGGGAAGTTAAACATCATGAAGGAATTTGATGAAAAGACAATCTGGACTAGTGATCTTATTCCACTTATGGCATCTTATCATAAAGGTTTTTGACTCTGCTCCTTGCTTACCCTTTGGAAAGTTAGTCTGATTTTTATTTTCACATGATTGGAATATGGTTTTTCTTTCAGGAAAGTTACAACATTCGTTATGGACCGCAGAAGTTATAAATTCCAACCTTAAATCAGGGGATTCTTTTCTTCCTGATGCTATATTGTCTAAGAAGTTCTTTTTTCGAAGAATATGGCAAGGGAAAGGGGCACAAGCAGCTGCAAGTGAGGTGACATATTCATCAATCTCTCTATGTAATGCGTTGTCATGTCTTCATATTAATAATTGAAATGAATTATATGCAGGTTTTTTTGGCAACAGATAGTGATGCCACTCCTGTTATTTGCTTCCTTCTTCAAGAACAGAAGAAGTTGCAAGCAGTGAGGCTTCAGTGTGTTGAAATGGATAATGATATTCTTTATGATATTAGACCCGATATGAGCTGGAGCATACCAGCCATCGCAGCAGCTCCTGTTATTGTAACTCGTCCAAGGTAGACGATGTCTATTGTTATTTTATCTTTTAAACGACTTGGTAATTGGTATTGTAAAAAGATTGCTAAACTCTTTTGGTTTTTAACTTTCTCCAGAGTAAAAGTTGGACAGCTGCCATATAACGATATTATTGTTTTGGCCCCTGACAGCACTCTTGTACTTTATGTAAGTCGGTTACGTTTGTTGCTCTTGCCATCGACTGGTTCTGATCAGTAACTTTGTTTCAAAACATAGACTAGTCATTGTACTTGATCTTGCAACACATGAAAGACATAGATATAACAGAATGGGACATTTATCTTTCCTCAAAAGCTATGCAGTTAATATTGGTGATCGGTCCCCATGTAAAATACCGATGTCAAATATCGGTTAGATAACCGGTACCGATATTATCGGCGATATTGACCGATATTTTTCCGATATATCACCGATTTTTCCGATATCAGTTCCTTTCTTCTTAGTTCTACCATTCGTCTTTCTTCTTATTGCTGCTATTAGTGTTTTAAGTCTTAATTGTTAAATCGTTGGTGTTTTAAGTCTTAATTATTTCCTAGTTGCGACAATTGTTGTTTTGTAAGTTGCAAAAGGTTAATTTGTTAACGGTAGGAGAGTATACTGAATTGTTAGTGTTAAATTGCGATATATATAAATTCTGCGTGATATTAAAATTACCGATATCCCACCGCGATAAGCTGTATCTCAAATATCGGTCCTTGACCGATATCTGATTTTATACCGCATTAACTGCATAGCTCAAAAGTTTAAAGTAACGTTTGCTTTTCTTATCTTATGAAATGTTAAATGTTTAATAATAGAGTAAATTACGTAGATCATCCTTGTGGTTTTCTTGAAATTATAAATTTTGTCCTTTCATTTAAAAATCTATATGGATAGTATCTACTTTTGAGAATTGTAACACCAATGGCCATTTATTTGAATGGCTGTTAAAAGGTTCTATTATACTTTTCTTTTCTTTCATTCATTCTCTTCTTGCCACCGGTCATTTCAGCCACACTTTATAGCTTATACCGCAGGTCAATTCACCAATACCCAACCTTATATAATATGCTTATTAACCGCATGACTCTTTTAATGTATTAGTCAGGTAAGCAATGCCTGCGTAGATATGTTCTTCAAGGGCATGCTGATGTTTTACATAATGTCAAGCCACTGGAAGCACCAACTGCTTTTCAAGATATGAAAGTTGTGGGATTGGCAGATGCTATTGAAGGGAGAGTCAATGTCATCTTACACAATGGACAGGTTTGATATCAGGTTACATGCATAAATGTTCACTTGTTAAATATCACGACACACGTTCTTCATAGTTTGGTCTATTAATTTTTTATTGTTTGTATAGATGCTCAGATGTACGTTTCGTAGATACCCTTCTTCATCATTGGCAAATGACTGCATTGCAGCGATGGCTGAGGGACTTGAAGCTAATTTATACAATCACTTTATGGTTCTTCTTTGGGGAAATGGCGACTCAGCGTATCTATCTAGGGTGGATTCTCCTGTTGATTCTGAATGGGAGTCTTTTTCTGCTATTATATTAGAAATTTTTGGCAAAAAAAGAAAACTTCCTCAACCACATTCAGGTGCATCATGGGAGTTTCTCCTCCACAGCAGCTTTCATGAAAAGTATTCTAAATCTCATTTCATGAGTGGATTTTCTTCTAGAATGTCGCTTCAAAGTGATGAATCATGTTCTGCTTCCCAACAGCTGGATACATTCTATTCATCCGAATCTTTGATAGAGATCCTTGATTTACTACATTCAGTTTACGAAAGTCTGAAACTTAATCATCTTCGTAGAAGGTACACTTCATGTTTAGTTCATTTTTGTACAATAGTTTTTATCAGTGTTGGAATTCTAGACATAATATATGCTTTGCTATTGCAGGGATTTAGGTCTTCTTGTTGTTCTATTATGTGAAGTTTCAAAGATTTTAGGTGAAGATGGTTACCTGGATTATTATATACGTGACTTTCCCGCTCTTTGTAGAAAGTATCGTATTCAAAAAACATCAGTATCACAAAAAAATCCTCTCAGTTTGTTTAGGTGGCTTGAAAACTGTCTGCGAAACGGATGTACTGCAACCAGCATTACCGATCTTCCATCTCTTATGCGTAAAGATGGAAATTCTGTTGTGAGTTGGGCTAGGAAGATAGTTTCATTTTACAGTGTGTTATGTGGCGGAAAAAAAATAGCGAACGAGTTGTCATCTGATGTTTATTGTAAGTTTGCTACTGGATCAGCTAATAGTCCTGAGGAGCTAACTGTTCTGGCTATGGTTGGAGAAAGATTTGGATTGCAACAACTTGACTTACTGCCTGCTGGTGTATCTCTCCCCTTACGACATGTAAGTTATGCTACGAAACTTGTATGCTTAGATAAATTTTTAAGGAGTAAACTGCCAATTTTGTTGCCATGTAAGTTATGCTACGAAACTTGACTTACTGCCTGCTGGTTTCAATTTTGTTGCCATTTTTATCCAAAAGCAAAATCTGGTCAGATTTTTTCAGTTAACATCCAGCTTTTCTGTCTTTTTCCTCCCTTTTAATGAAGGGCAAAATGGTAGATTTTTTTAATTCGTTATAATAAAACGTTAAAAGACCATTTTGCCCTTAACTAAAACGGAGGAAAACGACAAAAAAGCTGAATTTTAACTGAAAAATCTTACCAGATTTTGATTTTGGATGAAAATGGCAACAAAATTGAAACCACAGGGACTCAGATTCAAAAGGTTTGAGTTTTGGACTAAAGTGGCAAAAGTGACCAAACCTTAGGGACCATTTTGACAGTTTACTCATTTTTAAGAGTAAAATGCCATGTTCGTCCCTGAGGTTTGGCCAGTTTTGCGATTTTCGTCCAAAGCTTTGTTTTTCCGCATCTGGATCCAAAAGGTTTGAAATCTTGCCATTTTCATTAGGCTCGTTAACTCCATCTATTTTTCTCTGTTAAGTCAGGGGTAATTCTGTCTTTTTTGTTAACTAAGCAATTCAGTCTTTTTCAGGTGTATTCCGTCTTTTTACATAAAGTGAAAAAGACCGAATTGCTCTTTTAAGTTAACAAAAAAGACGAAAATGTCCCGACTTAACTGAGAAAAATGGATGAAGTTAACGAGCTGGATGAAAATGACAAGATTTCAAACCTTTTAGCGGAAAAACAAACCTTTGGACGAAAGTCGCAAAACTGGTCAAACCTCACGGACGAAAATGGCATTTTACTCAATTTCTAATCTTGAGTAGCTAATTTTGTATTGTGGTTTGTGTAAAAAATATAGGTATTGGACAAGTGTCGGGAATGTCCGCCAACCGATTGGCCTGGTTCTGCATATGTTCTTCTTGGCCGGGAAGACCTCTCTTTGTCACACGCTAAAAAATTCACGGAAATGAATTCTTCGAATAATGTGACTTCTGTTTCTATGTCTACACCTTACATGCTACATCTACATCCGGTTACTATTCCTTCTTCAATTACTGATGTGAATGGATCGGATGATTCCAAACGTGAGGATACTGATTCTGTGGATGAATCTACAATTGATGGCATGGAGCATATTTTTAACTCTAGTACACAGTTGCGATATGGTCGCGATCTCCGACTTAATGAGGTTTTTTTTGGTTTATTCATGTGGATTTATATTTGTTACATGTTTTGTTTGTTTCAATGTTCTCTTTTGCTTCGTTCTTGAACTTGTGTTGTCAGGTTAGACGTCTTCTATGCTCTGCAAGACCAGTGGCAATTCAGACACCAGTTAATCCTACTGCCTCTGATCAGGAATTCCAACAGGTAATCTTGCATACCTTGACGGAGCTCATACGTGTAGCTTTGTTTGATGAAGTGGAAGTTATGTATTAAATGAACCTACATACTTATACCTTCAATGTATTAATTTTGGTGAGATTGCATGTATATCTCAGACAGGACTTGCAATCTTGATCATATTTTTATTTATTTATTTTCTATTTCTGTACAGGCTCAGCTATGGCAACTTGCTCAAAGGACAACTGCTCTTCCTATAGGTCGTGGTGCGTTTACCCTTTCAACTACATGGACATTGTTAACAGAGGTAATGCCTTGAGAAATGGTTTCTGTTTTTGCGTTCTTTTTACTGTGTACCTGCAGTGATTACCCAAAAGAGCGTTCTTATTACTGTGTACCTGCAATGATTACCTAAAAGAAACAGCTTAACAATCTCTTTTGGAATTCCCTGCAGGCGCTTCCTGTTCCGAAATTGATATTAGCTGGCCGACTGCCTACCCAAAAAAATGCAACTGTATTATCATTACTACCTTTTCTTTATTTTGTAACTTAAACCTGGATTCTTTGTATTTTGTTTTCAATCATACTCTCTTCATGCCTCTTAGGTTAACTTGGATCCAAGCATAAGGAATATACAGGAGCTCAAATCTTGGCCCGAGTTTCACAATGCTGTAGCTGCTGGATTACGGATGGCACCTCTCCAGGTTTATTCTTTATTACAAAAGTATTATAAAACTTAAAGATTAGTATTGTAAAACCTAATCATACTTTAATTGGCATGTAAGCGTGAGAAAATATATACATTTGGTTCTATATTTTAACCATTATAACAATTAACAAACAAATAACCGTGATGGAAACCACATTTCAAAATGTACATATTTAATCTATTTAAATTTAAAGATTAGCTCAGACTAATAAATGAATCATAAATTTAAATCTAATAATTATGAAAATTAGGGTAATCATAGAATTCTAATAATATGAGAAGTAAACACATTTTTCTCTAAACTTTGTTTATTTAAAAAAAACCCTCTCACATCCAATTCTCCATTCCTATCTTTATCTTACTCACAAACACTTATTTTATTGTTTTGTCTCGGTTTTATACACCCACAAAATTACATAGATTGATGAATAGTTACCCTCTAAATATAAAGGGTCACTAATGTGTTTATCAATTTTTTCTATGTTTTAGTTGTAACTCATTCTGGATTTTAGTAACCCAAATCGCTATTTTCAGGGTAAAATGTCAAGAACTTGGATCATGTACAACAAACCTGAGGAACCAAATATTACTCATGCAGGCCTTTTACTTGCACTGGGATTACACGGTCACCTGGATGTTTTGACTATAACTGATATATATCAGTACTATGCACAGGTATTGTGTCATCATTGCTATCTTCTTTATATCTGTTTTTGTATTATGAGTGTTCGTTTGTTTTCTACCGAAATATGGATGCTCAGAAGTATTAGGTGGTTTCCAATTTCAGAATGTTTGACGAGTTAACAAAGGAAATCATTTCAACAAATTTTCAGTTTGATATACTCTGCAAATTAAATGTTTTCATTATCTTAGGAACATGAAAGCACGACAGTAGGACTAATGCTTGGACTTGCTGCATCTTATAGAGGAACAATGCAGCCAGCAATATCAAAGGTTAGTCATGTGGCTTTTGTACCATCAGTTTTTTATGTTATACCATGCTTCATCATGATCAGAATATCAAATAGGGATTTTTGTATTCTTACTTAGGGAGTTTTTATTCTATTTTTCGAAGAATTGTAACCTACTAAAAGTCTAAAACAGATGAGCGTCATTTACTGGCTTTATTTCTAGATTTTAGTTCATGTCAACTACTTTCTTTATTGTTAATTCTACTGCTTTATTTTCTATGTAGAAATTATTTTTTCGTCACTAGTAAGAAAATAATTTTCAAGTTTCACTGTTAACTCTTGGTAGCGAATTAACAGAAATCTAGTGTTCTATTGTTATCTGTCAAGTGTTAGCCTAATCGTAGCTGGATCTGTTTTCTATGTGAAAGCATGAAGCAGTGAAAGTTCTGTCAGTATTAAGGAAAAAATCATTTTCTGATTTGCTTGATGAACTGTGGGAGCATATAGTAGAACTAAAGTGCATTGGTTTAGCATCTATATTTTGTTTTTACATTTAGACTTGCTGCTGATGCTTTAAAATGCACCAACACCATTCTTTCTTGCAGTCGTTAAATGTACACATAACAGCTCGCCATCCATCTTCCTTCCCGGAACTGGAATTACCAACCCTTCTGCAGGTAATTAGTATGAAAAAAAACTAGTTTGTTTTTATAGTGAAACTAGTAGCTTCTAATTGTTATATAATCAATTTTCAGTCAGCAGCGCTTGTCTCAGTTGGGCTTCTATACGAAGGATCTGCGCACCCCCTAACAATGAATAATTTTCTGGTAGATGCTGTTCCTACTTGTAGAATCTGAGAAATTATTCTAAAATGTTGCATTTTTTAAGTTAGCCCTGAAGTTTCACGGATCCTTGACAGCAGTTCATATTTTGCATATCGAATGAAAATGATGCAGTTTCCTTTGAGAACTTATAACGCTAATAAACTTTTTCAGGGTGAGATTGGTCGTAAA
Source organism: Helianthus tuberosus (assembly GCA_030545235.1). Lineage (NCBI taxonomy): Eukaryota > Viridiplantae > Streptophyta > Magnoliopsida > Asterales > Asteraceae > Helianthus > Helianthus tuberosus. The sequence continues at coordinate 178,095,754 of CM060431.1, forward strand.
AGTGGAGGCGATAATGTACTTGAAAGAGAGGGATACGCTCTATCTGCTGGATTTTCTTTGGGACTTGTTGCTTTGGGTTTGTTCTTTTTGGCTAATTTTTTGATCTCCTTGTTTGATCGTTAGAGATAAACCATAACCCAATTTGCCCCGTTCGTTAGTTACTGGATCTTCAAACTTTCTGGATATCCTAGTTGTTTCTTACCATGTTCGTTCTGATTGAAGGTCGTGGTCTCGATGGGATCGGCGTCATGGATACATTAGTTGATCAGTTGTTCCAATATGCTGGCGGCAAAGATATCCACCATGTAAATGTTGTTTAGAAGTGTTCATCACATTCTATATAATTATAGTTATTCATACTCATTTCACTTCACCTTTTAAGATTTATAAAATCACGAATTCTTGTGCATGACTTTGTTGTTTTGGCTTCATCAGGAAAGACCCCCTTTTTGCAATGGATCAATAGATGATCACAATCGTGGTTCTGGGCAGGTTGTACAAACCAATTTTAGATTATTGTTGTTCAGATATGTATACTCATCATCATGTGTGCTATTATAGATGATGGATGCAACCCAGATTAACGTTGATGTAACTGCACCTGGAGCTATAATTGCTTTGGGTCTAATGTACTTAAAGGTAAATCTTCTGCAATATGGCTATATCAGGGATTGTGAAGTTTAAATATTGTATAAATAGTTCTCATTTTTCACTACTATTGATGGCAGAGTGAATCACAAGCGATTCTATCCAGGCTTTGTATCCCACAAACACGTTTCGAATTGCAATACGTGAGACCCGATTTTATAATGCTTCGTGTCATTTCTCGTAATTTGATATTATGGAGGAGGTAAGTGCTATTAAAATGCATACCATACAGTCATACACGAATATTTTTGTACGTGGAGATCTGCATCTACGTTAACATGTTGTTGGTTTCAGGATTCATCCATCAGAAGATTGGATTCAGGGTCAGATACCAAAAGTTGTTTTAGATGGTGTTAAAGGCCTCAATAGTGAAATGGACGATGATTCTGATGATATGGACAGTGAAGCAATTGCTAAAGCGTACGTGAATATCGTTGCTGGCGCATGCATTTCACTTGGTATGTAATCCTTATATATACATATAATTGTTAAAGCATACGTGATATTTTATTAAATGTATTACTGTTGTCAGGGTTGAGATTTGCTGGTACCAAAGATGGAAGTGCACATGACTTGCTCTATAGTTATGCTGTTGCCTTTCTGAATGAGGTATGGTATTTCACTGTTTCTCGGAAACTAACTTCCATATTTCTTCTTTTTAGTTGTTCCAACTTCTTATACATACATATGTTACAGATAAAGCCTTTATCTGTTAAAAGTTTGCATGGATTTCCAAGAGGGCTGTCTCAATATGTTGACAGGGGTACATTAGAGACTTGCCTACACCTCATTGCTCTTTCTCTGTCTGTGGTAAGAGCATGCAATCTGTTTATTTATTTTGTCATATGGTATTAAATTTATTTTACACCTTATAGTTGACATATGTTGAATAATAGGTTATGGCTGGTTCCGGGCACCTACAGACTTTTAAATTGTTGAAGTTTTTGCGCTGTAGAAATTCAGCCGATGGTCATATCAACTATGGCACTCAGATGGCTGTAAGTTCTCTCTTTTAGCTTGTTTATGATTTATGAAGAATGCATATATAGTTAATTAATTATAGTAGTTGCTGCTCAAATTGTGTGACCAGCACATGCTATTCAGATATAACACAGTGAGCTGACATATGATTATATTCTTGTATGAGTTATGTGTAACTTGTTTTTATCTTATGAAATCTTAACGTGTTCTTGAAATTTTTTTTACATGTGCTCCGTTCAGGTGAGCTTAGCTATTGGTTTCTTGTTCCTTGGGGGTGGAATGATGACCTTTTCAACTAACAACAGCTCTATTGCTGCATTGTTGATAACCCTTTATCCACGCCTACCCACTGGACCAAATGACAACCGCTGCCACCTTCAGGCATTTCGACATTTGTACGTCATTGCTACGGAAGCTCGTTGGGTTCAAACAGTTGATGTGGACACCGGACTACCAGTTTATGCTCCTCTCGAAATTACAATTAAGGAAACTGAGCATTATGCAGAAACAAGTTTCTGTGAGGTCACTCCTTGTATTCTCCCCGAACGTGCCCTTGTAAGTCTCCATTTTTTTCCTAACGTTGATTCACTAAATCATGCATTCATGTGTTCTTCTTCAACAATGAAATTTCTTGATGTTCAATATGCTGCAGTTGAAAACCGTCCGAGTTTGTGGTCCTCGTTACTGGCCTCAAGTAATTGAGCTTAATCCTGAAGGTGAGAATATACATATTACATAACACCTCTTTTTGTTAATAGCTTATTGATCATTCAGATGCTTATTGATCTACAGAGAAACCATGGTGGAATTCTGAGGACAAGAATAACCCGTTTAAATCTGGTATCGTTTATATTAAACTTAAAGTAGGAGCTTGTTCGTATGTAGATGACCCCATAGGACGGCAGTCTCTGCTTTCAAGGACGATGCACAAGGTCAAACCCTCAATCCTCGTCATTTCCACATTAATTCAAATATTGTCTCCTAATTTTGTTTTAATAAAACTGAATGCACTTAATACAGGTGTTTGGTTTGGCAAGTTTGAAAGCTTGTACTCCAAGCAATAATGACGATGATGCTGCAGTAACTGTTAGTCAGCTCGTCAGTACCTTTTCATCAGATCCCAGCTTGATTGCTTTCGGTGCTCTGTGCTGTGATCCTTCTTGGAACATCAAGTACGTATGCACACTCCAAAGCTCTCATAATTTTTTTTTAAATTAGGCACTCTTAAGCTTTTTGGCGCCAACTGATTGTTATGCATTCTTGCAGATCTGATTCCGATTTCCAAGAGTTTTGCTTACAAGTGTTATTTGAGTGTGTGAGTAAGGACAGGCCAGCACTTTTACAGGTAAATAGCTGTTAGTAAATGAGCTTGAATAAATGATATGTATAGCTTTATATAATACAACACATTGTACGTATGCAGGTCTACTTGTCATTGTACACAACCGTCGAGTCTATGGCAGATCAGGTTATCAACGGTACACCGATTATAAACGATTCTCAATTTCTCCCCAGTTTAAAGGTAACATTTATTTCCCTAGATCTCTATTCTGTACGATTTGAAAATGTGACTCAACACTTTATTATACACGCAGCTTGCACTAGCATACAACGAATCTCTACTAAAAGGACGACTCTCGAGTTCAAGAGGTAGCATTGTTCAATCGACATTTTTAGGTTCCCTCAAAAAGCGGGTAGAAGACCTTCTAGAATATTCTCCATCATTGACAGTCAACATACATGATTACTTTAGATCAGGTAAATGGCCAGCAAGTGATGAAAATCCACAGGATGATGATAACCTCTCCACTCTTCTGTCATGGTATATTCAGTGGTACAGTGTACCCCCACCGTCCATAGTTGAAGCTGGTACTAAGAAATTAAAGTCCATCCAAACACCATCTTTAGTTCCTCTTCTACGTTTATTGTTTCCTGTCACCAACATTCAGGCAATTAAGGAAATTGCTGCATTTTTGCTCTCTACTTCAAAGACCAATAGATCAACCTTGTCTGGTAGTGGTTAGTGACTTTTTATATAATATGCTCTGCAAAAATTATGTGTTGTATTCATGTTAGTTTATTAGTTAATAGAGAATTTGATTTGTTTTATGTAATTATAACTAAAATTGTGAAAAGTAATGACATTTTATGCGATTGAATCCTACAAATACTTGTGATAAAAAGTACTATAAGCTAATGTGTTAGATGGCGTAAAACATGCTATAAGAAGGAATACTTGTAAACTACAAGCTAATTATCTTATTAGGGTGTTTGGATTTGCAATTTTATACTGATTATGTGATTTTCTTTTCCTAAACTATTTCTATGATTATTTAGGGATTTTTACATATTTCCCCCTCCTAAGAGGGCTTATTACATATTTCCTCAAATAAAAAATTCAATTACACATTTCCCCTTTTTTTTAAGAAATTACGCAACTACCCTTTTCTTATTCACATAATCCTCATATCCCCTTTTTTTAAAAAATTACTAACTATTCTTTTCTTATTCACATAATCCTCATATCTAGAAGTCATGTTGTGAGATCATGATCCATAGTTATTAGAGTCGTTTGCGTACGGTTCTTTTCACTTGAAAGAAGTAACAGTAAAACTGTAAAAAGGAGGATGTAGCTACTCGAAGGTTGATGTTACTGCACTTTGGGTCAAATGAGGGGATGCACACAGATCATGTTCCGTGGCTATATTAGTGGTCACATGTTAATGTCCACTAGCTGCTGCATCCCTATATTCCATGTAATTAGGTTCAAATTTAATTAAATTGTTTAAAGAATTGAAGTTACAGAACTAAAGCATCTTCATGGTTTCAATTTAGGATCTGGAGATTCAGTTTTTTATGTAATTCCTTTGGTTTTAATTAAATTCAAATTTAGGTTCCATTGGCTCTTTGTTTAAAGTTTCTTGCACATTAAATTACGTTTTATGCGTATAACAAACCTACATTTTAAAGGGTAAGCCATTACTCACTTATCGAATATGATAATAGAAGTGGTGAAAAATCGAGCTGAGGTGAAATACGAGGACAAGCATTGGGAGGTTTCATTTGATAAGAGAAAATGTACATGAATTGGGGAAATATGTAATTGACTCATGATATTAAAAAGAGGAAATACGTAAATTTTCATTTAATTAGTTCATTAAGGTAAAATAGTCATTCAATAAGAGTAATTTTAATGAAAGGGGAAATATGTAATATATATGGGTTAGGGAGGGGAAATATGTAATTGAATTTTTTATTTGGGGAAATATGTAATAAGCCTTCTTAGGAGGGGGAAATATGTAAAAATCCCGATTATTGATTATTTAGGGGTTTTGAGTGGTAGCAAGACTCCTTATCTGAACTACGGAAAGGATTGTAGTCTAAGGTTTCTAGCAAGTGTATATCTCGGAAGTAGTTGAGGGTTTTAGTCTCATAGTAGACGGTTTAGTAGGGTGTGAGTTGGTGGTTTCTGAAAAAGTAATTTGAAGTTAAACTAAACTGATTTAGTTGCCCTTTTATTGTTTTAATTTACTTAAAAAAGCTTGTCCTCCAATCATAAATGTGTAAAAAACAAATACAAATCTGTATAGCTAGTAACGGCATAAAAATTATAAAATTGTTAAATACTACTGAATTCACATAAGTATTTGAGTAAACTTTCGTTTTGCTCCCTGTGGTTTGGTCGCTTTAACGGTTTTGCTCCAAACCTTTAAAAATAGCCATTTTACTCTCTGATCTATGAAGCTCATCTCTATTTCACTCCCCGCCCCTAACGCCATCCAATTCCTCTGTTAAATCCTGATCACATGCCCCTCACATGAGGGGCATTTTAGTCTTTTCCTATCCTCTCTAAAAAGATATTTTATTATTACAATAATAACACACATACAAACATACTCTTCTCTCTCTGTTCTCTCTCCATAATCAGACTTCACCACAAAATCACCACCAACATTACCATCCCCTGCACCAACCCCACACCGGCAGCAAGCACCGCCATCGCCAACAAACCTCACCACCACCGTCGCAAGCTTGAAGATTTGAACCATGTCTTTCTCTAAACCCCCATAACTACCATAAGAGTTTGGAATCATCTCTCTCTAAACCCCCACTAACACCATTGCAGATCTGAACCGCTAGCATCCCCACATCACAACGTTCCCTTTCTCTCTCTCTATCAAAACTGTCGGCTCCGGCGAAGAGGCCATCTCCACAGAGTTGACTTGCAGATCTGAACCGCCATCTCCACAGTGTTGAGTTGCGGCTCCGGCGAAGAAGCGGCGGATTTTGGTTGATGTTGGGTAAGATTTTGTGTAAGACTTTCTTGAGAAGATACCATTCGTCCCTTTGATATATGTTGACGGCTGTATATTTTCGAGATGATGATGAGTTGATTTTTTTAGAGCCCAAAGATAATTGATATTGTTGCCAATAATCAATCGTGAATGATAAGTTGGAGTCCAAAACAATTGAGTCTGCTGCCCCCACTTCGATAATACTGAGTAAAAGAAAGGTGAAGTGAAAATAGGAGGAAAAAATGAGGTGATGAGTTAATTAGGGCTTCAATTTTGGAGATGGTGGTGGTCGGCGTGTGGTGCCCAGTGGTGGTCGGTGACGGTGTTGGGTGGTTTGAAGATAGAGACAGGGTGAGATTTGAGGGGTTTCTGATATGGACATAAAAAATAAAATACTAAAAAAATCTGATATATACAAATTTAAGTAAATAATAGAAAATAATTAATTTATTATATATTATAATAAAATATCTTTTTAGAGAGGATAGGAAAAGACTAAAATGCCCCTCATGTGAGGGGCATGTGACCAGGATTTAACAGAGGAATTGGATGGCGTTAGGGGCGGGGAGTGAAATAGAGATGAGCTTCATAGATCAGGGAGTAAAATGGCTATTTTTAAAGGTTTGGGGCAAAACCGTTAAAGTGACCAAACCACAGGGAGCAAAACAGAAGTTTACTCTACTTAGATTGTTATTAAACTAGTTACTCTTAACATTCCTAGTTGATACAAACAAAGATAAACTGATTGTTGTGGCGTCAAAATGAATTTCTTGCCAACCAACCAACCATCCAAGAATAGAATCGTCGAGCGAAAAGACTTAACAACCTCCTGTAAGCAGTTTTTCTTGCCACCAGACCTTTCTCCCTCAATTAGGAATCTGATGCCGTCACTAAACACATACCTTAAATTGGAGCTATTTTTTGAGTGTTTATTTTTTAGTGTCTAATCCGCATATATATCACCATTGCTCTTGATTTTCTTGACTGTATATCTCTTAAATGTTAACATATACACGTGTGATTTAGTTTACGAAGATTTTTCAATGCCGAGAACCTCGATCAGAGAGTAAAAAAGTCGTAAAGTTCACAATGGTGTAAAACAAAAATGGGATATACCGCGCTAGGATTCGAGTTACAGGAACAAGGGCCAAATCAATCACCCAAGAATGGAATCTGTAGGATCGCGTGCTGATCCAAACGAGTCGTTCAGAAGAGCTCTAATCCGTTTCAGATGCGGAAAATAAGAAACGGACTTGAAAAACAGCTTAATTCACTTAAATTTGCCTTGTATTGATGATTTCACAGCAATTACAGTCAAACGGCACTTCGGCAGCAGTTCGGTACCGGAAACAAGAATGTTCTCACTGATTTCGCTTCTACACAACTATATATAGGCCCTAGATTCCGCTCGTAATGACACACTTACATTTGGAGCGGAATTAAACACTTGTGATTCCGCTCGAAACCATTTCGGGTGGAATTACTACTATGAGCGAAATCAGCTTTTAAACATCACAAAACATCCTATTTTCTCGATCTACGCACCCTGATCTATACAATCTAGACTAAGACTCGATACAAGACGAAGTCGACAGATGTATGCACTAACAGACTCCTCCTCAGATGTTGACGAGTCTTAAGTGTCGAGTCTTCAACGTCTTCATTCTTGATCAGTCTTCGGGCTACTAGAATCTCTATCTATCTTGCATCTTCAAATTCTTTCTCTAACAGACTCCCCCTCAAAACATGCTGGGATCGTAGACTGGCTTTTTACATGATCAGAATCAGAACCTGGCTCTCTACTCTCAATCAGAGTCTCAGGTATCGGAACCTGACTCTCATCCAGCTCAGGTTATCCTGCACATCCTCTACCCAAAACATAAGTTTCATAAAAGATAAGATATAACAAAATTTAGAAACTTTGCTAATCACTTGAAAACACAACCCTGAATATATCATTTTCAAGTATCAAACAAAATGATTTATCATGTCAATTTCTGATGAACCACTTAAATATATCATTTTCATTTCACATATCTTCAAACAAATTTTCCAAACCTGTTCGTCATGTTTAGCACTCGGAATTTTGAAAATCAGCTTTTCAACATCAGTCGTCTAAAATCTTTTTGAGTTTTCAAAAAATTTATGCTAAAACACTCCGAAAATCTTTTTGGATTTTAGATATTTAAAAAATGAAATGCAGTAAAGAAATATTTACATACAATATTTTTGTGAGTTTGTGTAAGAGGATCATATCAGTTTATGAGACAAATCACCAACACCGTTAAGCTTTAAACATTTTAAGTTCTAAACGATTCACTTAGATTGTCAGTATACTGGTCCACTTAAATTTTCACACAAAGTTCAACTGTTTCGAGATACGAGATTAATGTCTTAAACACTTAAACTTATTCGCGTGTCCCACCTCAGAATATACTCCCGTATCCAGATCCCAATATTCAGTCTTACAGGTGAGTATACCTAGATGATATCTGTAAGGAGTTGATTGCGAAACCGTGAGAGCTCAGGTCAGAACTTCCGTTCAGCAGAGAGATGACGGCTCGACTTTTGGTGGGTCCCCTTTAGAGGATCTTTTTTACAACAGCACATGATTTGCAATTTTATTGTCTTATCATTTATGCTGAGGGCGGCGCTATATTTCAAGCAAGCAAAAAGTATTCTCCGGGGACTAGGCCATTGCTTCCGCATTATCAGAAGTCCCGGGATAATACCCCAGATATCACTAAGCATAAAGACCTAGTATCTCAGAAAGATGGGTCCTTCAAACAAGATTTCGGGGGTTACCCATATATCCGAGAGATGTTACCCACGATATAAGCAAGTTTGAATTTAGGTTTATATCTCGTCACAATTTACTAAATGTGCAAAAACCTACTGACATATCATCAGTGAGACCGTTTATCACTATTTTAACTTTCCATTTCTCTAGCATGCTGTGATCGTCCACTGATGTACTATCATTTCCTCTTTTATACAACAAAACTCATTTTTGATTTTATCATGTTTTTGTATTTTTCAAATTTTCAAATGTTTTTGGATTTTCTGAAATTTTTACTCCCCCTAAAATGCAAACACATTTTAGGAAATTTGAAAATAAACCGTACAAAAAAATGACAACCGATATCAAATCGCTTCAATTCGCCATCCACTTGGCATAAACAATCAGAACTCCCCCTCACAACAAACTATTTTCCCATTGTGATTTTAAAACACTTAAATTTGTTTTAATCAAATGGTTTTTCCGGAAAATTAGTTTTGTTGATTTTCATAAACCATTTGTAAGTTAGGGGTTCATCACATTGTTCTCCAAAATACCACTTGTAAGTATGGTCCAATCAAGTTCAACTTAATGACCTTGATTAACCACTTGTCAATGAAAACCTCTTTCAACCACTTACAGGTTCATTTCACCAACCATAACCACTTGTAAATCAAAATATAACAATTTAAATATACCACCTGTACTTTACCAACTGTACCACTTGTAGGATCATTTTCTAAGAAAGATGCCGATTCCTGCTCCACTTTTACCAACCTGGGAGCTCCGGCAAGTCAGGATTTCAGTTAGGCAATACTTTCCCCCAAGCCTGACCAGCCTTGGGAGATTCTGGTACACACCTATCCCACCAACATTTTGATTTATAAAACTCTTTGGCACCTTTTACCTTTCTGTCAACTATCTTACCAAAAATATGCTTGACTTTTCCATTGAAAGCCTTCTCAACATCAAATTCTCCCTTATCAGCGAAGAATTGATTTGAGATCTCTACCTTACCCACTTTCTTCATCAAATTTTCCTTTGACAATGGAGGAAAATCCTCATCGTTCACCTCTGGAACGGAATTCACTACCTTTTTCTCAACCAAAGACTCCTCTGATTTTATGGAATCAGATTCATTGTCAGAATTACCCTCAGATTTAACCACCCACTTTTGCTTGTTCATATCACCTCTTCTTTTGTAAAACCGTTTTGAACTTTCTCCTTCCTCAGAAGTAGAATTTTCAAACTTTTTAACATTTTTCACAGGTTGTTCTTTCTTATCAACACAAGTCTTTCTCAGAACAGAGTTAGAAGAAACTCCCTGTTTTTGGTAGTTGGTCTTGGGGCAATTCCAAGCTATGTGTCCAACTTCCTGGCATTTGAAACAGGTTCTTCTGTCAACTCTTGAAGCAAACTTTCTCACATTCTTCTTTACTTCAGCAAGAAACTCTTGATTCGACTGCTTCCAGAATGGTTTCTTCTGTTCATCCTCTGAACTTCCTCCTGAAACAAATTTTGTTTTTGGTTTATAAGTTTTCTGATTTTTATAATTTTCTGATGAAATAAAACCAAAACCTTTCTTTTTGAGATTACCATTATGGTTTGATTTCTTTTGAAAACCATAACCACAATTATAACCCATTTTCTTGTTTACTCTCTGTTGAATTCTTGAAGAAGTGTACTTGTTAGGTTTTCCATCAAGATTTAAATCTTTTATTTCAGAAATATTAATTTCTGTCAGTTTGAAAACCTGTTTGATCATTTCAGTTTTTACACTTCTTATTGGAAATTCATTATCAGAATATAATTTGTCTGAATCATTCAAAGTATAAGCTACTTTGATTGAACCATCACTCAAATTAGATTTTGATAACAAGAATTCCTTATTGTAAACCCTCTTAACCGGTGAACTCGGACTCTTTTTTGACGAACTCGGACTATCAGACTTAGACTCCGACTTTAACTCTTCATCCGTATCTAACACCTGATCGACAACTTTCTTTACTAACTCAGACTCATGATCAGTGTCAGACGCTGTGAATGTAACATCAATATTGTCTGGTAATTCATCAATGATTTCAGACTTTAACTTGATGTTGACTGCCTTTTTTAGACGCTCCTCGTTAGGATTCCTGGGAGAATAACTTTCATGGATCGGGGGCGGACATCTGTTATACTTGACACTTGGTTTCTTACCAGTATCAGTATCTTCATTTTCTTTCTTCTTGAAAGCTTCAAGACCTGCAACAGTAGGATAAACACGATCAATCAAATAATCACATGTAGTATAACTCAAAAGTAATCGTTTAATCCTTTCACTCTCAATCTTCTCAAGTTCCAAGTCTTGCTTCAGCTTAGCACAATCTTCAATATACTCATTGATGACGCTCTGCTTTGTCATTAATGTTGCGCTCATTTTTTCATTTGCTTTTTCAATTTCTGAATTTGTCCTTTTCAGACCATCAACTGTTCTATTCAGCACATCGTATGACTCTTTCAAATACTTCACATCAGACAGTAAATCTTCTTTAACTTTCTCTAATTCAGCAATCTTCTTGTCTTTCTCCTCACAATCTTTGCAAGATTCTGAACATTTTAAACATGGTTTTTCAACTTCAACCACTTTTTCAACTATCTTCTCAACTTCGATAGTCTTTTCTACTTCAACAAGTTTCTCGACTTCAACAATTTTTTCTATTTCGACAATCTTTTCTACTTCAACAACCTTTTCAACTTCAACTATCTTTTCAACAATTTTCTCAACTTCGACAAGTTTCTCAACTTCGACTATTTTCTCTACCACTTTCTCCACTTCAACAATTTTTTCTATTGCATTTTCAGTCACAGCTTCAACGTTTGTTTCTCCAGCTTCTGTCTTTGCCTTTTCATCAGCGATTAACTTTACTGCTTCTAGCTCCCTCTTTAAGCGGGCAATCTTCTTCTGATTCAGCATCTCAACTTTATCTGCATAGAAAAAATTAAAACTGTCAGGATCAATGCTTTTGCTACATTTGTTAAGATATTCTTCCTCATCATCAGTATCAACATCACTTCCAAGATCTGGAAAAATTGGGATTCTTTTCTAACTAGCTTCATCTTCCAGAATTCTGGTAACAAGAGCCACATTAGGTCTAGTCACACCAGGTATGTAATTGTCCCAGCTAAATCCCTCTGCAACAAACTCATCACTTTGATCTATTATCCCATAATAAGCTTTCTTATTTGCTTCTTCGATCATTTTCCCATGAGCAGTTTTCTGATCCTTTTGTTGAGGTTGTTGATCGATCTGATGAAAGATTGATTTCTGATAATAATTGCTCTTATCTTGACTCCCAGTTGACTCTTGATTTTTACACTCCCGTTTAAAATGACCTTTTCCTTTACATCGGAAACAAGTAACCTTTGACTTGTCAAAACCAAGTGGAGAGGTAGCCATTCCTCGAAACTCATCTCGGTCAGTAATTTGTTGAAATTTTTCAGCTCTCCTACAAGCACTAGCCAAACACCACTTCACATCCATCAGCTCAAGTTCTTCAGCATCTATTTGGTCGTAATCTTCTTTCGTGAGCATTGGATTACCAATTCGTCCTGCAATCAAGCTTTCATACGATTCTAACATGGCTACAAGAGATGCCATGTGTTGCTTAGCCACTTCAGGAGATAGATTTTGACCATTCTGTATGTTCAAGGTCACATTGCACTGCAGATTTGTATAATTTTGCTTCTGAGGGCTAGGTGTGTTGCTGTTTGGATCAAAGCTTGAGAATGATGAAGTATATCCACCACTTTGAGTTGTAGTGCTAGCATTTGGACTAGATGACCCATCAGCACTAAAAGCAGTACTAGTCTTTGGACTCTGACTAGGAGTAACTTCAAACTTGTTCCCTCGGTAATACAAAATGACATCCTGTTTTACATTTGGATTTGTCATGATAGCTGTCTTTTGAATATCCAATTCCTGTTCTTCAATCTTTTGAATGAATTGTGCCAAATTCATACTCTCTGACTTTCTCATGAGTTTCACAACCATCAAATACGTTCCCCACTTGTGCTGTGGCAAGGCTTCAGCTAGCTTATCAACCCACTCATCATCCTCTTTCTGAATGTCTAATCTTCCCATTTCCAAAACCAGATGACAGTATCTATCAATAGTCTGTTTAGTTGTTTCATGATCAAATGCAGTAAACATGTCAAATGATTTCTTCAATAAGGCCTTTTTGTTTTTGATCATATCAGCACTCCCTCTGAATTTCTGAATCAAAGCCTCCCAGATTGATCTAGCTGTTCCGTTATGTTGAAGTAACACAAAAATATCTTCTTTAACTGCTTGCTGTAGAATGCTTATCATCATCTTTTCACTTGTATATTTCAACTTGTCAGTTTCTGTAAAATCATTAAAACCTTTTTCAAGCCCACGTTCATTCTTTGGTCTTTCGTAATCTTTTAGCAATGAACACCATGCATCAAATCTGTAAGCTTGAACCCAGTTCTCAAATTGGTTTTTCCATCCCTGAAAATCCTCAATGTACATCAACTTTGGTGGTTTCTGATGAGTACCCGTCTCATTCTCACTATATACTGTTTCAGCAGCAGTCACCGGGGCAACAGGTGTCGCGAATGCATTGTAAAACTCTTCAGCCATTATTTGGTAACACGTATTTCAAAAACAGTGGTAAACCCTTTTCGAGCGGAATAGCTGATCTCGAGCGAAATCACAGAATTCTTTTTGGGGCGGAATCCCAATTAGCAGTTTGGAGCGAAATCTCAACTATGATTTGGAGCGGAATCACGTTTACAATTTGAAGTGGAATACTAGACTTAACACTTTAGAGCGAAATCTGATCTGGTTATCCTGGAGCGAAATCAGAAAGATCTCTGGAGCGGAATCACCATGATAACAAACTCGAGCGGAATCTGAAAAATCAATTTGGAGCGGAATCAATAAGATATTTTGGAGCGGAATCAACCTTTTCAGACAAAATCAAGCAATCTAGAGCGGAATTAGACTGTATTTTGGAGCGAAAACAAGTTGTTTCGGGCGGAATCAGAAAAGATCAGTTCGAGCGGAATCAACTCGGGGTCCAATTTTGTCCATTTTTAGTTTGATTTTAGATGTGAAACTTTCAAGGGTTTGTCTATGTCCAATTTTAAACAATCTGTGAAAATTTGAACCGGTTTTGACCGTGAAATCTTCCTGAACGAATGAAAGAAGGTGTAGAAGACAGAAAATGAAGCTGTTTTGGCAAGAACTCTTCTTCCTGAGCTCTGATACCACTTGTAGGATCGCGTGCTGACCCAAACGAGTCATTCAGAAGAGCTCTAATCCATTTCAGATGCGGAAAATAAGAAACAGACTTGAAAAACAGCTTAATTCACTTAAATTTGCTTTGTATTGAAGATTTCACAGCAATTACAGTCAAACGGCACTTCGGCAGCAGTTCGGTACCGGAAACAAGAATGTTCTCACTGTTTTCGCTTCTACACAACTATATATAGGCCCTAGATTCCGCTCGTAATGACACACTTACGTTTGGATCGGAATTAAACACTTGTGATTCCGCTCGAAACCATTTCGGGTGGAATTACTACTATGAGCGAAATCAGCTTTTAAACAACACAAAACATCCTATTTTCTCGATCTACGCACCCTGATCTATACAATCTAGACTAAGACTCGATACAAGACGAAGTCGACAGATTTATGCACTAACAGAATCGTTGAGCGAAAACACTTGACAACCTCCTGGAAGCAGCTTTTCTTGCCACCAGACCTTTCTCCATCAATTAGGAATCTGACGTCAGATTCCTAATTGATGGAGAAAGGTCTGGTGGCAAGAAAAGCTGCTTGACTGTATATCTACAATTTAAGGAATGTGTTTAGTGACGGCATCAGATTCCTAATTGATGGAGAAAGGTCTGGTGGCAAGAAAAGCTGCTTCTAGGAGGTTGTCAAGTGTTTTCGCTCGACGATTCCATTCTTGGGTGGTTGGTTTGGCCCTTGTTCATGTAACTCGAATCCTAGCCCGGTATATCCCATTTTAGTTTTACACCATTGTGAACCTTACGCCTTTTTTACTCTCTGATCGAGGTTCTCGACATTGAAAAATCTTCGTTAACTAAATCACACGTGTGTATGTTGACATTTAAGAGATATACAGTAAAGAAAATAAAATGCAATGGTGATATATATGTGGATTAGACAAAAAAAAACACTCAACAAATGGCTACAATTTAAGTAATGTATTTAGTGACGGCATCAGATTCCTAATTGATGGAAAAAGGTCTGGTGGCAAGAAAAGCTGCTTCTAGGAGGTTGTCAAGTGTTTTCGCTCGACGATTCCATTCTTGGGTGGTTGGTTTGGCCCTTGTTCATGTAACTCGAATCCTAGCCCGGTATATCCCATTTTAATTTTACACCATTGTGAACCGTACGTCTTTTTTACTCTCTGATCGAGGTTCTCGGAATTGAAAAATCTTTGTAAACTAAATCACACGTTTATATGTTGACATTTAAGAGATATACAGTCAAGAAAATCAAGGGCAATGGTGATATATATGTGGATTAGACAAAAAAAAAAACACTCAACAAATGGCTACAATTTAAGGAATGTGTTTAGTGACGGCATCAGATTCCTAATTGATGGAGAAAGGTCTGGTGGCAAGAAAAGCTGCTTCTAGGAGGTTGTCAAGTGTTTTCGCTCGACGATTCCATTCTTGGGTGGTTGGTTTGGCCCTTGTTCCTGTAACTCGAATCCTAGCCCGATATATCCCATTTTAATTGTAGGATCGTTTTCTGACCCAAACGAGTCGTTCAGAAGAGAACTCGTCCAATATGAGAGGCAGAAACAAACATATTGGAGTTATTTCAGCTGGATTACACAAGAAATCAATTTAACTGTCTTTTATATTGAAAACACAACGTTTTACAGCCTGGAGACACTTCGGCAGCACTTCGTTGCCGGAATCAGATCGTTACAAATGACAAGGTATATCAGGTATTTATAGGCTAGATGGTTTCGCACGAAACAGTTCATGCGAAAACAATTTCACACGAAATCACTATTTCGTGCGAAATACCAGTTTGATTTCGTACGAAATGACCTAATGTCATTTCGTGTGAAATACCTAGAAACACATGTTTCTTGATTTTCGTGCCCTGATCTATCTAATATACATACAAGACTCGATACAAGACGAAGTCGACAGACGTATGCACCAACAGATTCCCCCTCGGATGTTGACGAAGTCTTCGGTGTCGAGTCTTCGGTTGTCAAACCTTCAGTCTTTATCAGTCTTCTCGATCTCTCCAAAGATTTTCCATTGTAAGCATCCTCAATCAATCTCTTTCTCTTTCTCCCAGAATCGCAACCTGGCTCTATACTCCTTTTGATCAGGTCTCTTGATTCCTTAAGATCATCAGCATCAGCAGTTTACATCTTCATACTCCCTCTTGATGTCATCAGACTCCCCCTTTCGATAAGCTGGGATCGCAGTCTGGAATTCACTTCTCATAGGTTCTAAGATCGTAACCTGGCTTTTCTCAAACTTCATTCCTGCACAATCTCTACCACAAACATAAGTTTCACAAATTTAAAATTTATCAAATTTATATCACTTGTAGTAAAAGAATGATTTAACATTTAAAAATTTCTGATGACCACTTGTAGGCAAACATTCAAAATTTTTCTCATTTTAAACAGACTCTCCCAAACCTGTTCATCATGTTTAGCACTCGGAATTTTGAAAATCAGCTTTTCAACATTAGTTGTCAAAAATCTTTTTGGATTTTTCAAAATTTATGCTAAAACACACTGAAAATCTTTTTGGAATTTTGATTAAAACAAAATGCAGTAAAGAAATATATACAAACAATATTTTTTTGAGTTTGTGTAAGAGGATCATATCAGTTTTTGAGACCAATCACCAACACCGTTAAGCTTTAAACATTTTAAGTTCTAAACGATTCACTTAGATTGTCAGTATACTGATCCACTTTAAATTTTCACACAAATCAACTGTTTCGAGATACGAGATTAATGTTTTAAGCACTTGAACTTATTTGCGTGTCCCACCTCAGAATATACTCCAGTATCCAGATCCCAATATTCAGTCTTACAGGTGAGTATACCTAGATGATATCTGTAAGGGGTTAAATGCGAGGGCCATGAGAGCTCAGGCTATTGCTTCCGCAAAATGGGAGAGATGATGGCTTCGACTTTAGGTGTGTTCCCTTTAGAGAATCTTTTCTTCAACAGCACATGATTAGCATTTTGCAATGTTTCATCATTTTTTTATGCTGAGGGGGGTGCTATATTTCAAGCAAGCAGAAAGTATTATACGGGGACTAGGCCGTTGCTTCCGCAAAATCAGAAGTCCCGGGATAATACCCCAGATATCACTAAGCATAAAGACCTAGTATCTCAGAAAGAGGGGTCTTTCAAACAAGATTTCGGGGGTTACCCATATATCCGAGAGATGTTCCCCACAAATTAAGTAAGTTTGAAATTTATGTTTATATCTAAAAAACAATCTACTAAGCGTGCGAAAACCTACTGGCACATCATCAGTGAGACCGTTTATCACTTTTGAACTTTCCAATTCTTTAGCATGCTGTGATCGTCCACTGATGTACTATCATTTCCTCTTTTTCACAACAAATCTCATTTTTGATTTTATCATGTTTTTGACTTTTTCAAATTTTCGAAATTTCCTAAATTTTTACTCCCCCTAAAATCAAAATATGTTTCAATTTTGATTTTCTGGGAAAATTTGAAAACAAACTGTACAAATAAAGTGACAACTGATATCGAATTACTTCAATTCGCCATCCACTTGGCATAAACAATCAGAACTCCCCCTTACAACAAACTATTTTCCCATTATGATTTCAAAACACTTAAGTTTGTTTTAATCAAAAAGGTTTTTCCAAAAAAATAGTTTTGTTGATTTTACCACTTGTAAAAAATGGGGATGTGATAATCACTTTGTTTTCCAATCAATTAAATGAAAGTTAAATCAAGTTCAACTTAATGACCTTGATTAACCACTTGTAGATAAAACCACTCTTTCAATCACTTGTCGGTTTGATTACCAACAATTACCACTTGTAGGTTGAAATCTCAAAATGCCGATTCCTACTCCACACTTACAAACCTGGGATGATACATCTTTACCTGGTTTCTTCGTTTTCTTCTCATAAAATTCCTTTACCCCTTTGACCTTCCCGTTAACCATTTTTCCAAAAATATTTTGAACTGTGGGATTAAAAGCTTTTTCAATATCAAATTCTTTCTTTTCAGAGAAAAATTGATTTGAAATCTCAACTTTGCCAACCTTTTGTTTAATATTTTCAGCTCGCAATGGTGGAAAATTGACATCAACCATTGGCGGAACCGAATTTTCACTCATTTCTCAACTTGTGGCTCCGCTGACTTTATGGAATCAGATTCATCACCAGAAACTAGCTCCTTGATATTCACTAATTTACACATATTTTAGTCCCCCATTTTATCCCCATTTTTTGCATTTTCGTCCGTAAAACCGTCATTCGGATACTTAATCATGTATAATTTTGTTTACAGGCCTAAAACAGCATACCAGACAAGATGATAGTGAAAACGAGGACTTTCCGGACGAAACGACAAAGCTGCGAACATTCTGTTGGAATTCTGACCTGGGCGAATGGAACGGTCGTGCCACGTAGTGAACGACCGTGCGTTTTCGACAAACCAGCCCAGCCCGGCGATGAACGAGGGTGCGACTCAGCGTGCAAGCATATCCCGGTAATGGACGGGCGTGCGGTTGGTTGCACCCCGTGCGGATTCGATGATCAGCCAAACCCCGAAACTGCACCACCAGTGCAGTTGTCCGTGCAACATCCCGGAATAGAACGATCGTTCCATACGAAGAACGGTCGTGCGAGACCTACGACTGGTCAAGATCTGATGACGTCATGCAGTATGGTGCACCATACCTCCAATAATGCATAAAGTGAACGGTCGTGCGACAGGGTGCACGACCGTGCGAGATCAAAATTATATAAAAACTTGCAGAAACATTCTGCTCGTAACTCTGGACATTTTGGAAGCGATTCTGGCGATTTTCAGGCTCCGGAGGCTTCTGCTTTCACCCGGATTCAAGCCACATTGTGCCGATTAGCTTCGTTATCTTCCAGATTCTTAATCTAGTGCTTGTTTATGGTTTGGTTTTCTAATCTTTCCATAATTTTGTTAATCTTTCAAGCATTTAGATTAATGTTTATGTATTATTGTAGCCTTTGGGCAAAAACACAACAATCCCTTGCTTGATTATAACCATTAGTATGTTAATCTTTGTTTGTAATGACATTTGGAAGTATTTTCTATGTTAATCTTTGATGATTAGTTTGCAACCTTGTTATTGATATTGATTTCTTGATTATAAGTAATTGTGTTGGATGATTGGTATTTGGTTAGTTAAGATAGTTGAAAAATGAAGCTTAATTAATCTTGTATTAGTAAACTTTAAACTTGGTTAACTAGTTTAGCTTGGTTAAAATGTGTGCACCATGATACTAGAAATGGTTAGTGGTTTAATAAAATGTAATTATTGTTAATCAAGAAAGCTTGCCGTCACGTAAGGACCTTAACGGGTTAAATGGTGTCGTTATAAATTCTTGCCATGATTTGTTAGCTTAGTTAGTAGTTTAGGCCAAAATTGCTATCTTGGTGAATTTATGTGTAAGATTTGTAAAATGAACTCGGTTGTGATTTAATCTAGTTTATGCTTGTCTCGGTGGTTGCATTGTGTTTATCGGTGTCGCTTTCCTTGTTCAAGTGAGGTTAGAAAACTCCTAACGGATGACTAACTTATTTTTAAGAGATTTTCATAGACATTTATCAATTGCACGTTAAAGAACAATTTTAGGTGGTTAAAGTGTGTTTATCGTTTTAACTTTCCGAATGATTGTCATGTTAGGATTCCCGAAAGGGATACTAATTGTCTCAAAATTGGAGAATTGATCAAATGCTTCTAGTGCCAAACCGACTGAGTTGACATGCTTTGGTTGTGTATTAAGCAAGGCTATTTATCTATTTTCATATTTGAAATCTATTATGTTTTTATAAATAGTTGTTTATGCTTACTTTAGTTTTTTAAAAATCAAACAACTTATGTTTTTACCGGTAGTTTAGTGACAAAGGTCTAGTATTATTCCTCCGCCCATTTCCTTGGATTGATACTTGGTTCTTACCGATACTTTACTACATATATGACGGGGTACACTTGCCTCTTTCGTGTATGTTTTAATGTTGAAGTAATTATCACTTTTATAAATTTAAAACCGAATCGTGTGTAATTTCATTATAAAAATATGTGTAGTCGCGCACACGTCACTCCTCTGATTTTGATGAATCAGAATCATTGCTAGAACTTTCATCAGATTTCTTAACAACCCACTTTTGGTTGTCAAGCTTCACTCTTTTTCTGTAAAAACTTTTTGAACACTCACCAACCTCAAACTTTGAATTTTTGAAAATTTTAAATTGTTTGGTTGGTGGTTCATTCTCAACCATCTTTTCTTTCTGTTTAAGAGAAACTCCCTGTTTTGTTTGTATTGTCTTTGGACAATTCCTGGCAATGTGACCAACTGTTTTACATTGAAAACAAGTTCTTGTCTCTCTTTTCTGTTGAGCAATATTCTTCTCCATTTCCTCTTGCTTCTTCGCAAGGAATTCTTTGTTTGTCTGCTTTCTGAACAATTGCTCCTTTTCTTCTTCAGATGATGTTCCTGAAACAAAAACAGTTTTTGTTTTATAAGTTTTTTCATTTTTATGATTTTTCGGTGGAATAAATCCAAGACCTTTCCTTTTGAAATTACCGTTATGGTTTGGTTTCTTTCGATAACCTGAACCAGAACTGTAACCCTTTTTCTTGTTTAACCGTTGTTGAGCTCTTGAGGTGTGCATTTTAGGTTTTTCAGCAAAATTTACATTTTTTATTTCAGAAATATTAATTTCTGTTAGTTTGAAAATCTTTTTGATCATTTCAGTTTTAACACCTCTCATTGGAAATTCTTTATCAGAATATAATTTGTCAGAATCATTCAGAGTATAAGCCACTTTGAATCTTTCGTCATTCAAATTAGATTTTCATAACAGAAATTCTTTATTGTAAACCCGTTTGTCCTTTTTGACTGTTGAACTTGACGTTTCAGATTTTGACTCTGAGTTTAACTCCGACTTTGACTCCTCGGTTTCATCGTTATCCAACACCTGATCGACCACTTTCTTTATTAATTCGGACTCATGATCAGTGTCAGACGATGTGAAAGTGACATCGATGTTGTCTGGCAAATTTTCTGAAGACTCAGACTCCCACTGTAAATTGGTTGCCTTTTTGACTCTTTTTGAATTTGAATTTCGTGGAGAATATCCATTTTCAAGCGGGGGTGGACACTTGTTGTAACTGGCATCTTGTTTCTTACCAGAAATCTTCACTTCAGTATCCTTCTTCTTTTCAGAATTCTTTTCTTCAGATACTTCCTCTTCGTCAAATGCCTTCATGCCTTCAACGGTTGGATAAATCCTGTCAATAACATAAGAAGTACATGAGTAACTTTTTAATAACCTGTTTACTCTCTCTGTTTCAATCCTCTGTGTTTCCAATTTCTGTTCCAACACAACACACTTCTCTATGTAATTGTTAACAACTTTTTGCTTTGTCATGAAAGCTCCTTGAAGAGTCTTCATAGCTGTTGCTTGTTCACTGCTTGATTGATTGTATTGATTCATTGCTTTGTTTAGAACATCATGCGATTCTTTCAATCTGTTTATGTTATGAATCAAAGTACTGTTTTGCTTTTTAACTGCTTCACAGTTTTCACATTTCACAGGAATCTTTTGTGCATCAGCTTCTGCTTCAACTGTAAAAGCTGGAATGTCTTTCACCTTTTTCCTTATGGGTCATTTACATATATCCCCTTCCTAAGATCATTTATTACATATTTACCCAATCAAAAAAATCAATTACATATTTCCCCTTCCTAAACAACATATATTACATATTTATCCATTTCATTAAAATTACTCTTATTAATTACCATTTTACCCTTAATAAACTTATAAATAATTTATATTAACTAATATTAATCATTTTAATTAATAACTAACAGAATAAATAAATTCAACATTGGTATCAATTAAGAATCAGATTCATGGTTTCTTATTTTTTTGATCAAATATGTCATATAAGGAGATACACAGTTACACACATACTAAAACCCTTGCAAACCCCCAATCACCCTCAAAGCTATCTCCGTTCTCTTTACCTTCGGCACACCCCAAACGACCCCAACCATACGTCAGAAATTCTTAGCTGGAAAAAGAACTGTGTCATTCATATACCAAGGAGGTGGTTCAGAGCGATGGTGCCGGCGACAGCGGTTGGTTTCAGGTGGGTTTCCACCTCATCCAGACAAGGGGGCGGTTGGTGGTCGAAACCAACGGTTGCGGCGTCGTTTGCTTGTACGGAAAATGGGTTGTGACGGCCCCTTTTATGGCTCAAGGTGCCGATGGCTGGTTTACACAATGTCGGCCATGAATCGATGATGGCATAAGATAAAACAGAAAGATGATCTATGATCTACTGTGTATGTATATGTATTTGTATAAGAAATGGTTGCTGAAATTTTGAAGTGAATGGAACGAGATTTGAAGTTAAAAGGAACCAGATTTTGGGGAAATTGCAATGATTTTAGTCAAATAATTAAATTTAAGATAAGGGTAAAAGGGTATTTTCACAAGAAGAAGGGGAAATATGTAATTGATTTTAAAAATTGGGTAAATATGTAATAAAGGCTCTTAGTAGGGGGATATATGTAAATATCCCTTTCCTTATTACACGAACTTCTTCCTCATCACTGCTATCTTGTTTTTAACTTTCTTCTTTTTCACTCGAACTTTTTCATCATCACTGTCACTCTCTTCTAGCATTCTTAAATGCTCTTTCATTCTTTTTGCATAATAATCATCATTATCACTATCTTCATCAACTCGAGCAACAAATGCTTTATGATTTGACTTCTTGTTAGGATCATAATCATCCCAACTGAAATTTTCCCAAGTGAAACCTTCTGGAAGTCTTTCATCATCTTGATTTATCATTTTGTTCATCAAATATGCTTTCTTTGATGATTCCTCTTCAATCACCTTCCTAGCATGTGCAGTTTGTGTCTGTTGTTGTTGAGCAACTTGATGATAAATCGCTTTTCAATAGTAATCATTGTTGTTGAATGGATTTTGAGCTTCACTTGCTTCGCGCTTTGTGCACTCTCTCTTGAAATGCCCTTTTTCCCTGCAACGAAAACAAGTAACTTTAGATTTATCAAAACCTAATGTTGAAACATTTGCATCACGGAAATCATCTCTTCCCGTGATCTGTTTGAATTTTTCAGCTCTTCTCAACACACTAGCCAAACACCACTTAATATCCATTAACTCCATCTCTTCAGCATCGATCTGATCGTAATCCTCTTTAGTCAACATTGGATTTCCGATCCTTCCTGCAACTAAACTTTCATATGATTCTAACACAGTCACCAACAAAGACATGTGACCTTTTGCAACCTCTTCCGAGAAATTCTGACCATTCTCAAGGTTTAATGCAATGTTGCATTGTAACATCTTCCCATTCTTAGTTGCTGAAAAGTTTGGATCAAATGATGGATATGAAGAAAATCTCGTTTTACTGTTTGATCCTTGAGATGACTCTCCAGATGAACTTTTTGCATTGAAAGCAGTTTCGATCTTTGGTGAAAGATTGGTTTTGTCACTTATACCTCCTTTGTAATATAGACCAATGTCTTGTTCACCATCAAAATCTTTCATTCTAGAGATCTTCCGTTGTTCCATCTCTTGAGCTTCAAGTTTTTCAATAAACTTGCTCAGTGTTAGATTGCTAAACCCTTTCTTGTTCCTTAACATCATAAGATATGTGCCCCAAACTTCATGTGGCAACGCATCAGCCAATTTTTCAATTAACTCTTCATTATCCTTTGTGATGCTCAACCTTTTCATGTTAACAATTAAATTGCAATATCTTTCTATGATTTGCTTGGAGCTTTCATTTTTTAAACCACGAAATAGATCGAACTCCTTTTTCAAAAGTGATTTTTTGTTTTTAATCATCTCTTGGCTCCCGACAAACTTTGATTTTAATGCTTTCCAAATTGAATACGCACTCCCATTGTGTTGCAGTAAAACTAAGATATCTTCTTTAACAGCTTGATGCAATAGACTAATCATCATCTTTTCATTTTTGTATTTCTTTCGATCATCAACACTTAGATCTTTAATAGCAATCTCCTCTTCATCATCATTCAATGGTCTGATATATTTCTTTTCAACACATTCCCAAGCATCCAAATAATTTGCTTGAACCCAGTTTTCGAAACGCTCCTCCCATCCTTTATATTCCTCAATATTCATGAGCTTTGGTGGTTTTTGCATGGTGCCCGTTTCATTTTCCATGTTCAAGTTCTGAGTAACAGTAGTAGGAGTACTCGGTGCAGTAGCAAATGCGTTAAAAAATTCTTCTTCCATGATTCGGTAACAAGATTTCACAAACTTTGAGTTTCAAACGAAAACACTTTTCACACGAAATGAACTTTGGTGCGAAAACAACTTCTTCACACGAAATACACTGTTCAAGAGAAATATCCTTTTCACACGAAATGACTGATTTCGTGCGAAATAACCAAACGAAATACCAGTTTGATGCGAAATAAACTGATTTCGTGCGAAATAGCTGATTTCGTACGAAATGAGAATGTTGTTTTCGTATGAAATAGTGTTTTCGTGCGGAATGAAAGTGACTCAAGCTATTTCGTGCGAAATAGATGAAACTAAGTAATTTCGTGCGAAATCAAATTTCTATTTCGTGCGAAATGCTGCTGATGTCATCATCTCGGCCATGTTTTTGTCAAATTGATCAGGTTTTAGTCCAATTTTAAGTCTAATTCTTTCAAGGCTTTGTTAAAACACAGTTTCGCATATAATGTGAGAAATTCAAATCATTTTGACAGTGAAATCAAGTTTAATTTTGAAAAGAAGGTGTAGAAATCAGAATTTGCAGCTGAAATGGTAAGAACTCTTCCTCCTGAGCTCTGATACCACTTGTAGGATCGTTTTCTAACCCAAACAAGTCGTTCAGAAGAGAACTCGCCCAATATGAGAGGCGGAAACAAACATATTGGAGTTATTTCAGCTGGATTACACAAGAAATCAATTTAACTGTCTTTTATATTGAAAACACAACGCTTTACAGCCTGGAGACACTTCGGCAGCACTTCGTTGCCGGAATCAAATCGTTACAAATGACAAGGAACATCAGGTATTTATAGGCTAGATGGTTTCGCACGAAACAGTTCATGCGAAAACAAGTTCACACGAAATCACTATTTCGTGCGAAATACCAGTTTGATTTCGTACGAAATGACCTAATGTCATTTCGTGCGAAATACCTAAAAACACATGTTTCTTGATTTTCGTGCCCTGATCTATCTAATATACATACAAGACTCGATACAAGACGAAGTTGACAGACGTATGCACCAACATTAATTTTACACCATTGTGAACCTTACGCCTTTTTTAGTCTCTGATCGAGGTTCTCGGCATTGAAAAATCTTCGTAAACTAAAACACACGTGTATATGTTGACATTTAAGAGATATACAGTCAAGAAAATCAAGGGCAATGGTGATATATATGCGGATTAGACACAAAAAAAACACTCAACAAATGGCTACAATTTAAGGAATGTGTTTAGTGACGACATCAGATTCCTAATTGATGGAGAAAGGTCTGGTGGCAAGAAAAGCTGCTTCTAGGAGGTTGTCAAGTGATTTCGCTCGACGATTCCATTCTTGGGTGCTTGGTTTGGCACTTGTTCCTGAAACTCGAATCCTAGCCCGGTATATCCCATTTTAATTTTACACCATTGTGAACCTTACGCCTTTTTTACTCTCTGATCGAGGTTCTCGGCATTGAAAAATCTTCGTAAACTAAATCATACATGTATATGTTGACATTTAAGAGATATACACTCAAGAAAATCAAGGGCAATGGTGATATATATGCGGATTAGACAAAAAAAAAACACTCAACAAATGGCTACAATTTAACAAATGCTTTTAGTGACGCCATCAGATTCCTAATTGATGGAGAAAGGTCTGGTGGCAAGAAAAGCTGCTTCTAGGAGGTTGTCAAGTGTTTTCGCTCGACGATTCCATTCTTGGGTGGTTTGTTTGGCCCTTGTTCCTGTAACTCGAATCATAGCCCGGTATATCCCATTTTAATTTTACACCATTGTGAACCTTACGCCGTTTTTACTCTCTAATCGAGGTTCTCGGCATTGAAAATTCTTCGTAAACTAAAAAGAACATGTATATGTTGACATTTAAGAGATATACAATCAAGAAAATCAAGGGCAATGGTGATATATATGCGGATTAGACAAAAAAAACACTAAACAAATGGCTACAATTTAAGGAATGTGTTTAGTGACGGCATCAGATTCCTAATTGATGGAGAAAGGTCTGGTGGCAAGAAAAGCTGCTTCTAGGAGGTTGTCAAGTGTTTTCGCTCGACGATTCCATTCTTGGGTGGTTGGTTTGGCCCTTGTTCATGTAACTCGAATCCTAGCCCGGTATATCCCATTTTAATTTTACACCATTGTGAACCTTACGCCTTTTTTACTCTCTGATCGAGGTTCTTGGCATTGAAAAATCTTCGTAAACTAAATCACACGTGTATATGTTGACATTTAAGAGATGTACTGTCAAGAAAATCAAGGGCAATGGTGATATATATGCGGATTAGACACCAAAAAATAAGCACTCAAAAAATTGCTACAATTTAAGGAACGTGTTTAGTGACGGCATCAGATTCCTAATTGATGGAGAAATGTCTGGTGGCAAGAAAAGCTGCTTCTAGGAGGTTGTCAAGTGTTTTTGCTCGACGATTCCATTCTTGGGTGGTTGGTTTGGCCCTTGTTCCTGTAACTCGAATCCTAGCTCGATATTTCCCATTTTAATTTTACACTATTGTGAACCTTACGCCTTTTTTACTCTCTGATCGAGGTTCTCGGCATTGAAAAATCTTCGTTAACTAAATCACACGTGTATATATTGACATTTAAGAGATATTCAGTCAAGAAAAATCAAGGGCAATGGTGATATATATGCGGATTAGACACCAAAAAATAAACACTAAAAAATGGCTACAATTTAAGGAATGTGTTTAGTGACGACATCAGATTTCTAAATGATGGAGAAAGGTCTGGTGGCAAGAAAAGCTGCTTCTAGGAGGTTGTCAAGTGTTTTCGCTCGACGATTCCATTTTTGGGTGGTTGGTTTAGCCCTTGTTCCTGTAACTCGAATCCTAGCCCGGTATATCCCATTTTAATTTTACACCATTGTGAACCGTACGCCTTTTTTACTCTCTGATCGAGGCTCTCGGCATTGAAAAATCTTCGTAAACTAAATCACACGTGTATATGTTGACATTTTAGAGTTATACAGTCAAGAAAAGCAAGGGCAATGGTGATATATATGCGGATTAGACACAAAAAAAAAAAAAAAAACTCAACAAATGGCTACAATTTAAGGAATGTGTTTAGTGACGGCATCAGATTCCTAATTGATGGAGAAAGGTCTGGTGGCAAGAAAAGCTGCTTCTAGGAGGTTGTCAAGTGTTTTCGCTCGACGATTCCATTTTTGGGTGGTTGGTTTGGCCCTTGTTTCTGTAACTCGAATCCTAGCCCGGTATATCCCATTTTAATTTTACACCATTGTGAACCGTACGCCTTTTTTACTCTCTGATCGAGGTTCTCGGCATTGAAAAATCTTCGTAAACTAAATCACACGTGTATATGTTGACATTTTAGAGATATACAGTCAAGAAAATCAAGGGCAATGGTGATATATATGCGGATTAGACACAAAAAAAAAACTCAACAAATGGCTACAATTTAAGGAATGTGTTTAGTGACGGCATCAGATTCCTAATTGATGGAGAAAGGTCTGGTGGCAAGAAAAGCTGCTTCTAGGAGGTTATCAAGTGTTTTCGCTCGACGATTCCATTTTTGGGTGGTTGGTTTGGCCCTTGTTCCTGTAACTCGAATCCTTGCCCGGTATATCACATTTTAATTTTACACCATTGTGAACCTTACGCCTTTTTTACTCTCTGATCGAGGTTATCAGCATTGAAAAATCTTCGTAAACTAAATCACACGTGTATATCTTGACACTTAAGAGATATACACTCAAGAAAATTAAGGGCAATGGTGATATATATGCGGATTAGACAAAAAAGAAAAACACTTAACAAATGGCTACAATGTAAGAAATGTGTTTAATGACGGCATCAGATTCCTAATTGAGGGAGAAAGGTCTGGTGGCAAGAAAAGCTGCTTCTAGGAGGTTCTCAAGTGTTTTCGCTCGACGATTCCATTCTTGGGTGGTTGGTTTGGCCGTTGTTCCTGTAACTCGAATCCTAGCCCGGTATATCCCATTTTAATTTTACACCATTGTGAACCTTACGCCTTTTTACTCTCTGATCGAGGTTCTCGACATTGAAAATTCTTCTTAAACTAAATCGCACGTGTATATGTTGACATTTAAGAGATATACAGTCAAGAAAATCAAGGGCAATGGTGATATATATGCGGATTCGACACAAAAAAAACACTAAACAAATGGCTACAATTTAAGGAACGTGTTTAGTGATGACATCAGATTCCTAATTGATGAAGAAAGGTCGGGTGGCAAGAAAAGCTGCTTCTAGGAGGTTGTCAAGTGTTTTCGCTCGACGATTCCATTCTTGGGTGGTTGGTTTTGCCCTTGTTCCTGTAACTCGAATCCTAGCCCGGTATATCCCATTTTAATTTTACAACATTGTGAACCTTACGTCTTTTTTACTCTCTGATTGAGGATCTCGGAATTGAAAAATCTTCATTAACTAAACCACACGTGTATTTGTTGACATTTAAGAGATATACAGCCAAGAAAATCAAGGGAAATGGTGATATATATGCAGATTAGACACCAAAAAATAAACACTAAAAAATGGCTACAATTTAAGGAATGTGTTTAGTGACGGCATCAGATTCCTAATTGATGGAGAAAGGTCTGGTGGCAACAAAAGCTGCTTCTAGGAGGTTGTCAAGTGTTTTCGCTCGACAATTCCATTCTTGGGTGGTTGGTTTGGACCTTGATCCTATAACTCAACTCCTAGCCCTGTATATCCCATTTTAATTTTACACCATTATGAACCTTACGCCTTTTTTACTCTTTGATCGAGGTTCTCGGCATTGAAAAATCTTCGTAAACTAAATCACACGTGTATATGTTGACATTTAAGAGATATACAGTCAAGGAAATCAAGGGCAATGGTGATATATATGCGGATTAGACACAAAAAAAACACTCAACAAATGGCTACAATTTAATGAATGTGTTTAGTGAGGGCATCAAATTCCTAATTGATGGAGAAAGGTCTGGTTGCAAGAAAAGCTGCTTCTAGGAGGTTGTCAAGTGTTTTCGCTCAATGATTCCTTTTTTGGGTGGTTGGTTTAGCCCTTTTTCCTATAACTCGAATCCTAGCCCGGTATATCCCATTATAACTTACACCATTGTGAACCTTACACCTATTTTACTCTCTGATCGAGGTTCTCGGCATTGAAAAAATTTCATAAACTACATCACACGTGTATATGTTGACATTTAAGAGATATGTAGTCAAGAAAATCAAGGGCAATGGAGATATATATGTGGATTAGACACCAAAAAAAAAAAAACACTCAACAAAGGGCTACAATTTAAGGAAGGTGTTTAGTGACGGCATCAGATTCCTAATTGATGGAAAAATGTCTGGTGGCAAGAAAAGCTGCTTCTAGGAGATTGTCAAGTGTTTTCGCTCGACGATTCCATTCTTGGGTGGTTGGTTTGGCCCTTGGTCTTGTAACTCGAATCCTAGCCCGGTATATCCCATTTTAATTTTACACCATTGTGAACCTTACGCCTTTTTTACTCTCTGATCAAGGTTCTCGGCATTGAAAAATCTTCGTAAACTAAATCACACGTGTATATGTTGACATTTAAGAGATATACAGTCAAGAAAATCAAGGGCAATGGTGATATATATGCGGATTAGACACAAAAAAAAACACCCAACAAATGGCTACAATTTAAGGAATGTGTTTAGTTACGGCGTCAGATTCCTAATTGATGGAGAAATGTTTGGTGGCAAGAAAAGCTGCTCTTAGGAGGATGTCAAGTGTTTTCGCTCGACGATTCCATTCTTGGGTAGTTGGTTTGCCCTTGTTCCTGTAACTCGAATCCTACCCGGTATATCCCATTTTAATTTTACACCATTGTGAACCTTACGCCTTTTTTACTCTCTGATCGAGGTTCTCGGCATTAAAAAATCTTCGTAAACTAAATCACACGTGTATATGTTGACATTTAAGAGATATACAGTCAAGAAAATCAAGGGCAATGGTGATATATATGCGGATTAGACAACAAAAAAAAAAAAAAAACGCACAACAAATGGCTATAATTTAAGTAATGTGTTTAGTGACGACATCATATTCCTAATTGATGGAGAAAGGTCTGGTGGCAAGAAAAGCTGCTTATAGGAGGTTGTCAAGTGTTTTCGCTCGACGATTACATTCTTGGGTGGTTGGTTTAGCCCTTGTTCCTGTAACTCGAATCCTAGCCCAGTATATCCCATTTTAATTTTACACCATTGTGAACCTTACGCCTTTTTTACTCTCTGAACGAGGTTCTCGGCATTGAAAAATCTTTGTAAACTAAATCACACGTGTATATCTTGACACTTAATAGATATACACTAAAGAAAATTAAGGGCAATGGTGATATATATGCGGATTAGACAAAAAAAAACACTTAACAAATGTCTACAATGTAAGAAATGTGTTTAGTGACGGCATCAGATTCCTAATTGATGGAGAAAGGTCTGGTGGCAATAAAAGCTGCTTCTAGGAGGTTGTCAAGTGTTTTCGCTCGACGATTCCATTCTTGGGTGGTTGGTTTGGCCCTTGTTCCTGTAACTCGAATCCTAGCCCGGTATATCCCATTATAATTTACACCATTGTGAACCTTATGCCTATTTTACTCTCTGATCGAGGTTCTCGGCATTGAAAATTTTTCATAAACTACATCACACGTGTATATGTTGACATTTAAGAGATATACAGTCAAGAAAATCAAGGGCAATGGTGATATATATGCGGATTAGACACCAAAAAAACACTCAACAAATGGCTACAATTTAAGGAATGTGTTTAGTGACGGCATCAGATTCCTAATTGATGTAGAAAGGTCTCGTGGCAAGAAAAGCTGTTTCTAGGAGGTTGTCAAGTGTTTTCGCTCGACGATTCCATTCATGGGTGGTTGGTTTGGCCGTTGTTCCTGTAACTCGAATCCTAGCCCGGTATATCCCATTTTAATTTTACACCATTGTGAACCTTACGCCTTTTTTACTCTCTGATCGAGGTTCTCGGCATTGAAAATTCTTCGTAAACTAAATCGCACGTGTATATGTTGACATTTAAGAGATATACAGTCAAGAAAATCAAGGGCAATGGTGATATATATGCGGATTAGACACAAAAAAACACTAAACAAATGGCTTCAATTTAAGGAATGTGTTTAGTGACGGTATTAGATTCCTAATTGATGGAGAAATGTCTGGTGGCAAGAAAAGCTGCTTCTAGGAGGTTGTCAAGTGTTTTCGCTCGACGATTCCATTCTTGGGTGGTTGGTTTGGCCCTTGTTCATGTAACTCGAATCCTAGCCCGGTATATCCCATTTTTATTTTACACCATTGTGAACCTTACACCTTTTTTAATCTCTGATCGAGGTTCTTGGCATTGAAAAATCTTTGTAAACTAAATCACACGTGTATATGTTGACATTTAAGAGATATACAGTCAAGAAAATCATGGGCAATGGGGATATATATGCGGATTAGACACCAAAAAATAAACACTCAAAAATGGCTACAATTTAAGGAACGTGTTTAGTGACGACATCAGATTCCTAATTGATGGAGAAAGGTCGGGAGGCAAGAAAAGCTGCTTCTAGGAGGTTGTCAAGTGTTTTCGCTCGACGATTCCATTCTTGGGTGGTTGGTTTGGCCCTTGTTCCTGTAACTCGAATCCTAGCCCGGTATATACCATTTCAATTTTACAACATTGTGAACCTTACGCCTTTTTTACTCTCTGATCGAGGATCTCGGCATTGAAAAATCTTCGTTAACAAAATCACACGTGTATATGTTGACATCTAAGAGATATACAGTCAAGAAAATCAATGGCAATGGTGATATATATGCAGATTAGACACCAAAAAATATACACTAAAAAATGGCTACAATTTAAGGAATGTGTTTAGTGACGGCATCAGATTCCTAATTGATGGAGAAAGGTCTGGTGGAAAGAAAAGCTGCTTCTAGGAGGTCGTCAAGTGTTTTCGCTCGACGATTCCATTCTTGGGTGGTTGGTTTGGCCTTTGTTCCTGTAACTCGAATCCTAGCCCGGTATATCCCATTTTAATTTTACACCATTGTGAACCTTACGCCTTTTTTACTCTCTGATCGAGGTTCTTGGCATTGAAAAATCTTCGTAAACAAAATCACACGTGTATATGTTGACGTTTAAGAGATATATAGTCAAGAAAATCAAGGGCAATGGTGATATATATGCGGATTAGACACCAAAAAATAAGCACTCAAAAAATTGCTACAATTTAAGGAACGTGTTTAGTGACGGCATCAGATTCCTAATTGATGGAGAAATGTCTGGTGGCAAGAAAAGCTGCTTCTAGGAGGTTGTCAAGTGTTTTCTCTCGACGATTCCATTCTTGGGTGGTTGGTTTGGCCCTTGTTCTTGTAACTCGAATCCTAGACTGGTATATCCCATTTTAAGTTTACACCATTGTGAACCTTACGCCTTTTTTACTCTCTAATAAAGGTTATCAGCATTGAAAAATCTTTGTAAACTAAATCACACGTGTATATATTGACATTTAAGAGATATTCAGTCAAGAAAATCAAGGGCAATGGTGATATATATGCGGATAAGACACCAAAAAATAAACACTAAAAAATGGCTACAATTTAAGGAATGTGTTTAGTGACGACATCAGATTTCTAATTGATGGAGAAAGGTCTGGTGGCAAGAAAAGCTGCTTCTAGGAGGTTGAGAAGTGTTTTCGCTCGACGATTCCATTTTTGTGTGGTTGGTTTGGCCCTTGTTCCTGTAACTCGAATCCCAGCCCGGTATATCCCATTTTAATTTTACACCATTGTGAACCGTACGCCTTTTTTACTCTCTGATCGAGGTTCTCGGCATTGAAAAATCTTCGTAAACTAAATCACACGTGTATATATTGACATTTTAGAGATATACAGTCAAGAAAATCAAGGGCAATGTTGATATATATGCGGATTAGACACAAAAAAAAAAAACTCAACAAATGGCTACAATTTAAGGAATGTGTTTAGTGACGGCATCAGATTCCTAATTGATGGATTAAGGTCTGGTGGCAAGAAAAGCTGCTTCTAGGAGGTTGTCAAGTGTTTTCGCTCGACGATTCCATTTTTGGGTGGTTGGTTTGGCCCTTGTTCCTGTAACTCGAATCCTAGCCCGGTATATCCCATTATAATTTACACCATTGTGAACTTATGCCTATTTTACTCTCTGATCGAGGTTCTCGGCATTGAAAAATTTTCATAAACTACATCACACGTGTATATGTTAACATTTAAGAGATATACAGTCAATAAAATCAAGGGCAATGGTGATATATAAGCGGATTTGACACCAAAAAAACACTCAACAAATGGCTACAATTTAAGGAATGTGTTTAGTGACGGCATAAGATTCCTAATTGTGGAGAAAGGTCTGGTGGCAAGAAAAACTGCTTCTAGGAGGTTGTCAAGTGTTTTCGTTCGACGATTCCATTATTGGGTGGTTGGTTTGGCCCTTGTTCCTGTAACTCGAATCCTAGCCCGGTATATCACATTTTAATTTTACACCATTGTGAACCTTACGCCTTTTTTATTCTCTGATCAAGGTTCTCAGCATTGAAAAATCTTCGTAAACTAAATCACACGTGTATATCTTGACACTTAAGAGATATACACTCAAGAAAATTAAGGGCAATGGTGATATATATGCGGATTAGACAAAAAAGAAAAACACTCAACAAATGGCTACAATGTAAGAAATCTGTTTAATGACGGCATCAGATTCCTAATTGATGGAGAAAGGTCTGGTGGCAAGGAAAGCTGCTTCTAGGAGGTTCCCAAGTGTTTTCGCTCGACGATTCCATTCTTGGGTGGTTGGTATGGCCCTTGTTCCTGTAACTCGAATCCTAACCCGGTATATCCCATTATAATTTACACCATTGTGAACCTTATGCCTATTTTACTCTCTGATCGAGGTTCTCGGCATTGAAATATTTTCATAAACTACATCACACGTGTATATGTTGACATTTAAGAGATATACAGTCAAGAAAATCAAGGGCAATGGTGATATATATGCGGATTGGACACCAAAAAAACACTCAACAAATGGCTACAATTTAAGGAATGTGTTTAGTGACGGCATAAGATTCCTAATTGTGGAGAAAGGTCTGGTGGCAAGAAAAACTGCTTCTAGGAGGTTGTCAAGTGTTTTCGTTCGACGATTCCATTCTTGGTTGGTTGGTTTGGCCCTTGTTCCTGTAACTCGAATCCTAGCCCGGTATATCACTTTTTAATTTTACACCATTGTGAACCTTACGCCTTTTTTACTCTCTGATCGAGGTTCTCAGCATTGAAAAATCTTCGTAAACTAAATCACACGTGTATATCTTGACACTTAAGAGATATACACTCAAGAAAATTAAGGGCAATGGTGATATATATGCGGATTAGACAAAAAAGAAAAACACTCAACAAATGGCTACAATGTAAGAAATGTGTTTAATGACGGCATCAGATTCCTAATTGATGGAGAAAGGTCTGGTGGCAAGAAAAGCTGCTTCTAGGAGGTTCTCAAGTGTTTTCGCTCGACGATTCCATTCTTGGGTGGTTGGTTTGGCCCTTGTTCCTGTAACTCGAATCCTAACCCGGTATATCCCATTATAATTTACACCATTGTGAACTTTATGCCTATTTTACTCTCTGATCGAGGTTCTCGGCATTGAAAAATTTTCATAAACTACATCACACGTGTATATGTTGACATTTAAGAGATATAGAGTCAAGAAAATCAAGGGCAATGGTGATATATATGCGGATTAGACACAAAAAAAAACACTCAACAACTGGCTATAATTTAAGGAATGTGTCTAGTGACGTCATCAGATTCCTAATTGATGGAGAAAGGTCTGGTGGCAAGAAAAGCTGCTTCTTGGAGGTTGTCAAGTGTTTTCGCTCGACGATTCCATTCATGGGTGGTTGGTTTGGCCGTTGTTCCTGTAACTCGAATCCTAGCCCGGTATATCCCATTTTAATTTTACACCATTGTGAACCTTACGCCTTTTTACTCTCTGATCGAGGTTCTCGACATTGAAAATTCTTCTTAAACTAAATCGCACGTGTATATGTTGACATTTAAGAGATATACAGTCAAGAAAATCAAGGGCAATGGTGATATATATGAGGATTAGACACAGAAAAAAAACACTAAACAAATGGCTACAATTTAAGGAACGTGTTTAGTGACGACATCAGATTCCTAATTGATGGAGAAAAGTCGGGTGGCAAGAAAAGCTGCTTCTAGGAGGTTGTCAAGTGTTTTCGCTCGACGATTCCATTCTTGGGTGGTTGGTTTGGCCCTTGTTCCTGTAACTCGAATCCTAGCCCGGTATATCCCATTTTAATTTTACAACATTGTGAACCTTACGCCTTTTTTACTCTCTGATTGAGGATCTCGGAATTGAAAAATCTTCGTTAACTAAATCATACGTGTATATGTTGACATTTAAGAGATATACAGCCAAGTAAATCAAGGGCAATGGTGATATATATGCAGATTAGACACCAAAAAATAAACACTAAAAAATGGCTACAATTTAAGGAATGTGTTTAGTGACGGCATCAGATTCCTAATTGATGGAGAAAGGTCTGGTGGCAAGAAAAGCTGCTTATAGGAGGTTGTCAAGTGTTTTCGCTCGACAATTCCATTCTTGGGTGGTTGGTTTGGCCCTTGTCCCTATAACTCAACCCCTAGCCCTGTATATCCCATTTTAATTTTACACCATTATGAACCTTACGCCTTTTTACTCTTTGATCGAGGTTCTCGGCATTGAAAAATCTTCGTAAACTAAATCACACGTGTATATGTTGTCATTTAAGAGATATACAGTCAAGGAAATCAAGGGCAATGGTGATATATATGCGGATTAGACACAAAAAAAACACTCAACAAATGGCTAAAATTTAATGAATGTGTTTAGTGAGGGCATCAAATTCCTAATTGATGGAGAAAGGTCTGGTGGCAAGAAAAGCTGCTTCTAGGAGGTTGTCAAGTGTTTTCGCTCAATGATTCCATTTTTGGGTGGTTGGTTTGGCCCATTTTCCTATAACTCGAATCCTAGCCCGGTATATCCCATTATAATTTACACCATTGTCAACCTTACGCCTATTTTACTCTCTGATCGAGGTTCTCGGCATTGAAAAAATTTCATAAACTACATCACACGTGTATATGTTGACATTTAAGAGATATATAGTCAAGAAAATCAAGGGCAATGGAGATATATATGTGGATTAGACACCAAAAAAAAAAAACACTCAACAAAGGGCTACAATTTAAGGAATGTGTTTAGTGACGGCATCAGATTCCTAATTGATGGAAAAATGTCTGGTCGCAAGAAAAGCTGCTTCTAGGAGGTTGTCAAGTGTTTTCGCTCGACGATTCCATTCTTGGGTGGTTGGTTTGGCCCTTGTTCTTGTAACTCGAATCCTAGCCCGGTATATCCCATTTTAATTTTACACCATTGTGAACCTTACGCCTTTTTTACTCTCTGATCAAGGTTCTCGGCATTGAAAAATCTTCGTAAACTAAATCACACGTGTATATGTTGACATTTAAGAGATATACAGTCAAGAAAATCAAGGGCAATGGTGATATATATGCGGATTAGACACCAAAAAAAACACTCATCAAATGGCTACAATTTAAGGAATGTGTTTAGTTACGGCGTCAGATTCCTAATTGATGGAGAAAGGTTTGGTGGCAAGAAAAGCTGCTTTTAGGAGGATGTCAAGTGTTTTCGCTCGACGATTCCATTCTTGGGTAGTTGGTTTGCCCTTGTTCCTGTAACTCGAATCCTACCCGGTATATCCCATTTTAATTTTACACCATTGTGAACCTTACGCCTTTTTTACTTTCTGATCGAGGTTCTCGGCATTAAAAAATCTTCGTAAACTAAATCACACGTGTATATGTTGACATTTAAGAGATATACAGTCAAGAAAATCAAGGGCAATGGTGATATATATGCGGATTAGACAACAAAAAAAAAAAAACGCTCAACAAATGGCTATAATTTAAGTAATGTGTGTAGTGACGGCATCATATTCCTAATTGATGGAGAAAGGTCTGGTGGCAAGAAAAGCTGCTTATAGGAGGTTGTCAAGTGTTTTCGCTCTACGATTCCATTCTTGGGTGGTTGGTTTAGCCCTTGTTCCTGTAACTCGAATCCTAGCCTAGTATATCCCATTTTAATTTTACACCATTGTGAACCTTACGCCTTTTTTACTCTCTGATCGAGGTTCTCGGCATTGAAAAATCTTCGTAAACTAAATCACACGTTTATATGTTGACATTTAAGTGATATACAGTCTAGAAAAATCAAGGGCAATGGTGATATATATGTGGATAAGACACAAAAAAAACACTAAAAAATGGCTACAATTTAAGGAATGTGTTTAGTGACGACATCAGATTCCTAATTGACGGAGAAAGGTCTGTTGGCAAGAAAAGCTGCTTCTAGGAGGTTGTCAAGTGTTTTCACTCGATGATTCCATTCTTGGGTGGTTGGTTTGGCCCTTGTTCCTGTAACTCAAATCCTAGCCCGGTATATCCCTTTTTAATTTTACACCATTGTGAACCTTACGCATTTTTTACTCTCTGATCGAGGTTCCCGGCATTGAAAAATCTTCGTAAACTAAATCACACGTGTATATGTTGACATTTAAGAGATATACAGTTAAGAAAATCAAGGGCAATGGTGATATATATGCGGATTAGGCACCAAAAAAACACTCAACAAATGGCTACAATTTAAGAAATGTGTTTAGTGACGGCATAAGATTCCTAATTGATGGAGAAAGGCCTGGTGGCAAGAAAAACTGCTTCTAGGAGGTTGTCAAGTGTTTTCGCTCGACGATTCCATTCTTGGGTCGTTTGTTTGGCCCTTGTTTCTGTAACTCGAAACCTAGCCCGGTATATCACATTTTAATTTTACACCATTGTGAACCTTACGCCTTTTTTACTCTCTGATCGAGGTTCTCGGCATTGAAAAATCTTCGTAAACTAAATCACAGGTGTATATCTTGACACTTAAGAGATATACACTCAAGAAAATTAAGGGCAATGGTGATATATATGCGGATTAGACAAAAAAAAAAACACTTAACAAATGTCTACAATGTAAGAAATGTGTTTAGTGACGGCATCAGATTCCTAATTGATGGAGAAAGGTCTGGTGGCAAGAAAAGCTGCTTCTAGGAGGTTGTCAAGTGTTTTCGCTCGACGATTCCATTCTTGGGTAGTTGGTTTGCCCTAGTTCTTGTAACTCGAATCCTACCCGGTATATCCCATTTTAATATTACACAATTGTGAACCTTACGCCTTTTTTACTCTCTGATCGAGGTTCTCGGCATTAAAAAATCTTAGTAAACTAAATCACACGTGTATATGTTGACATTTAAGAGATATACAGTCAAGAAAATCAAGGGCAATGGTGATATATATGCGGATTAGACACCAAAAAAAACACTCAACAAATGGCTACAATTTAAGGAATGTGTTTAGTGACGGCATCAGATTCCTAATTGATGTAGAAAGGTCTGGTGGCAAGAAAAGCTGTTTCTAGGAGGTTGTCAAGTGTTTTCGCTCGACGATTCCATTCATGGGTGGTTGGTTTGGCCGTTGTTCCTGTAACTCGAATCCTAGCCAGGTATATCCCATTTTAATTTTACACCATTGTGAACCTTACGCCTTTTTTACTCTCTGATCGAGGTTCTCGGCATTGAAAATTCTTCGTAAACTAAATCGCACGTGTATATGTTGACATTTAAGAGATATAAAGTCAAGAAAATCAAGGGAAATGGTGATATATATGCGGATTAGTCACAAAAAAAACACTAAACAAATGGCTTCAATTTAAGGAATGTGTTTAGTGACGGTATTAGATTCCTAATTGATGGAGAAATGTCTGGTGGCAAGAAAAGCTGCTTCTAGGATGTTGTCAAGTGTTTTCGCTCGACGATTCCATTCTTGGGTGGTTGGTTTGGCCCTTGTTCATGTAACTCGAATCCTAGCCTGGTATATCCCATTTTTATTTTACACCATTGTGAACCTTACACCTTTTTTACTCTCTGATCGAGGTTCTTGGCATTGAAAAATCTTTGTAAACTAAATCACACGTGTATATGTTGACATTTAAGAGATATACAGTCAAGAAAATCAAGGGCAATGGTGATATATATGCGGATTAGACACCAAAAAATAAACACTCAAAAATGGCTACAATTTAAGGAACGTGTTTAGTGACGACATCAGATTCCTAATTGATGGAGAAAGGTCGGGAGGCAAGAAAAGCTGCTTCTAGGAGGTTGTCAAGTGTTTTCGCTCGACGATTCCATTCTTGGGTGGTTGGTTTGGCTCTTGTTCCTGTAACTCGAATCCTAGCCCGGTATATACCGTTTTAATTTTACACCATTGTGAACCTTACGCCTTTTTTACTCTCTGATCGAGGATCTCGACATTGAAAAATCTTCGTTAACTAAATCACACGTGTATATGTTGACATCTAAGAGATATACAGTCAAGAAAATCAATGACAATGGTGATATATATGCAGATTAGACACCAAAAAATAAACACTAAAAAATGGCTACAATTTAAGTAATGTGTTTAGTGACGGCATCAGATTCCTAATTGATGGAGAAAGGTCTGGTTGCAAGAAAAGCTGCTTCTAGGAGGTTGTCAAGTGTTTTCGCTCGACAATTCCAGTCTTGGGTGGTTGGTTTGGCCCTTGTTCCTGTAACTCGACTCCTAGCCCGGTATATCCCATTATAATTTACACCATTGTGAACCTTACGCCTTTTTTACTCTCTGATCGAGGTTCTCGGCATTGAAAATTTTTCATAAACTACATCACACGTGTATATGTTGACATTTAAAAGATATACAGTCAAGAAAATCAAGGGCAATGGTGATATATATGCGGATTAGACACAAAAAAAACACTCAACAAATGGCTACAAATTAATAAATGTGTTTAGTGACGGCATCAGATTCCTAATTGATGGAGAAAGGTCTGGGGGCAAGAAAAGCTGCTTCTAGGAGGTTGTCAAGTGTTTTCGCTCGATGATTCCATTTTTGGGTGGTTGGTTTGTCCCTTGTTCCTGTGGTTGGTTTGGCCCTTGTTCCTGTAACTCGAATCCTAGCCCAGTATATCCCATTATAATTTACACCATTGTGAACCTTACGCCTATTTTACTCTCTTATCGAGGTTCTCGGCATTGAAAAAATATCATAAACAACATCACACGTGTATATGTTTACATTTAAGAGATATATAGTCAAGAAAATCAAGGGCAATGGAGATATATATGTGGATTAGACACAAAAAAAAACACTCAACAAATGGCTACAATTTAACGAATGTGTTTAGTGACGGCGTCAGATTCCTAATTGATGGAGAAAGGTCTAGTGGCAAGAAAAGCTGCTTCTAGGAGGTTGTTAAGTGTTTTCGCTCGATGATTCCATTCTTGGGTGGTTGGTTTGGCCCTTGTTCTTGTAACTCGAATCCTAGCCTGGTATATCCCATTTTAAGTTTACACCATTGTGAACCTTACGCCTTTTTTACTCTCTAATAAAGGTTATCGGCATTGAAAAATCTTTGTAAACTAAATCACACGTGTATATGTTGACATTTAAGAGATATACAGTCAAGAAAATCAAGGGCAATGGTGATATATATGTGGATTAGACACCAAAAAATAAACACTCAAAAATGGCTACAATTTAAGGAATGTGTTTAGTGACGGCATCAGATTCCTAATTGATGGAGAAAGGTCTGGTGGCAAGAAAAGCTGCTACTAGGAGGTTGTCAAGTATTTTCGCTCGACAATTCCATTCTTAGGTGGTTGGTTTGGCCCTTGTTCCTGTAACTCGACTTCTAGCCCAGTATATCCCATTTTAATTTTACACCATTGTGAACCTTACGCCGTTTTACTCTTTGATCGAGGTTCTCGGCATTGAAAAATCTTCGTAAACTAAATCACACGTGTATATGTTGACATTTAAGAGATATACAGTCAAGAAAATCAAGGGCAATGGTGATATATATGCAGATTAGACACAAAAAACACTCAACAAATGGCTACAAATTAATAAATGTGTTTAGTGATGGCATCAGATTCCTAATTGATGGAGAAAGGTCTTGTGGCAAGAAAAGCTGCTTCTAGGAGGTTGTCAAGGGTTTTCGCTCGATGATTCCATTTTTTGGTGGTTGGTTTGGCCCTTGTTCCTGTAACTCGAATCCTAGCCCAGTATATCCCATTATAATTTACACCATTGTGAACCTTACGCCTATTTTACTCTCTGATCGAGGTTCTCGGCATTGAAAAAATTTCATAAACAACATCACACGTGTATATGTTGACATTTAAGAGATATATAGTCTAGAAAATCAAGGGCAATGGAGATATATATGTGGATTAGACACCAAAAAAACACTCAACAAATGGCTACAATTTAAGGAATGTGTTTAGTGATGGCGTCAGATTCCTAATTGATGGAGAAAGGTCAGGTGGCAAGAAAAGCTGCTTCTAGGAGGTTGTCAAGTGTTTTCGCTCGACGATTCCATTCTTGGGTGTTTGGTTTGGCCCTTGTTCTTGTAACTCGAATCCTAGCCCGGTATATCCCATTTTAATTTTACACCATTGTGAACCTTACGCCTTTTTTACTCTCTAATAAAGGTTATCAGCATTGAAAAATCTTCGTAAACTAAATCACACGTGTATATGTTGACATTTAAGAGATATACAGTCAACAAAATCAAGGGCAATGGTGATATATATGCTGATTAGACACAAAAAAAAAACACTTAACAAATGACTACAATTTAAGGAATGTGTTTAGAGACGGCATCAGGTTTCTAATTGATGGAGAATGGTCTGGTGGCAAGAAAAACTGCTTCTAGGAGGTTGTCAAGTGTTTTCGCTCGATGATTCCATTCTTGGGTGGTTTGTTTGGCCCTTGTTCCTGTAACTCGAATCCTAGCCTGGTATATCCCATTTTAATTTTACACCATTGTGAACCTTACACCTTTTTTACTCTCTGATCGAGGTTCTCGGCATTGAAAAATCTTCGTAAACTAAATCACACGTATATATCTTTACACTTAAGAGATATACACTAAAAAAAATTAAGGGCAACGGTGATATATATGCGGATTAGACACAAAAAAAACACTAGACCAATGGCTTCAATTTAAGGAATGTGTTTAGCGACGGTATTAGATTCCTAATTGATGGAGAAATGTCTGGTGGCAAGAAAAGCTGCTTCTAGGAGGTTGTCAAGTGTTTTCGATCGACGATTCCATTCTTGGGTGGTTGGTTTGGCCCTTGTTCATGTCACTCGAATCCTAGCCCGGTATATCCCATTTTTATTTTACACCATTGTGAACCTTACACCTTTTTTACTCTCTGATCGAGGTTCTTGGCATTGAAAAATCTTTGTAAACTAAATCACACGTGTATATGTTGACATTTAAGAGATATACAGTCAAGAAAATCAAGGGCAATGGTGATATATATGCGGATTAGACACCAAAAAATAAACACTAAAAAATGGCTACAATTTAACGAACGTGTTTAGTGACGACATCAGATTCCTAATTGATGGAGAAAGGTCGGGAGGCAAGAAAAGCTGCTTCTAGGAGGTTGTCAAGTGTTTTCGCTCGACGATTCCATTCTTGGGTGGTTGGTTTGGCCCTTGTTCCTGTAACTCGAATCCTAGCCCGGTATATACCATTTTAATTTTACACCATTGTGAACCTTACGCCTTTTTTACTCTCTGATCGAGGATCTCGGCATTGAAAAATCTTCGTTAACTAAATCACACGTGTATATGTTGACATCTAAGAGATATACAGTCAAGAAAATCAATGGCAATGGTGATATATATGCAGATTAGACACCAAAAAATAAACACTAAAAAATGGCTACAATTTAAGGAATGTGTTTAGTGACGGCATCAGATTCCTAATTGATGGAGAAAGGTCTGGTGGCAAGAAAAGCTGCTTCTAGGAGGTTGTCAAGTGTTTTCGCTCGACAGTTCCATTCTTGGGTGGTTGGTTTGGCCCTTGTTCCTGTAACTCGACTCCTAGCCCGGTATATCCCATTATAATTTACACCATTGTGAACCTTATGCCTTTTTTACTCTCTGATCGAGGTTCTCGGCATTGAAAATTTTTCATAAACTACATCACACTTGTATATGTTGACATTTAAAAGATATACAGTCAAGAAAATCAAGTGCAATGGTGATATATATGCGGATTAGACACAAAAAAAAAACACTCAACAAATGGCTACAAATTAATAAATGTGTTTTGTGACGGCATCAGATTCCTAATTGATGGAGAAAGGTCTGGGGGCAAGAAAAGCTGCTTCTAGGAGGTTGTCAAGTGTTTTCGCTCGATGATTCCATTTTTGGGTGGTTGGTTTGGCCCTTGTTCCTGTGGTTAATTTGGCCCTTGTTCCTGTAACTCGAATCCTAGCACGGTATATCCCATTTTAAATTTAAACTATTGTGAACCTTACGCCTTTTTTACTCTCAGATCGAGGTTCTCGGCATTGAAAAATCTTTGTAAACTAAATCACACGTGTATATGTTGACATTTAAGAGATATACAGTTAAGAAAATCAAGGGCAATGGTGATATATACGCGGATTAGACACAAAAAAAAAACACTCAAATAATGGCTACAATTTAAGGAATGCG
Source organism: Helianthus tuberosus (assembly GCA_030545235.1). NCBI lineage: Eukaryota > Viridiplantae > Streptophyta > Magnoliopsida > Asterales > Asteraceae > Helianthus > Helianthus tuberosus. The sequence goes on from CM060431.1 coordinate 178,139,763, forward strand.
TTTAGTGACGGCATCAGTTTCTTAATTGATGGAGAAAGGTCTGGTTGCAAGAAAAGCTGCTTCTATGAGGTTGTCATGTGTTTTCGCTCGACGATTTCATTCTTGGGTGGTTGGTTTAGCCCTTATTCCTGTAACTCGAATCCTAGCCAGGTATATCCCATTTTAATTTTACACCAATGTGAACCTTACGCCTTTTTTACTCTCTTATCGAGGTTCTCGGCATTGAAAAATCTTTGAAAACTAAATCACATGTGTATATGTTGACATTTAAGAGATATACAGTCAACAAAATCAAGGGAAATGGTGTTATATATGCGGATTAGACACCAAAAAAAAAAAAACACTCAACAAATGGCTACAATTTAAGGAATGTGTTTCGTGACGGCATCAGATTCCTAATTGATGGAGAAAAATCTGGTGGCAAGAAAAGCTGCTTCAAGGAGGTTGTCAAGTGTTTTCGCTCGACAATTCCATTCTTGGGTTGTTGGTTTGGCCCTTGTTTTTGTAACTCGAATCCTAGCCCGGTGTATCCCATTTTAATTTTACACTATTGTGAACCTTACGCCTTTTTTACTCTCTGATCGAGGTTCTCAGCATGGAAAAATCTTCGTAAACTAAATCACACGTGTATATGTTGACATTTAAGAGATATACAGTCAAGAAAATCAAGGGCAATGGTGATATATATGCGGATTAGATACCAAAAATAAAAAAAACACTCAACAAATGGCTACAATTTAAGGAATGTGTTTAGTGATGACATCAGATTCCAAAGTGATGGAGAAAGGTCTGGTGGCAAGAAAAGCTGCTTCAAGGTGGATGTCAAGTGTCTTCGCTCGACGATTCCATTTTTGGGTGGTTGGTTTGGCCCTTGTTCCTGTAACTCGAATCCTAGCCCGGTGTATGCCATTTTAATTTTACACCATTGTGAACCTTACGCCTTTTTTACTCTCTGATCGAGGTTCTCGGCATTGAAAAAACTTCGTAAACTAAATCACGCGTGTATATGTTGACATTTAAGAAATATACAGTCAAGAAAATGAAGGGCAATGGTGATATATATATGCGGATTAGACACCAAAAAAAACATTCAACAAATGGCTACAATTTAAGGAATGCGTTTAGTGACCGCATCAGATTCCTAATTGATGGAGAAAGGTCTGGTGGCAAGAAAAGCTGCTTCTAGGAGGTTGTCAAGTGTTTTCGCTCGACGATTCCATTCTTGGGTGGTTGGTTTAGCCTTTGTTCCTGTAACTCGAATCCTAGCCCAGTATATCCCATTTTAATTTTACACAATTGTGAACCTTACGCGTTTTTTACTCTCTGATCGAGGTTCTCGGCATTGAAAAATCTTCGTAAACTAAATCACACGTGTGTATGTTGACAGTTAAGAGATATACACTTAAGAAAATCAAGGGCAATGGTGATATATATTCGGATTAGACACCAAAAAAACACTCAACAAATGGCTACAATTTATGGAATGTGTTTAGTGACGGCATAAGATTCCTAATTGATGGAGAAAGGTCTGGTGGCAAGAAAAACTGCTTCTAGGAGGTTGTCAAGTGTTTTCGCTCGACGATTCCATTCTTGGGTGGTTGGTTTAGCCCTTGTTCCTGTAACTCGAATCCTAGCCCGGGATATCACATTTAATTTTAGACCATTGTGAACCTTACGCCTTTTTTACTCTCTGATCGAGGTTCTCGTCATTGAAAAATCTTCATAAACTAAATCACACGTGTATATGTTGACATTTAAGAGATATACACTCAAGAAAATCAAGGGCAATGGTGATATATATGCGGATTAGACAAAAAAAAAACACTCAACAAATGGCTACAATTTAAGAAAAGTGTTTAGTGACGGCATCAGATTCCTAATTGATGGAGAAAGGTCTGTTGGCAAGAAAATCAGCTTCTAGGAGGTTGTCAAGTGTTTTCGCTCGACGATTCCATTCTTGGGTGGTTGGTTTTGCCCTTGTTCCTGTAACTCGAATCTTAGCCCGGTATATCCCATTTTAATTTTACACCATTGTGAACCTAACGCCTTTTTTACTCTCTGATCGAGGTTCTCGGCCTTGAAAAATCTTTGTAAACTAAATCACACGTGTATATGTTGATATTTAAGAGATATACAGTCAAGAAAATCAAGGGCAATGGTGATATATATGCGGATTAGACACCAAAAAAAAACACTCAACAAATGGCTTCAATTTAAGGAATGTGTTTGGTGGCAAAAAAAGCTGCTTCTATGAGGTTGTCAAGTGTTTTCGCTCGACGATTTCATTCTTGGGTGGTTGGTTTAGCCCTTGTTCCTGTAACTCGAATCCTAGCCCGGTATATCCCATTTTAATTTTACACAATTGTAAACCGTACGCCTTTTTTACTCTCTGATCGAGGTTCTCGACATTGAAAAATATTTGAAAACTAAATCACTCGTGGATATGTTGACATTTAAGAGATATACAGTCAAGAAAATCAAGGGCAATGGTGATATATATGCGGATTAGACAGCAAAAAAAAAAAAAAAAAAAAAAACGCTCATCAAATAGATACAATTTAAGGAATGTGTTTAGTGACGGCATCAGATTCCTAATTGCTGGAGAAAGGTCTGGTGGCAAGAAAAGCTGCTTCTAGGAGGTTGTCAAGTGTTTTCGCTCGATGACTCCATTCTTGGGTGGTTGGTTTAGCCCTTGTTCCTGTAAGTCGAATCCTAGCCCAGTATATCCCATTTTAATTTTACACCATTGTGAACCTTACGCCTTTTTTACTCTCTGATCGAGGTTCTCGGCATTGAAAAATCTTTGTAAACTAAATCACACGTGGATATGTTGACATTTAAGAGATATACAGCCAAGAAAATCTAGGGCAATGGTGATATATATGCGGATTAGACACCAAAAAAAGAACACTCAACAAATGGCTACAATTTAAGGAATGTATTTAGTGACGACATCAGATTCCTAATTGATGGAGAAAGGTCTGGTGGCAAAAAAAGCTGCTTCTAGGAGGTTGTCAAGTGTTTTCGCTCGACGATTCCATTCTCGGGTGGTTGGTTTGGCCCTTGTTCCTGTAACTCGAATCCTAGCCCAGTATTTCACATTTTAATTTTAGACCATTGTGAACCTTACGCCTTTTTACTCTCTGATCGAGGTTCTCGGCATTGAAAAATCTTCATAAAGTAAATCACACGTGTATATGTTGACATTTAAGAGATATACACACAAGAAAATCAAGGGCAATGGTGATATATATGCGGATTAGACAAAAAAAACACTCAACAAATAGCTACAATTTAAGAAATGTGTTAAGTGACGGCATCAGATTCCTAATTGATGGAGAAAGGTCTGGTGGCAAGAAAAGCTGCTTCTAGGAGGTTGTCAAGTGTTTTCGCTCGACGATTCCATTCTTGGGTGGTTGGTTTGGCACTTGTTTCTGTAACTCGAATCCTAGCCCGGTATATCCCATTTTAATTTTACACCAATGTGAACCTTACGCCATTTTTACTCTCTGACAGAGGTTCTCGGCATTGAAAAATCTTTGTAAACTAAATCACACTTGGATATGTTGACATTTAAGAGATATGCAGCCAAGAAAATCAAGGGCAATGGTGATATATATGCGGATTAGACACCAAAAAAAGAACACTCAACAAATGGCTACAATTTAAGGAATGTATTTAGTGACGTCATCAGATTCCTAATTGATGGAGAAAGGTCTGGTGGCAAGAAAAGCTGCTTCTAGGAGGTTGTCAAGTGTTTTCGCTCGACGATTCCATTCTTGGGTGGTTGGTTTGGCCCTTGTTCCTGTAACTCGAAACCTAACCCGGTATATCACATTTTAATTTTACACCATTGTGAACCTTACGCCTTTTTTACTCTCTGATCGAGGTTCTCGGCATTGAAAAATCTTCTTAAACTAAATCACACGTGTATATCTTGACATTTAAGAGATATACACTCAAGAAAATCAAGGGCAATGGTGATATATATGCGGATTAGACACAAAAAAAACACTCAACAAATGGCTACAATTTAAGAAATATGTTTAGTGACGGCATCAGATTCCTAATTGATGGAAAAATGTCTGGTGGCAAGAAAAGCTGCTTCTAGGAGGAGGTCAAGTGTTTTCGCTCAACGATTCCATTCTTGGGTGGTTGGTTTTTCCCTTGTTCCTGTAACTCGAATCCTAGCCCGGTAGTAAACTAAGTCACATGTGTATATGTTGACATTTAAGAGATATACAGTCAAGAAAATAAAGGGCAATGGTGTTATATATGCGGATTAGACACAAAAAAACACTCAACACATGGCTACAATTTAAGGAATGTGTTTAGTGACGGAATCAGATTCCTAATTGATGGATAAAGGTCTGGTGGCAAGAAAAGCGGCTTCTAGGAGGTTGTCAAGAGTTTTCGCTCGATGATTCCACTCTTGGGTGGTTGGTTTGGCCCTTGTTCCTGTAACTCGAATCGTAGCCCGATATATCCCATTTTAATTTTACACCATTGTGAACCTTACGCCTTTTTTACTCTCTGATCGAGGTTCTCGGAATTTGAAAAATCTTCGTAAACTAAATCACACGTGTATATGTTGACATTTAAGAGATATACAGTCAAGAAAATAAAGGGCAACGGTGATATATATGCGGATTAGACACAAAAAAAAACACTCAACAAATAGCTACTATTTAAGGAATGTGTTTAGTCACGACATCAGATTCCTAATTGATGGATAAAGGTCTGGTGGCAAGAAAAACTGCTTTTAGGAGGTTGTCAAGTGTTTTCGCTCGACGATTCCTTTCTTGGGTGGTTGGTTTGGCCCTTGTTCCTGTAACTGGAATCCTATCCCGGTATATCCCATTTTAATTTTACACCATTGTGAACCTTACGCCTTTTTTACTCTCTGATCGAGGTTATCGGCATTGAAAAATCTTCATAAACTAAACCACACGTGTATATGTTGACATTTAAGAGATATACAGTCAAGAAAATCAAGGACAATGGTGATATATATGCGGATTAGGAAAAAACACTCAAAAAATGGCTACAATTTAAGGAATGTGTTTAGTGACGGCATCAGATTCCTAATTGATGGAGAAAGGTCTGGTGGCAAAAAAGCTGCTTCTAGAAGGTTGTCAAGTGTTTTCGCTCGACGATTCTATTCTTGGGTGGTTGGTTTGGCCCTTGTTCCTGTAACTCGAATCTTAGCCCGGTATATCCCATTTTAATTTTACACCATTGTGAACCCTACGCCTTTTTTACTCTCTGATCGAGGTTCTCGGCATTGAAAAATCTTCGAAAACTAAATCACACGTGTATTTGTTAACATTTAAGAGATATACAGTCAAGAAAATCAAGGGCAATGGTGATATATATGCGGATTAGACACAAAAGAAAAACACTCAACAAATGGCTAAAATTTAAGGAATGTGTTTAGTGACGGCATCAGATTCCTAATTGATGGAGAAAGGGCTGTTGGCAAGAAAATCAGCTTCTAGGAGATTGTCAAGTGTTTTCGCTCGACGATTCCATTCTTGGGTGGTTGGTTTGGCCCTTGTTCCTGTAACTCGAATCATAGCCCGGTATAACCCATTTTAATTTTACACCATTGTGAACCTTACGCCTTTTTTACTCTCTGATCGAGGTTCTCGGCATTGAAAAATCTTCGTAAACTAAATCACACGTGTATTTGTTAACATTTAAGAGATATACATTCAAGAAAATCAAGGGCAATGGTGATATATATGCAGATTAGACACCAAAAAAACGCTCAACAAATGGCTACAATTTAAGGAATGCGTTTAGTGACGACATCAGATTTCTAATTGCTGGAGAAAGGTCTGGTGGCAAGAAAAGCTGCTTCTAGGAGGTTGTCAAGTGTTTTCGCTCGACGATTCCATTCTTGGGTGGTTGGTTTGGCCCTTGTTCCTGTAACACGAATCCTAGCCCGGTATATCCCATTTTAATTTTACACCATTGTGAACCTTAAGCCTTTTTTACTCTCTGATCGAGGTTCTCGGCATTAAAAAATCTTCGTAAACTAAATCACATGTGTATATGTTGACATTTAAGAGATATACAGTCAAGAAAATCAAGGGCAATGGTGATATATATGCAGATTAGACACAAAAAAAACACTCAACAAAAGGCTACAATTTAAGCAATGTGTTTAGTGACGGCATCAGATTCCTAATTGATGGAGAAAGGTCTGGTGGCAAGAAAAGCTGCTTTTAGGAGGTTGTCAAGTGTTTTCGCTCGACGATTCCATTCTTGGCTGGTTGGTTTGGCCCTTGTTACTGTAACTCGAATCCTAGCCCGGTATATCCCATTTTAGTTTTACACCATTTTGAACCTTACGCCTTTTTTAGTCTATGATAGAGGTTCTCGGCATTGAAAAATCTTTGTAAACTAAATCACACGTGTATATGTTGACATTTAAGAGATATACAGTCAAGAAAATCAAGGGCAATGGTGATATATATGCGGATTAGACAAAAAAAAAAAAAAACCGCTCAACAAATGGCTACAATTTAAGGAATGTGTTTATTGACGACATCAGATTGCTAATTGCTGGTGAAAGGTCTGGTGGCAAGAAAAGCTGCTTCTAGGAGGTTGTCAAGTGTTTTCGCTCGACGATTCCATTCTTGGGTGGTTGATTTGGCCCTTGTTCCTGTAACTCGAATCCTAGCACGGTATATCCCAATTTAATTTTACACCAATGTGAACCTTACGCCTTTTTTACTCTCTGATCGAGGTTATCGGCATTGAAAAATCTTCATAAACTAAATCACACGTGTATTTGTTATCATTTAAGAGATATACAGTCAAGAAAATCAAGGGCAATGGTGATATATATGCGGATTAGACACAAAAAAAAAAAACACTCAACAAATGGCTACAATTTAAGGAATGTGTTTAGCGACGGCATAAGATTCCTAATTGATGGAGAAAGGTCTGTTGGCAAGAAAATCAGCTTCTAGGAGGTTGTCAAGTGTTTTCGCTCGACGATTCCATTCTTGGGTGGTTGGTTTGGCCCTTGTTCCTGTAACTCGAATCGTAGCCCGGTATATCCCATTTAAATTTTACACCATTGTGAACCTTACGCCTTTTTTACTCTCTGATCGAGGTTCTCGGCATTGAAAAAAATCTTCGTAAACTAAATCACACGTGTGTATGTTGACAATTAACATATATACAGTCAAGAAAATAAAGGGCAATGGTGATACATATGCGGATTAGACACAAAAAAAAAACACTCAACAAATGGCTACAATTTAAGGAATGTGTTTAGTGACGGCATCAGATTCCTAATTGATGGAGAAAGGTCTTGTGGCAAGAAACGCTGCTTCTAGGAGGTTGTCAAGTGTTTTCGCTCGACGATTCCATTCATGGGTGGTTGGTTTGGCCCTTGTTCCTGTAACTCGAATCCTATCCCGGTATATCCCATTTTAATTTTACACCATTGTGAACCTTACGCCTTTTTTACTCTCTGATCGAGGTTATCGACATTGAAAAATCTTCATAAACTAAACCACACGTGTATATGTTGACATTTAAGAGATATACAGTCAAGAAAATCAAGGACAATGGTGATATATATGCGGATTAGGAAAAAACACTCAACAAATGGCTACAATTTAAGGAATGTGTTTAGTGACGGCATCAGATTCCAAATTGATGGAGAAAGGTCTGGTGGCAAAAAAAGCTGCTTCTAGAAGGTTGTCAAGTGTTTTCGCTCGACAATTCTATTCTTGGGTGGTTGGTTTGGCCCTTGTTCCTGTAACTCGAATCTTAGCCCGGTATATCCCATTTTAATTTTACACCATTGTGAACCTTACGCATTTTTTACTCTCTGATCGAGGTTCTCGGCATTGAAAAATCTTCGTAAACTAAATCACACGTGTATTTGTTAACATTTAAGAGATATACATTCAAGAAAATCAAGGGCAATGGTGATATATATGCAGATTAGACACCAAAAAAACGCTTAACAAATGGCTACAATTTAAGGAATGCGTTTAGTGACGACATCAGATTTCTAATTGCTGGAGAAAGGTCTGGTGGCAAGAAAAGCTGCTTCTAGGAGGTTGTCAAGTGTTTTCGCTCGACGATTCCATTCTTGGGTGGTTGGTTTGGCCCTTGTTCCTGTAACTCGAATCCTAGCCCGGTATATCCCATTTTAATTTTACACCATTGTGAACCTTAAGCCTTTTTTACTCTCTGATCGAGGTTCTCGGCATTAAAAAATCTTCGTAAACTAAATCACATGTGTATATGTTGACATTTAAGAGATATACAGTCAAGAAAATCAAGGGCAATGGTGATATATATGCAGATTAGACACAAAAAAAACACTCAACAAATGGCTACAATTTAAGCAATGTGTTTAGTGACGGCATCAGATTCCTAATTGATGGAGAAAGGTCTGGTGGCAAGAAAAGCTGCTTTTAGGAGGTTGTCAAGTGTTTTCGCTCGACGATTCCATTCTTGGGTGGTTGGTTTGGCCCTTGTTACTGTAACTCGAATCCTAGCCCGGTATATCTCATTTTAGTTTTACACCATTGTGAACCTTACGCCTTTTTTACTCTCTGATAGAGGTTCTCGGCATTGAAAAATCTTTGTAAACTAAATCACACGTGTATATGTTGACATTTAAGAGATATACAGTCCAGAAAATCAAGGGCAATGGTGATATATATGCGGATTAGACACAAAAAAAAAAAAAAAAAACGCTCAACAAATGGCTACAATTTAAGGAATGTGTTTAGTGACGGCATCAGATTGCTAATTGCTGGTGAAAGGTCTGGTGGCAAGAAAAGCTGCTTCTAGTAGGTTGTCAAGTGTTTTCGCTCGACGATTCCATTCTTGGGTGGTTGATTTGGCCCTTGTTCCTGTAACTCGAATCCTAGCACGGTATATCCCAATTTAATTTTACACCAATGTGAACCTTACGCCTTTTTTACTCTCTGATCGAGGTTATCGGCATTGAAAAATCTTCATAAACTAAATCACACGTGTATTTGTTATCATTTAAGAGATATACAGTCAAGAAAATCAAGGGCAATGGTGATATATATGCGGATTAGACACAAAAAAAAAAAAACACTCAACAAATGGCTACAATTTAAGGAATGTGTTTAGTGACGGCATAAGATTCCTAATTGATGGAGAAAGGTCTGTTGGCAAGAAAATCAGCTTCTAGGAGGTTGTCAAGTGTTTTCGCTAGACGATTCCATTCTTGGGTGGTTGGTTTGGCCCTTGTTCCTGTAACTAGAATCGTAGCCCGGTATATCCCATTTAAATTTTACACCATTGTGAACCTTACGCCTTTTTTACTCTCTGATCGAGGTTCTCGGCATTGAAAAATCTTCGAAAACTAAATCACACGTGTATTTGTTAACATTTAAGAGATATACAGTCAAGAAAATCAAGGGCAATGGTGATATATATGCGGATTAGACACAAAAAAAAAACACTCAACAAATGGCTACAATTTAAGGAATGTGTTTAGTGACGGCATCAGATTCCTAATTGATGGAGAAAAGGCTGTTGGCAAGAAAATCAGCTTCTAGGAGGTTGTCAAGTGTTTTCGCTCGACGATTCCATTCTTGGGTGGTTGGTTTGGCCCTTGTTCCTGTAACTCGAATCATAGCCCGGTATAACCCATTTAAATTTTACACCATTGTGAACCTTACGCCTTTTTTACTCTCTGATCGAGGTTCTCGGCATTGAAAAATCTTCGTAAACTAAATCACACGTGTATTTGTTAACATTTAAGAGATATACATTCAAGAAAATCAAGGGCAATGGTGATATATATGCAGATTAGACACCAAAAAAACGCTCAACAAATGGCTACAATTTAAGGAATGCGTTTAGTGACGACATCAGATTTCTAATTGCTGGAGAAAGGTCTGGTGGCAAGAAAAGCTGCTTCTAGGAGGTTGTCAAGTGTTTTCGCTCGACGATTCCATTCTTGGGTGGTTGGTGTGGCCCTTGTTCCTGTAACTCGAATCCTAGCCCGGTATATCCCATTTTAATTTTACACCATTGTGAACCTTAAGCCTTTTTTACTCTCTGATCGAGGTTCTCGGCATTAAAAAATCTTCGTAAACTAAATCACATATGTATATGTTGACATTTAAGAGATATACAGTCAAGAAAATCAAGGGCAATGGTGATATATATGCAGATTAGACACAAAAAAAACACTCAACAAATGGCTACAATTTAAGCAATGTGTTTAGTGACGGCATCAGATTCCTAATTGATGGAGAAAGGTCTGATGGCAAGAAAAGCTGCTTTTAGGAGGTTGTCAAGTGTTTTCGCTCGACGATTCCATTCTTGGGTGGTTGGTTTGGCCCTTGTTACTGTAACTCGAATCCTAGCCCGGTATATCCCATTTTAGTTTTACACCATTGTGAACCTTACGCCTTTTTTACTCTCTGATAGAGGTTCTCGGCATTGAAAAATCTTTGTAAACTAAATCACACGTGTATATGTTGACATTTAAGAGATATACAGTCAAGAAAATCAAGGGCAATGGTGATATATATGCGGATTAGACACAAAAAAAAAAAAAACGCTCAACAAATGGCTACAATTTAAGGAATGTGTTTAGTGACGGCATCAGATTGCTAATTGCTGGTGAAAGGTCTGGTGGCAAGAAAAGCTGCTTCTAGGAGGTTGTCAAGTGTTTTCGCTCGACGATTCCATTCTTGGGTGGTTGATTTGGCCCTTGTTTCTGTAACTCGAATCCTAGCACGGTATATCTCAATTTAATTTTACACCAATGTGAACCTTACTCCTTTTTTACTCTCTGATCGAGGTTATCGGCATTGAAAAATCTTCATAAACTAAATCACACGTGTATTTGTTATCATTTAAGAGATATACAGTCAAGAAAATCAAGGGCAATGGTGATATATATGCGGATTAGACACAAAAAAAAACACTCAACAAATGGCTACAATTTAAGGAATGTGTTTAGTGACGGCATAAGATTCCTAATTGATGGAGAAAGGTCTGTTGGCAAGAAAATCAGCTTCTAGGAGGTTGTCAAGTGTTTTCGCTCGACGATTCCATTCTTGGGTGGTTGGTTTGGCCCTTGTTCCTGTAACTCGAATCGTAGCCCGGTATATCCCATTTAAATTTTACACCATTGTGAACCTTACGCCTTTTTTACTCTCTGATCGAGGTTCTCGGCATTGAAAAATCTTCGTAAACTAAATCACACGTGTGTATGTTGACAATTAAGATATATACAGTCAAGAAAATAAAGGGCAATGGTGATACATATGCGGATTAGACAGAAAAAAAAAAAACACTCAACAAATGGCTACAATTTATGGAATGTGTTTAGTGACGGCATCAGATTCCTAATTGATGGAGAAAGGTCTTGTGGCAAGAAACGCTGCTTCTAGGAGGTTGTCAAGTGTTTTCGCTCGACGATTCCATTCATGGGTGGTTGGTTTGGCCCTTGTTCCTGTAACTCGAATCCTATCCCGTTATATCCCATTTTAATTTTACACCATTTTGAACCTTACGCCTTTTTTACTCTCTGATCGAGGTTCTCGGCATTGAAAAATCTTGGTAAACTAAATCACACGTGTATATGTTGACATTTGAGAGATATACGTTTAAGAAAATAAAGGGCAATGGTGATATATATGCGGATTAGACACAAAAAAAAAACACTCAACAAATAGCTACTATTTAAGGAATGTGTTTAGTGACGACATCAGATTCCTAATTGATGGATAAAGGTCTGGTGGCAAGAAAAACTGCTTTTAGGAGGTTGTCAAGTGTTTTCGCTCGACGATTCCATTCTTGGGTTGCTAGTTTGGCCCCTGTTCCTGTAACTGGAATCCTATCCCGGTATATCCCATTTTAATTTTACACCATTGTGAACCTTACGCCTTTTTTACTCTCTGATCGAGGTTATTGGCATTGAAAAATCTTCATAAACTAACCTACACGTGTATATGTTGACATTTAAGATATATACAGTCAAGAAAATAAAGGGCAATGGTGATATATATGCGGATTAGACACAAAAAAAACACTCAACAAATAGTTACTATTTAAGGAATGTGTTTAGTGACGACATCAGATTTCTAATTGATGGATAAAGGTCTGGTGGCAAGAAAAACTGCTTTTAGGAGGTTGTCAAGTGTTTTCGCTCGACGATTCCATTCTTGGGTGGCTGGTTTGGCCAACTGCCTTTAGGAGGTTGTCAAGTGTTTTCGCTCGACGATTCCATTCTCGGGTGGCTGGTTTGGCCCTTGTTCCTGTAACTCGAATCCTATCCCGTTATATCCCATTTTAATTTTACACCATTTTAAACCTTACGCCGTTTTTACTCTCTGATCGAGGTTCTCGTCATTGAAAAATCTTGGTAAACTAAATCACACGTGTATATGTTGACATTTACAAGATATACAGTTAAGAAAATCAAGGGCAATGGTGATATATATGCAGATTAGACACAAAAAAAAAACGCTCAACAAATGGCTACAATTTAAGGAATGCGTTTAGTTACGGCATGTGATTCCTAATTGCTGGAGAATGGTCTGGTGGCAAGAAAAGCTGCTTCTAGGAGGTTGTCAAGTGTTTTCGCTCGACGATTCCATTCACGGGTGGTTGGTTTGGCCCTTGTTCCTGTAACTCGAATCCTATCCCGTTATATCCCATTTTAATTTTACACCATTTTGAACCTTACGCCTTTTTTACTCTCTGATCGAGGTTCTCGGCATTGAAAAATCTTGGTAAACTAAATCACACGTGTATATGTTGACATTTATGAGATATACAGTTAAGAAAATAAAGGGCAATGGTGATATATATGCGGATTAGACACAAAAAAAAACACTCAAAAAATAGCTACTATTTAAGGAATGTGTTTAGTGACGACATCAGATTCCTAATTGATGGATAAAGGTCTGGTGGCAAGAAAAACTGCTTTTAGGAGGTTGTCAAGTGTTTTCGCTCGACGATTCCATTCTTGGGTTGCTAGTTTGGCCCTTGTTCCTGTAACTCGAATACTAGCCCGGTATATCCCATTTTAGTTTTACACCATTGTGAACCTTACGCCTTTTTTACTCTCTGATCGAGGTTATCGGCATTGAAAAATCTTCATAATCTAAACTACACGTGTATATGTTGACATTTATGATATATACAGTCAAGAAAATAAAGGGCAATGGTGATATATATGCGGATTAGACACAAAAAAAAAAAAAACACTCAACAAATAGTTACTATTTAAGGAATGTGTTTAGTGACGACATCAGATTTCTAATTGATGGATAAAGGTCTGGTGGCAAGAAAAACTGCTTTTAGGAGGTTGTCAAGTGTTTTCGCTCGACGATTCCATTCTTGGGTGGCTGGTTTGGCCAACTGCTTTTAGGAGGTTGTCAAGTGTTTTCGCTCGACGATTCCATTCTCGGGTGGCTGGTTTGGCCCTTGTTCCTGTAACTCGAATCCTATCCCAGTATATCCCATTTTAATTTTACACCATTTTGAACCTTACGCCGTTTTTACTCTCTGATCGAGGTTCTCGTCATTGAAAAATCTTGGTAAACTAAATCACACGTGTATATGTTGACATTTAAGAGATATACAGTTAAGAAAATCAAGGGCAATGGTGATATATATGCAGATTAGACACAAAAAAAAAAAAAAACGCTCAACAAATGGCTACAATTTAAGGAATGCGTTTAGTTACGGCATAAGATTCCTAATTGCTGGAGAAAGGTCTGGTGGCAAGAAAAGCTGCTTCTAGGAGGTTGTCAAGTGTTTTCGCTCGACGATTCCATTCTTGGGTGGTTGGTTTGGCCCTTGTTCCTGTAACTCGAATCCTAGCCCGGTATATCCAATTTTAATTTTACACCATTGTGAAACTTACGCCTTTTTTACTCTCTGATCGAGGTTCTCGGCATTGAAAAATCTTCGCAAACTAAATCACACGTGTATATGTTGACATTTAAGATATATACAGTCAAGAAAATAAAGGGCAATGGTGATATATATGCGGATTAGACACCAAAAAAACTCTCAACAAATGGCTACAATTTAAGGAATGTGTTTAGTGACGGCATCAGATTCCTAATTGATGGAGAAAGGTCTGGTGGCAAGAAAAGCTGCTTCTAGGAGGTTGTCAAGTGTTTTCGCTCGACGATTCCATTCTTGGGTGGTTGGTTTGGCCCTTGTTCCTGTAACTCGAATCCTAGCCCGGTATATCCCATTTTAGTTTTACACCATTGTGAACCTTACGCCTTTTTTACTCTCTGATCGAGGTTCTCGGCATTGAAAAATCTTTGTAAACTAAATCACACGTGTATATGTTGACATTTAAAAGATATATACAGTCAAGAAAATCAAGGGCAATGGTGATATATATGCGGATTAGACAACAAAAAAAACGCTCAACAAATAGATACAATTTAAGGAATGTGTTTAGTGACGACATCAGATTCCTAATTGCTGGAGAAAGGTCTGGTGGCAAGAAAAGCTGCTTCTAGGAGGTTGTCAAGTGTTTTCGCTCGATGACTCCATTCTTGGGTGGTTGATTTGGCCCTTGTTCCTGTAACTCGAATCCTAGCCCGGTATATCCCAATTTAATTTTACACTAATGTGAACCTTACGCCTTTTTTACTCTCTGATCGAGGTTCTCGGCATTGAAAAATCTTCGTAAATTAAATCACACGTGTATATGTTGACATTTAAGAGATATACAGTCAAGAAAATCAAGGGCAATGGTGATATATATGCGGATTAGACACAAAAAAAAACACTCAACAAATAGTTACAATTTAAGGAATGTGTTTAGTGACGGCATCAGATTCCTAGTTGATGGAGAAAGGTCTGGTGGCAAGAAAAGCTGCTTCTAGGAGGTTGTCAAGTGTTTTCGCTCGACGATTCCATTCTTGGGTGGTTGGTTTGGCCCTTGTTCCTGTAACTCGAATCCTAGCCCGGTATATCCAATTTTAATTTTACACCATTGTGAAACTTACGCCTTTTTTACTCTCTGATCGAGGTTCTCGGCATTGAAAAATCTTCGCAAACTAAATCACACGTGTATATGTTGACATTTAAGATATATACAGTCAAGAAAATAAAGGGCAATGGTGATATATATGCGGATTAGACACCAAAAAAACACTCAACAAATGGCTACAATTTAAGGAATGTGTTTAGTGACGGCATCAGATTCCTAATTGATGGAGAAAGGTCTGGTGGCAAGAAAAGCTGCTTCTAGGAGGTTGTCAAGTGTTTTCGCTCGACGATTCCATTCTTGGGTGGTTGGTTTGGCCCTTGTTCCTGTAACTCGAATCCTAGCCCGGTATATCCCATTTTAGTTTTACACCATTGTGAACCTTACGCCTTTTTTACTCTCTGATCGAGGTTCTCGGCATTGAAAAATCTTTGTAAACTAAATCACACGTGTATATGTTGACATTTAAGAGATATATACAGTCAAGAAAATCAAGGGCAATGGTGATATATATGCGGATTAGACAACAAAAAAAACGCTCAACAAATAGATACAATTTAAGGAATGTGTTTAGTGACGACATCAGATTCCTAATTGCTGGAGAAAGGTCTGGTGGCAAGAAAAGCTGCTTCTAGGAGGTTGTCAAGTGTTTTCGCTCGATGACTCCATTCTTGGGTGGTTGATTTGGCCCTTGTTCCTGTAACTCGAATCCTAGCCCGGTATATCCCAATTTAATTTTACACTAATGTGAACCTTACGCCTTTTTTACTCTCTGATCGAGGTTCTCGGCATTGAAAAATCTTCGTAAATTAAATCACACGTGTATATGTTGACATTTAAGAGATATACAGTCAAGAAAATCAAGGGCAATGGTGATATATATGCGGATTAGACACAAAAAAAAAACACTCAACAAATAGTTACAATTTAAGGAATGTGTTTAGTGACGGCATCAGATTCCTAGTTGATGGAGAAAGGTCTGGTGGCAAGAAAAGCTGCTTCTTGGAGGTTGTCAAGTGTTTTCGCTCGACGATTCCATTCTTGGGTGGTTGGTTTGGCCCTTTTTCCTGCAACTCGAATCCTAGCACGGTATATCCAATTTTAATTTTACACCATTGTGAAACCTACGCCTTTTTTACTCTCTCATCGAGGTTCTCGGCATTAAAAAATCTTCATAAACTAAATCACATGTGTATATGTTGATATTTAAGAGATATACAGTAAAGAAAATCAAGGGCAATGGTGATATAAATGCGGATTAGACACAAAAAAAAACACTCAACAAATGGCTACAATTTAAGGAATGTGTTTAGTGACGGCATCAGATTCCTAATTGATGGAGAAAGGTCTGGTGGCAAGAAAAGCTGCTTCTAGGAGGTTGTCAAGTGTTTTCGCTCGACGATTCCATTCTTGGGTGGTTGGTTTGGCCCTTTTTCCTGTAACTCGAATCCTAGCACGGTATATCCCATTTTAATTTTACACCATTGTGAACCTTACGCCTTTTTTACTCTCTGATCGAGGTTCTCGGCATTGAAAAATCTTCGTAAACTAAATCACACGTGTACTTGTTAACATTTAAGAGATATACAGTCAAGAAAATGAAGGGCAATGGTGATATATATGAGAATTAGACACAAAAAAAAAAACACTCAACAAATGGCTACAATTTAAGGAATGTGTTTAGTGACGGCATCAGATTCCTAATTAATGGAGAAATGTCTGGTGGCAAGAAAAGCTGCTTCTAGGAGGTTGTCAAGTGTTTTCGCTCGACGATTCCATTCTTGGGTGGTTGGTTTGGCCCTTGTTCCTGTAACTCGAATCCTAGCCCGGTATATCCCATTTTAATTTTACACCATTGTGAACCTTACGCCTTTTTTACTCTCTGATCGAGGTTCTCGGCATTGAAAAATCTTCGTAAACTAAATCACACGTGTGTATGTTGACAATTAAGATATATACAGTCAAGAAAATAAAGGGCAATGGTGATACATATGCGGATTAGACACAAAAAAAAACACTCAACAAATAGCTACAATTTAAGGAATGTGTTTAGTGACGGCATCAGATTCATAATTGATGGAGAAAGGTCTGGTGGCAAGAAAAGCTGCTTCTAGGAGGTTGTCAAGTGTTTTCACTCGACGATTCCATTCTTCGGTGGTTGGTGTGGCCCTTGTTCCTGTAACTCGAATCCTAGCCCGGTATATCCCATTTTAATTTTACACCGTTGTGAACCTTACGCCTTTTTTACTCTCTGATCGAGGTTCTCGGCATTGAAAACTCTTCGTAAACTAAATCACACGTGTATATGTTGACATTTAAGAGATATACAGTCAAGAAAATCAAGGGCAATGGTGATATATATGCAGATTAGACACCAAAAAAATGCTCAACAAATGGCTACAATTTAAGGAATGCGTTTAGTGACGGCATCAGATTCCTAATTGCTAGAGAAAGGTCTGGTGGCAAGAAAAGCTGCTTCTAGGAGGTTGTCAAGTGTTTTCGCTCGACGATTCCATTCTGTGGGTGGTTGGTTTGGCCCTTGTTCCTGTAACTCGAATCCTAGCCCGGTATATCTAATTTTAGTTTTACACCATTGTGAACCTTACGCCTTTTTTACTCTTTGATCGAGGTTCTCGGCATTGAAAAATCTTTGTAGACTAAATCACACATATATATGTTGACATTTAAGAGATATATAGTCAAGAAAATCAAGGGCAATGGTGATATATATGCGGATTAGACACCAAAAAAAACGCTCAACAAATGGCTACAATTTAAAGAATGTGTTTAGTGACGGCATCAGATTCCTAATTGATGGAGAAAGGTCTGGTGGCAAGAAAAGCTGCTTCCAGGAGGTTGTCAAGTGTTTTCGCTCGACGATTCCATTCTTGGGTGGTTGGTTTGGCCCTTGTTCCTGTAACTCGAATCCTAGCCCGGTATATCCAATTTTAATTTTACACCATTGTGAAACTTACGCCTTTTTTACTCTATGATCGAGGTTCTCGACATTGAAAAATCTTCGTAAACTAAATCACACGTGTATATGTTGACATTTAAGATATATATAGTCAAGAAAATAAAGGGCAATGGTGATATATATGCGGATTAGACACAAAAAAAAAACACTCAACAAATGGCTACAATTTAAGGAATGTGTTTAGTGACAACATCAGATTCCTAATTGATGGAGAAAGGTCTTGTGGCAAGAAACGCTGGTTCTAGGAGGTTGTCAAGTGTTTTCGCTCGACGATTCCATTCATGGGTGGTTGGTTTGGCCGTTGTTCCTGTAACTCGAATCCTAGCCCGGTATATCCCATTTTAATTTTACACCATTGTGAACCTTAAGCCTTTTTTACTCTCTCATCGAGGTTCTCGGCATTAAAAAATCTTCATAAACTAAATCACATGTGTATATGTTGACATTTAAGAGATATACAGTAAAGAAAATCAAGGGCAATGGTGATATAAATGCGGATTAGTCACAAAAAAAAAACACTCAACAAATGGCTACAATTTAAGGAATGTGTTTAGTGACGGCATCAGATTCCTAATTGATGGAGAAAGGTCTGCTGGCAAGAAAAGCTGCTTCTAGGAGGTTGTCAAGTGTTTTCGCTCGACGATTCCATTCTTGGGTGGTTGGTTTGGCCCTTGTTCCTGTAACTCGAATCCTAGCCCGGTATATCCCATTTTAATTTTACACCATTGTGAACCTTAAGCCTTTTTTACTCTCTCATCGAGGTTCTCGGCATTAAAAAATCTTCATAAACTAAATCACATGTGTATATGTTGACATTTAAGAGATATACAGTAAAGAAAATCAAGGGCAATGGTGATATAAATGCGGATTAGACACAAAAAAAAACACTCAACAAATGGCTACAATTTAAGGAATGTGTTTAGTGACGGCATCAGATTCCTAATTGATGGAGAAAGGTCTGGTGGCAAGAAAAGCTGCTTCTAGGAGGTTGTCAAGTGTTTTCGCTCGACGATTCCATTCATGGGTGGTTGGTTTGGCCCTTGTTCCTGTAACTCGAATCCTAGCCCGGTATATCCCAATTTAATTTTACACTAATGTGAAGCTTACGCCTTTTTTACTCTCTGATCGAGGTCCTCGGCGTTGAAAAATCTTCGTAAATTAAATCACACGTGTATATGTTGACATTTAAGAGATATACAGTCAAGAAATTCAAGGGCAATGGTGATATATATGCGGATTAGACACAAAAAAAAAACGCTCAACAAATAGATACAATTTAAGGAATGTGTTTAGTGACGGCATCAGATTCCTAATTGCTGGAGAAAGGTCTGGTGGCAAGAAAAGCTGCTTCTAGGAGGTTGTCAAGTGTTTTCGCTCGATGACTCCATTCTTGGGTGGTTGATTTGGCCCTTGTTCCTGTAACTCGAATCCTAGCCCGGTATATCCCAATTTAATTTTACACTAATGTGAACCTTACGCCTTTTTTACTCTCTGATCGAGGTCCTCGGCGTTGAAAAATCTTCGTAAATTAAATCACACGTGTATATGTTGACATTTAAGAGATATACAGTCAAGAAAATCAAGGGCAATGGTGATATATATGTGGATTAGACACCAAAAAAAAAAAACACTCAACAAATAGTTACAATTTAAGGAATGTGTTTAGTGACGGCATCAGATTCCTAGTTGATGGAGAAAGGTCTCGTGGCAAGAAAAGCTGCTTCTTGGAGGTTGTCAAGTGTTTTCGCTCGACGATTCCATTCTTGGGTGGTTGGTTTGGCCCTTGTTCCTGTAACTCGAATCCTAGCCCGGTATATCCCATTTTAATTTTACACCATTGTGAACCTTACGCATTTTTTACTCTCTGATCGAGGTTCACGGCATTGAAAATTCTTCGTAAACTAAATCACACGTGTATTTGTTAACATTTAAGAGATATACAGTCAAGAAAATGAAGGGCAATGGTGATGTATATGAGAATTAGACACCAAAAAAAACACTCAACAAATGGCTACAATTTAAGGAATGTGTTTAGTGACGGCATCAGATTCCTAATTAATGGAGAAATGTCTGGTGGCAAGAAAAGCTGCTTCTAGGAGGTTGTCAAGTGTTTTTGCTCGACGATTCCGTTCTTGAGTGGTTGGTTTGGCCCTTGTTCCTGTAACTCGAATCCTAGCCCGGTATATCCCATTTTAATTTTACACCATTGTGAACCTTACGCCTTTTTTACTCTCTGATCGAGGTTCTCGGCATTGAAAAATCTTCGTAAACTAAATCACACGTGTATTTGTTAACATTTAAGAGATATACAGTCAAGAAAATCAAGGGCAATGGTGATATATATGCGGATTAGACACCAAAAAAAACCCTCAACAAATGGCTACAATTTAAGGAATGTGTTTAGTGACGGCATCAGATTCCTAATTGATTGAGAATGGTCTGGTGGCAAGAAAAGCTGCTTCTAGGAGGTTGTCAAGTGTTTTCTCTCGAAGATTCCTTTCTTGGGTGGTTGGTTCGGCCCTTGTTCCTGTAACTCGAATCCTAGCCCGTTATATCACATTTTAATTTTACACCATTGTGAACCTTACGCCTTTTTACTCTCTGATCGAGGTTCTCGACATTGGAAAATCTTCGTAACCTAAATCACACGTGTATATGTTGACATTTAAGATATATACAGTCAAGAAAATCAAGGGCAATGGTGATATATATGCGGATTAGACAAAAATAAACACTCAACAAATAGCTACAATTTAAGGAATGTGTTTAGTGACGGCATCAGATTCATAATTGATGGAGAAAGGTCTGGTGGCAAGAAAAGCTGCTTCTAGGAGGTTGTCAAGTGTTTTCACTCGACGATTCCATTCTTCGGTGGTTGGTGTGGCCCTTGTTCCTGTAACTCGAATCCTAGCCCGGTATATCCCATTTTAATTTTACACCGTTGTGAACCTTACGCCTTTTTTACTCTCTGATCGAGGTTCTCGGCATTGAAAACTCTTCGTAAACTAAACCACACGTGTATATGTTGACATTTAAGAGATATACAGTCAAGAAAATCAAGGGCAATGGTGATATATATGCAGATTAGACACCAAAAAAATGCTCAACAAATGGCTACAATTTAAGGAATGCGTTTAGTGACGGCATCAGATTCCTAATTGCTAGAGAAAGGTCTGGTGGCAAGAAAAGCTGCTTCTAGGAGGTTGTCAAGTGTTTTCGCTCGACGATTCCATTCTGTGGGTGGTTGGTTTGGCCCTTGTTCCTGTAACTCGAATCCTAGCCCGGTATATCTAATTTTAGTTTTACACCATTGTGAACCTTACACCTTTTTTACTCTTTGATCGAGGTTCTCGGCATTGAAAAATCTTTGTAGACTAAATCACACATATATATGTTGACATTTAAGAGATATATAGTCAAGAAAATCAAGGGAAATGGTGATATATATGTGGATTAGACACCAAAAAAAACGCTCAACAAATGGCTACAATTTAAAGAATGTGTTTAGTGACGGCATCAGATTCCTAATTGATGGAGAAAGGTCTGGTGGCAAGAAACGCTGCTTCTAGGAGGTTGTCAAGTGTTTTCGCTCGACGATTCCATTCATGGGTGGTTGGTTTGGCCCTTGTTCATGTAACTCGAATCCTATCCCGGTATATCCCATTTTAATTTTACACCATTTTGAACCTTACGCCTTTTTTACTCTCTGATCGAGGTTCTCGGCATTGAAAAATCTTGGTAAACTAAATCACACGTGTATATGTTGACATTTTAGAGATATAAAGTCAAGAAAATCAAGGGCAATGGTGATATATATGCAGATTAGACACCACAAAAAAAAACGCTCAACAAATGGCGACAATTTAAGAAATGCGTTTAGTGACGGCATCAGATTCCTAATTGCTGGAGAAAGGTCTGGTGGCAAGAAAAGCTGCTTCTAGGAGGTTGTCAAGTGTTTTCGCTCGACGATTCCATTCTTGGGTGGTTGGTTTGGCCCTTGTTCCTGTAACTCGAATCCTAGCCCGGTATATCCCATTTTAATTTTACACCATTGTGAACCTTAAGCCTTTTTTACTCTCTCATCGAGGTTCTCGGCATTAAAAAATCTTCATAAACTAAATCACATGTGTATATGTTGACATTTAAGAGATATACAGTAAAGAAAATCAAGGGCAATGGTGATATAAATGCGGATTAGACACAAAAAAAAAACACTCAACAAATGGCTACAATTTAAGGAATGTGTTTAGTGATGACATCAGATTCCTAATTGATGGAGAAAGGTCTTGTGGCAAGAAACGCTGCTTCTAGGAGGTTGTCAAGTGTTTTCGCTCGACGATTCCGTTCATGGGTGGTTGGTTTGGCCCTTGTTCATGTAACTCGAATCCTATCCCGGTATATCCCATTTTAATTTTACACCATTTTGAACCTTACGCCTTTTTTACTCTCTGATCGAGGTTCTCGGCATTGAAAAATCTTGGTAAACTAAATCACACGTGTATATGTTGACATTTTAGAGATATAAAGTCAAGAAAATCAAGGGCAATGGTGATATATATGCAGATTAGACACCACAAAAAAAAACGCTCAACAAATGGCGACAATTTAAGAAATGCGTTTAGTGACGGCATCAGATTCCTAATTGCTGGAGAAAGGTCTGGTGGCAAGAAAAGCTGCTTCTAGGAGGTTGTCAAGTGTTTTCGCTCGACGATTCCATTCTTGGGTGGTTGGTTTGGCCCTTGTTCCTGTAACTCGAATCCTAGCCCGGTATATCCCATTTTAATTTTACACCATTGTGAACCTTAAGCCTTTTTTACTCTCTCATCGAGGTTCTCGGCATTAAAAAATCTTCATAAACTAAATCACATGTGTATATGTTGACATTTAAGAGATATACAGTAAAGAAAATCAAGGGCAATGGTGATATAAATGCGGATTAGACACAAAAAAAAACACTCAACAAATGGCTACAATTTAAGGAATGTGTTTAGTGATGACATCAGATTCCTAATTGATGGAGAAAGGTCTTGTGGCAAGAAACGCTGCTTCTAGGAGGTTGTCAAGTGTTTTCGCTCGACGATTCCATTCATGGGTGGTTGGTTTGGCCCTTGTTCATGTAACTCGAATCCTATCCCGGTATATCCCATTTTAATTTTACACCATTTTGAACCTTACGCCTTTTTTACTCTCTGATCGAGGTTCTCGGCATTGAAAAATCTTGGTAAACTAAATCACACGTGTATATGTTGACATTTTAGAGATATAAAGTCAAGAAAATCAAGGGCAATGGTGATATATATGCAGATTAGACACCACAAAAAAAAAACGCTCAACAAATGGCGACAATTTAAGAAATGCGTTTAGTGACGGCATCAGATTCCTAATTGCTGGAGAAAGGTCTGGTGGCAAGAAAAGCTGCTTCTAGGAGGTTGTCAAGTGTTTTCGCTCGACGATTCCATTCTTGGGTGGTTGGTTTGGCCCTTGTTCCTGTAACTCGAATCCTAGCCCGGTATATCCCATTTTAATTTTACACCATTGTGAACCTTAAGCCTTTTTTACTCTCTCATCGAGGTTCTCGGCATTAAAAAATCTTCATAAACTAAATCACATGTGTATATGTTGACATTTAAGAGATATACAGTAAAGAAAATCAAGGGCAATGGTGATATAAATGCGGATTAGACACAAAAAAAAAACACTCAACAAATGGCTACAATTTAAGGAATGTGTTTAGTGACGGCATCAGATTCCTAATTGATGGAGAAAGGTCTGGTGGCAAGAAAAGCTGCTTCTAGGAGGTTGTCAAGTGTTTTCGCTCGACGATTCCATTCTTGGGTGGTTGGTTTGGCCCTTGTTCCTGTAACTCGAATCCTAGCCCGGTATATTCCATTTTAGTTTTACACCATTGTGAACCTTACGCCTTTTTTACTCTCTGATCGAGGTTCTCGGCATTGAAAAATCTTGGTAAACTAAATCACACGTGTATATGTTGACATTTAAGAGATATACAGTCAAGAAAATCAAGGGCAATGGTGATATATATGCGGATTAGGCAGCAAAAAAAAAAAAAAAACGCTCAACAAATAGATACAATTTAAGGAATGTGTTTAGTGACGGCATCAGATTCCTAATTGCTGGAGAAAGGTCTGGTGGCAAGAAAAGCTGCTTCTAGGAGGTTGTCAAGTGTTTTCGCTCGATGACTCCATTCTTGGGTGGTTGATTTGGCCCTTGTTCCTGTAACTCGAATCCTAGCCCGGTATATCCCAATTTAATTTTACACTAATGTGAACCTTACGCCTTTTTTACTCTCTGATCGAGGTTCTCGGCGTTGAAAAATCTTCGTAAATTAAATCACACGTGTATATGTTGACATTTAAGAGATATACAGTCAAGAAAATCAAGGGCAATGGTGATATATATGCGGATTAGACACAAAAAAAAAAACACTCAACAAATAGTTACAATTTAAGGAATGTGTTTAGTGACGGCATCAGATTCCTAGTTGATGGAGAAAGGTCTCGTGGCAAGAAAAGCTGCTTCTTGGAGGTTGTCAAGTGTTTTCGCTCGACGATTCCATTCTTGGGTGGTTGGTTTGGCCCTTGTTCCTGTAACTCGAATCCTAGCCCGGTATATCCCATTTTAATTTTACACCAATGTGAACCTTACGCCTTTTTTACTCTCTGATCGAGGTTCTCGGCTTTGAAAAATCTTCGTAAACTAAATCACACGTGTATTTGTTAACATTTAAGAGATATTCAGTCAAGAAAATGAAGGGCAATGGTGATATATATGAGAATTAGACACAAAAAAAAAAAAAACACTCAACAAATAGCTACAATTTAAGGAATGTGTTTAGTGACGGCATTAGATTCCTAATTAATGAAGAAATGTCTGGTGGCAAGAAAAGCTGCTTCTAGGAGGTTGTCAAGTGTTTTCGCTCGACGATTCCATTCTTGGGTGGTTGGTTTGGCCCTTGTTCCGGTAACTCGAATCCTAGCCCGGTATGTCCCATTTTAATTTTACACCATTGTGAACCTTACGCCTTTTTTACTCTCTGATCGAGGTTCTCGGCATTGAAAAATCTTCGTAAACTAAATCACACGTGTATTTGTTAACATTTAAGAGATATACAGTCAAGAAAATCAAGGGCAATGGTGATATATATGCGGATTAGACACAAAAAAAAACACTCAACAAATGGCTACAATTTAAGGAATGTGTTTAGTGACGGCATCAGATTCCTAATTGATTGAGAAAGGTCTGGTGGCAAGAAAATCTGCTTCTAGGAGGTTGTCAAGTGTTTTCGCTAGACGATTCCTTTCTTGGGTGGTTGGTTCGGCCCTTGTTCCTGTAACTCGAATCCTAGCCCGTTATATCCTATTTTAATTTTACACCATTGTGAACCTTACGCCTTTTTACTCTCTGATCCAGGTTCTCGACATTGGAAAATCTTCGTAACCTAAATCACACGTGTATATGTTGACATTTAAGAGATATACAGTCAAGAAAATAAAGGGCAATGGTGATATATATGCGGATTAGACAAAAAAAAAACACTCAACAAATAGCTACAATTTAAGGAATGTGTTTAGTGACGGCATCAGATTCATAATTGATGGAGAAAGGTCTGGTGGCAAGAAAAGCTGCTTCTAGGAGGTTGTCAAGTGTTTTCGCTCGACGATTCCATTCTGTGGGTGGTTGGTTTGGCCCTTGTTCCTGTAACTCGAATCCTAGCCCGGTATATCTAATTTTAGTTTTACACCATTGTGAACCTTACGCCTTTTTTACTCTTTGATCGAGGTTCTCGGCATTGAAAAATCTTTGTAGACTAAATCACACATATATATGTTGACATTTAAGAGATATATAGTCAAGAAAATCAAGGGCAATGGTGATATATATATGCGGATTAGACACAAAAAAAAAACGCTCAACAAATGGCTACAATTTAAAGAATGTGTTTAGTGACGGCATCAGATTCCTAATTGATGGAGAAAGGTCTGGTGGCAAGAAAAGCTGCTTCCAGGAGGTTGTCAAGTGTTTTCGCTCGACGATTCCATTCTTGGGTGGTTGATTTGGCCCTTGTTCCTGTAACTCGAATCCTAGCCCGGTATATCCCAATTTAATTTTACACCAATGTGAACCTTACGCCTTTTTTACTCTCTGATCGAGGTTCTCGGCATTGAAACATCTTCGTAAACTAAATCACACGTGTATATGTTGACATTTAAGAGATATACAGTCAAAAAAATCAAGGGCAATGGTGATATATATGCAGATTAGACACAAAAAAAAAACGCTCAACAAATGGCTACAATTTAAGGAATGTGTTTAGAGACGACATCAGATTCCTAATTGATGGAGAAAGGTCTGGTGGCAAGAAAAGCTGCTTCTAGGAGGTTGTCAAGTGTTTTCGCTTGACGATTCCATTCTTGGGTGGTTGGTTTGGCCTTTGTTTCTGTAACTCGAATCCTAGCCCGGTATATCCCATTTTAATTTTACACCATTGTGAACCTTACACCTTTTTTAATCTCTGATCGAGGTTCTCGGCATTGAAAAATCTTCGTAAACTAAATCACACGTGTATATGTTGACATTTAAGAGATATACAGTCAAGAAAATTAAGGGCAATGGTGATATATATGCAGATTAGACACCAAAAAAACGCTCAACAATTGGCTACAATTTAAGAAATGCGTTTAGTGACGGCATCAGATTCCTAATTGCTAGAGAAAGGTCTGGTGGCAAGAAAAACTGCTTCTAGGAGGTTGTCAAGTGTTTTCGCTCGACAATTCCATTCTGTGGGTGGTTGGTTTGGCCCTTGTTCCTGTAACTCGAATCCTAGCCCGGTATATCTAATTTTAGTTTTATACAATTGTGAACCTTACGCCTTTTTTACTCTTTGATCGAGGTTCTCGGCATTGAAAAATCTTTGTAGACTAAATCACACATGTATATGTTGACATTTAAGAGATATATAGTCAAGAAAATCAAGGGCAATGGTGATATATATGCGGATTAGACACAAAAAAAAACGCTCAACAAATGGCTACAATTTAAAGAATGTGTTTAGTGACGGCGTCAGATTCCAAATCGATGGAGAAAGGTCTGGTGGCAAGAAAAGCTGCTTCCAGGAGGTTGTCAAGTGTTTTCGCTCGACGATTCCATTCTTGGGTGGTTGATTTGGCCCTTGTTCCTGTAACTCGAATCCTAGCCCGGTATATCCCAATTTAATTTTACACCAATGTGAACCTTACGCCTTTTTTACTATCTGATCGAGGTTCTCGGCATTGAAAAATCTTCCTAAATTAAATCACACGTGTATATGTTGACATTTAAGAGATATACAGTCAAGAAAATCAAGGGCAATGGTGATATATATGCGGATTAGACACCAAAAAACACTCAACAAATGGCAACAATTTAAGGAATGTGTTTAGTGACGGCATCAGATTCCTAATTGATGGAGGAAGGTCTGGTGGCAAGAAAAGCTGCTTCTAGGAGGTTGTCAAGTGTTTTCGCTCGACGATTCCATTCTGTGGGTGGTTGGTTTGGCCCTTGTTCCTGTAACTCGAATCCTAGCCCGTTATATCTCATTTTAATTTTACACCATTGTGAATCTTAAGCCTTTTTTACTCTCTGATCGAGGTTCTCGGCATTAAAAAATCTTCGTAAACTAAATCACATGTGTATATGTTGACATTTAAGAGATATACAGTCAAGAAAATCAAGGGCAATGGTGATATATATGCGGATTAGACACAAAAAAACACTCAACAAATGGCAACAATTTAAGGAATGTGTTTAGTGACGGCATCAGATTCCTAATTGATGGAGGAAGGTCTGGTGGCAAGAAAAGCTGCTTCTAGGAGGTTGTCAAGTGTTTTCACTCGACGATTCCATTCTTGGGTGGTTGGTTTGGCCCTTGTTCTTGTAACTCAAATCCTAGCCCGGTATATCTCATTTTAGTTTTACACCATTGTGAACCTTACGCCTTTTTTACTCTCTGGTCGATGTTCTCGGCATTGAAAAATCTTTGTAAACTAAATCACACGTGTATATGTTGACATTTAAGAGATATAGAGTCAAGAAAATCAAGGGCAATGGTGATATATATGCGGATTAGACACAAAAAAAATCGCTCAACAAATGGCTACAATTTAAGGAATGTGTTTAGTGACGGCATCAGATTCCTAATTGCTGGAGAAAGGTCTGGTGGCAAGAAAAGCTGCTTCTAAGAGGTTGTCAAGTGTTTTCGCTCGACGATTCCATTCTTGGGTGGTTGGTTTGGCCCATGTTCCTGTAACTCGAATCCTAGCCCGGTATATCCCATTTTAATTTTTCACCATTGTGAACCTTACGCCTTTTTTACTCTCTGATCGAGGTTCTCGGCATTGAAAAATCTTCGTAAACTAAATCACACGTATATTTGTTAACATTTAAGAGATATACAGTCAAGCAAATCAAGGGCAATGGTGATATATATGCGGATTAGACACAAAAAAAAAACACTCAACAAATGGTTACAATTTAAGGAATGTGTTTAGTGACGGCGTCAGATTCCTAATTGATGGAGAAAGGTCTGGTGGCAAGAAAAGCTGCTTCTAGGAGGTTGTCAAGTGTTTTTGCTCGAAGATTCCATTCTTGGGTGGTTGGTTTGGCCCTTGTTCCTGTAACTCGAATCCTAGCCCGGTATATCTAATTTTAGTTTTACACCATTGTGAACCTTACGCCTTTTTTACTCTTTGATCGAGGTTCTCGGCATTGAAAAATATTTGTAGACTAAATCACACATATATATGTTGACATTTAAGAGATATATAGTCAAGAAAATCAAGGGCAATGGTGATATATATATGCGGATTAGACACAAAAAAAAACGCTCAACAAATGGCTACAATTTAAAGAATGTGTTTAGTGACGGCATCAGATTCCTAATTGATGGAGAAAGGTCTGGTGGCAAGAAAAGCTGCTTCCAGGAGGTTGTCTAGTGTTTTCGCTCGACGATTCCATTCTTGGGTGGTTGATTTGGCCCTTGTTCCTGTAACTCGAATCCTAGCCCGGTATATCCCAATTTAATTTTACACCAATGTGAACCTTACGCCTTTTTTACTCTCTGATCGAGGTTCTCGGCATTGAAACATCTTCGTAAACTAAATCACACGTGTATATGTTTACATTTAAGAGATATACAGTCAAAAAAATCAAGGGCAATGGTGATATATATGCAGATTAGACACCAAAAAAAACGCTCAACAAATGGCTACAATTTAAGGAATGTGTTTAGAGACGACATCAGATTCCTAATTGATGGAGAAAGGTCTGGTGGCAAGAAAAGCTGCTTCTAGGAGGTTGTCAAGTGTTTTCGCTTGACGATTCCATTCTTGGGTGGTTGGTTTGGCCTTTGTTTCTGTAACTCGAATCCTAGCCTGGTATATCCCATTTTAATTTTACACCATTGTGAACCTTACGCCTTTTTTACTATCTGATCGAGGTTCTCGGCATTGAAAAATCTTCGTAAATTAAATCACACGTGTATATGTTGACATTTAAGAGATATACAGTCAAGAAAATCAAGGGCAATGGTGATATATATGCGGATTAGACACCAAAAAAAACACTCAACAAATTGCTACAATTTAAGGAATGTGTTTAGAGACGGCATCAGATTCCTAATTGATGGAGAAAGGTCTGGTGGCAAGAAAAGCTGCTTCTAGCAGGTTGTCAAGTGTTTTGCTTGACGATTCCATTCTTGGGTGGTTGGTTTGGCCCTTGTTTCTGTAACTCGAATCCAAGCCCGGTATATCCCATTTTATTTTTACACCATTGTGAACCTTACACCTTTTTTATTCTCTGATCGAGGCTATCGGCATTGAAAAATCTTCGTAAACTAAATCACACGTGTATATGTTGACATTTAAGAGATATACAGTTAAGAAAATCAAGGGCAATGGTGATATATATGAGAATTAGACACAAAAAAAACACTCAACAAATTGCTACAATTTAAGGAATGTGTTTAGTGACAACATCAGATTACTAATTAATGGAGAAATGTCTGGTGGCAAGAAAAGCTGCTTCTAGGAGGTTGTCAAGTGTTTTCGCTCGACGATTCCATTCTTGGGTGGTTGGTTTGGCCCTTGTTCCTGTAACTCGAATCCTAGCCCGGTATATCCCATTTTAATTTTACACCATTGTGATCCTTACGCCTTTTTTTACTCTCTGATCGAGGTTCTCGGCATTGAAAAATCTTCGTAAACTAAATCACACGTGTATTTGTTAACATTTAAGAGATATACAGTCAAGCAAATCAAGGGCAATGGTGATATATATGCGGATTAGACACAAAAAAAAACACTCAACAAATGGTTACAATTTAAGGAATGTGTTTAGTGACGGCGTCAGATTCCTAATTGATGGAGAAAGGTCTGGTGGCAAGAAAAGCTGCTTCTAGGAGGTTGTCAAGTGTTTTTGCTCGAAGATTCCATTCTTGGGTGGTTGGTTTGGCCCTTGTTCCTGTAACTCGAATCCTATCCCTGTATATCCCATTTTAATTTTACACCATTGTGAACCTTACGCCTTTTTTACTCTCTGATCGAGGTTCTCGGCATTGGAAAATCTTCGTAAACTAAATCACACGTGTATATGTTGACATTTAAGAGATATTCAGTCAAGAAAATCAAGGGCAATGGTGATATATATGCGGATTAGACACAAAAAAAAAACACTCAACAAATAGCTACAATTTAAGGAATGTGTTTAGTGACGGCATCAGATTCTTAATTGATTGAGAAAGGTCTGGTGGCAAGAAAAGCTGCTTCTAGGAGGTTGTCAAGTGTTTTCACTCGACGATTCCATTCTTCGGTGGTTGGTTTGGCCCTTGTTTCGGTAACTGCAATCCTAGCCCGTTATATCCCATTTTATCTTTACACCATTGTGAACCTTACACCTTTTTTACTCTGTGATCGAGGTTCTCGGCATTGAAAAATTTTCGTAAACTAAATCACACGTGTATATGTTGACATTTAAGAGATATACAGTCAAGAAAATCAAGGGCAATGGTGATATATATGAGAATTAGACACAAAAAAAAAACACTCAACAAATGGCTACAATTTAAGGAATGTGTTTAGTGACGGCCTCAGATTCCTAATTAATGGAGAAAGGTCTGGTGGCAAGAAAAGCTGCTTCTAGGAGGTTGTCAAGTGTTTTCGCTTGACGATTCCATTCTTGGGTGGTTGGTTTGGCCCTTGTTCCTATAACTCGAATCCTAGCCCGGTATATCCCATTTTAATTTTACACCATTGTGAACCTTACGCCTTTTTTACTCTCTGATCGAGGTTCTCGGCATTGAAAAATCTTCGTAAACTAAATCACACGTGTATTTGTTAACATTTAAGAGATATAGAGTCAAGAAAATCAAGGGCAATGGTGATACATATGCGGATTAGACACAAAAAAAAAACACTCAACAAATGGCTACAATTTAAGGAATGTGTTTATTGACGGCACCAGATTCCTAATTGATGGAGAAAGGTTTGGTGGCAAGAAAAGCTGCTTCTAGGAGGTGGTCAAGTGTTTTCGCTCGACGATTCCATTCTTGGGTGGTTGGTTTGGCCCTTGTTCCTGTAACTCGAATCCTAGCCCGTTATATCCCATTTTAATTTTACACCATTGTGAACCTTACGCCTTTTTACTCTCTGATCGAGGTTCTGGGCATTGGAAAATCTTCGAAAACTAAATCACACGTGTATATGTTGACATTTAAGAGATATACAGTCAAGAAAATCAAGGGCAATCGTGATATATATGCGGATTAGACACAAAAAAAAACACTCAACAAATAGCTACAATTTAAGGAATGTGTTTAGTGACGGCATCAGATTCCTAATTGATGGAGAAAGGTCTGGTGGCAAGAAAAGCTGCTTCTAGGAGGTTGTCAAATGTTTTCGCTCGACGATTCCATTCTGTGGGTGGTTGGTTTGGCCCTTGTTCCTGTAACTCGAATCCTAGCCCGTTATATCTCATTTTAATTTTACACCATTGTGAATCTTAAGCCTTTTTTACTCTCTGATCGAGGTTCTCGGCATTAAAAAATCTTCGTAAACTAAATCACATGTGTATATGTTGACATTTAAGAGATATACAGTCAAGAAAATCAAGGGCAATGGTGATATATATGCGGATTAGACACAAAAAAACACTCAACAAATGGCAACAATTTAAGGAATGTGTTTAGTGACGGCATCAGATTCCTAATTGATGGAGGAAGGTCTGGTGGCAAGAAAAGCTGCTTCTAGGAGGTTGTCAAGTGTTTTCACTCGACGATTCCATTCTTGGGTGGTTGGTTTGGCCCTTGTTCTTGTAACTCAAATCCTAGCCCGGTATATCTCATTTTAGTTTTACACCATTGTGAACCTTACGCCTTTTTTACTCTCTGGTCGATGTTCTCGGCATTGAAAAATCTTTGTAAACTAAATCACACGTGTATATGTTGACATTTAAGAGATATAGAGTCAAGAAAATCAAGGGCAATGGTGATATATATGCGGATTAGACACAAAAAAAATCGCTCAACAAATGGCTACAATTTAAGGAATGTGTTTAGTGACGGCATCAGATTCCTAATTGCTGGAGAAAGGTCTGGTGGCAAGAAAAGCTGCTTCTAAGAGGTTGTCAAGTGTTTTCGCTCGACGATTCCATTCTTGGGTGGTTGGTTTGGCCCATGTTCCTGTAACTCGAATCCTAGCCCGGTATATCCCATTTTAATTTTTCACCATTGTGAACCTTACGCCTTTTTTACTCTCTGATCGAGGTTCTCGGCATTGAAAAATCTTCGTAAACTAAATCACACGTATATTTGTTAACATTTAAGAGATATACAGTCAAGCAAATCAAGGGCAATGGTGATATATATGCGGATTAGACACAAAAAAAAACACTCAACAAATGGTTACAATTTAAGGAATGTGTTTAGTGACGGCGTCAGATTCCTAATTGATGGAGAAAGGTCTGGTGGCAAGAAAAGCTGCTTCTAGGAGGTTGTCAAGTGTTTTTGCTCGAAGATTCCATTCTTGGGTGGTTGGTTTGGCCCTTGTTCCTGTAACTCGAATCCTAGCCCGGTATTTCCCATTTTAATTTTACACCATAGTGAACCTTACGCATTTTTTACTCTCTGATCGAGGTTCTCGGCATTGGAAAATCTTCGTAAACTAAATCACACGTGTATATGTTGACATTTAAGAGATATACAGTCAAGAAAATCAAGGGCAATGGTGATATATATGCGGATTAGACACAAAAAAAAAACACTCAACAAATAGCTACAATTTAAGGAATGTGTTTAGTGACGGCATCAGAATCTTAATTGATTGAGAAAGATCTGGTGGCAAGAAAAGCTGCTTCTAGGAGGTTGTCAAGTGTTTTCACTCGACGATTCCATTCTTCGGTGGTTGGTTTGGCCCTTGTTTCGGTAACTGGAATCCTAGCCCGGTGTATCCCATTTTATTTTTACACCATTATGAACCTTACACCTTTTTTACTCTCTGGTCGAGGTTCTCGGCATTGAAAACTCTTCGTAAACTAAATCACACGTGTATATGTTGACATTTAAGAGATATACAGTCAAGAAAATCAAGGGTAATTGTGATATATATGAGAATTAGACACAAAAAAAAAACACTCAACAAATGCCTACAATTTAAGGAATGTGTTTAGTGACGGCATCAGATTCCTAATTAATGGAGAAAGGTCTGGTGGCAAGAAAAACTGCTTCTAGGAGGTTGTCAAGCGTTTTCGCTCGACGATTCCATTCTTGGGTAGTTGGTTTGGCCCTTGTTCCTATAACTCGAATCCTAGCCCGGTATATCCCATTTTAATTTTACACCATTGTGAACCTTACGCCTTTTTTACTCTCTGATCGAGGTTCTGGGGATTGGAAAATCTTCGAAAACTAAATCACACGAGTATATGTTGACATTTAAGAGATATACAGTCAAGAAAATCAAGGGCAATCGTGATATATATGCGGATTAGACACCAAAAAAACGCTCAACAAATGGCTACAATTTAAGAAATGCGTTTAGTGACGGCATCAAATTCCTAATTGCTAGAGAAAGGTCTGGTGGCAAGAAAAGCTGCTTCTAGGAGGTTGTCAAATGTTTTCGCTCGACGATTCCATTCTGTGGGTGGTTGGTTTGGCCCTTGTTCCTGTAACTCGAATCCTAGCCCGGTATATCCCATTTTAATTTTACACCATTGTGAACCTTACGCCTTTTTTACTCTCTGATCGAAGTTCTCGGCATTGGAAAATCTTCGTAAACTAAATCACACGTGTATTTCTTAACATTTAAGAGATATACAGTCAAGAAAATCAAGGGCAATGGTGATATATATGCGGATTAGGCACAAAAAAAAAACACTCAACAAATAGCTACAATTTAAGGAATGTGTTTAGTGACGGCATCAGATTCCTAATTGATGGAGAAAGGTCTGGTGGCAAGAAAAGCTGCTTCTAGGAGGTTGTTAAGTGTTTTCACTCGACGATTCCAATCTTCGGTGGTTGGTTTGGCCCTTGTTCTGTAACTCGAATCCTAGCCCGGTATATCCCATTTTTATTTTACACCATTGTGAACCTTACGCCCTTTTTACTCCCTGATCGAGGTTCTCGGCATTGAAAACTCTTCGTAAACTAAATCACATGTGTATATGTTGACATTTAAGAGATATACAGTCAAGAAAATCAAGGGCAATGGTGATATATATGCAGATTAGACACCAAAAAAACGCTCAACAAATGGCTACAATTTAAGAAATGCGTTTAGTGACGGCATCAAATTCCTAATTGCTAGAGAAAGGTCTGGTGGCAAGAAAAGCTGCTTCTAGGAGGTTGTCAAATGTTTTCGCTCGACGATTCCATTCTGTGGGTGGTTGGTTTGGCCCTTGTTCCTGTAACTCGAATCCTAGCCCGTTATATCTCATTTTAATTTTACACCATTGTGAATCTTAAGCCTTTTTTACTCTCTGATCGAGGTTCTCGGCATTAAAAAATCTTCGTAAACTAAATCACATGTGTATATGTTGACATTTAAGAGATATACAGTCAAGAAAATCAAGGGCAATGGTGATATATATGCGGATTAGACACAAAAAAACACTCAACAAATGGCAACAATTTAAGGAATGTGTTTAGTGACGGCATCAGATTCCTAATTGATGGAAAAAAGGTCTGGTGGCAAGAAAAGCTGCTTCTAGGAGGTTGTCAAGTGTTTTCACTCGACGATTCCATTCTTGGGTGGTTGGTTTGGCCCTTGTTCTTGTAACTCAAATCCTAGCCCGGTATATCTCATTTTAGTTTTACACCATTGTGAACCTTACGCCTTTTTTACTCTCTGATCGATGTTCTCGGCATTGAAAAATCTTTGTAAACTAAATCACACGTGTATATGTTGACATTTAAGAGATATAGAGTCAAGAAAATCAAGGGCAATGGTGATCTATATGCGGATTAGACACAAAAAAAATCGCTCAACAAATGGCTACAATTTAAGTAATGTGTTTAGTGACGGCATCAGATTCCTAATTGCTGGAGAAAGGTCTGGTGGCAAGAAAAGCTGCTTCTAGGAGGTTGTCAGGTGTTTTCGCTCGACGATTCCATTCTTGGGTGGTTGATTTGGCCCATGTTCCTGTAACTCGAATCCTAGCCCGGTATATCCCAATTTAATTTTACACCAATGTGAACCTTACGCCTTTTTTACTATCTGATCGAGGTTCTCGGCATTGAAAAATCTTCATAAATTAAATCACATGTGTATATGTTGACATTTAAGAGATATACAGTCAAGAAAATCATGGGCAATGGTGATATATATGCGGATTAGACACCAAAAAAAACACTCAACAAATAGCTACAATTTAAGGAATGTGTTTAGAGACGGCATCAGATTCCTAATTGATGGTGAAAGGTCTGGTGGCAAGAAAAGCTGCTTCTAGGAGGTTGTCAAGTGTTTTGCTTGACGATTCCATTCTTGGGTGGTTGGTTTGGCCCTTGTTTCTGTAACTCGAATCAAAGCCCGGTATATCCCATTTTATTTTTACACCATTGTGAACGTTACACCTTTTTTATTCTCTGATCGAGGCTATCGGCATTGAAAAATCTTGGTAAACTAAATCACACGTGTATATGTTGACATTTAAGAGATATACAGTCAAGAAAATCAAGGGCAATGGTGATATATATGAGAATTAGACACAAAAAAAAAACACTCAACAAATTGCTACAATTTAAGGAATGTGTTTAGTGACAACATCAGATTCCTAATTAATGGAGAAATGTCTGGTGGCAAGAAAAGCTGCTTCTAGGAGGTTGTCAAGTGTTTTCGCTCGACGATTCCATTCTTGGGTGGTTGGTTTGGCCCTTGTTCCTGTAACTCGAATCCTAGCCCGGTATATCCCATTTTAATTTTACACCATTGTGAACCTTACGCCTTTTTTACTCTCTGATCGAGGTTCTCGGCATTGAAAAATCTTCGTAAACTAAATCACACGTGTATTTGTTAACATTTAAGAGATATACAGTTAAGCAAATCAAGGGCAATGGTCATATATATGCGGATTAGACACAAAAAAAAAAACACTCAACAAATGGTTACAATTTAAGGAATGTGTTTAGTGACGGGGTCAGATTCCTAATTGATGGAGAAAGGTCTGGTGGCAAGAAAAGCTGCTTCTAGGAGGTTGTCAAGTGTTTTTGCTCGAAGATTCCATTATTGGGTGGTTGGTTTGGCCCTTGTTCCTGTAACTCGAATCCTAGCCCGGTATTTCCCATTTTAATTTTACACCATAGTGAACGTTACGCCTTTTTTACTCTCTGATCGAGGTTCTCGGCATTGGAAAATCTTCGTAAACTAAATCACACGTGTATATGTTGACATTTAAGAGATATACAGTCAAGAAAATCAAGGGTAATTGTGATATATATGAGAATTAGACACAAAAAAAAAAAAAAAAAACACTCAACAAATGGCTACAATTTAAAGAATGTGTTTAGTGACGGCATCAGATTCCTAATTAAAGGAGAAAGGTCTGGGGGCAAGAAAAACTGCTTCTAGGAGGTTGTCAAGTGTTTTCGCTCGACGATTCCATTCTTGGGTAGTTGGTTTGGCCCTTGTTCCTATAACTCGAATCCTAGCCCGGTATATCCCATTTTAATTTTACACCATTGTGAACCTTACGCCTTTTTTACTCTTTGATCGAGGTTCTGGGCATTGGAAAATCTTCGAAAACTAAATCACACGAGTATATGTTGACATTTAAGAGATATACAGTCAAGAAAATCAAGGGCAATCGTGATATATATGCGGATTAGACACCAAAAAAACGCTCAACAAATGGCTACAATTTAAGAAATGCGTTTAGTGACGGCATCAAATTCCTAATTGCTAGAGAAAGGTCTGGTGGCAAGAAAAGCTGCTTCTAGCAGGTTGTCAAATGTTTTCGCTCGACGATTCCATTCTGTGGGTGGTTGGTTTGGCCCTTGTTCCTGTAACTCGAATCCTAGCCCGGTATATCCCATTTTAATTTTACACCATTGTGAACCTTACGCCTTTTTTACTCTCTGATCGAGGTTCTCGGCATTGGAAAATCTTCGTAAACTAAATCACACGTGTATTTGTTAACATTTAAGAGATATACAGTCAAGAAAATCAAGGGCAATGGTGATATATATGCGGATTAGGCACAAAAAAAAAAAACTCAACAAATAGCTACAATTTAAGGAATGTGTTTAGTGACGGCATCAGATTCTTAATTGATGGAGAAAGGTCTGGTGGCAAGAAAAGCTGCTTCTAGGAGGTTGTCAAGTGTTTTCACTCGACGATTCCATTCTTCGGTGGTTGGTTTGGCCCTTGTATCGGTAACTGGAATCCTAGCCCGGTATATCCCATTTTATTTTTACACCATTATGAACCTTACACCTTTTTTACTCTCTGGTCGAGGTTCTCGGCATTGAAAACTCTTCGTAAACTAAATCACACGTGTATATGTTGACATTTAAGAGATATACAGTCAAGAAAATCAAGGGCAATTGTGATATATATGAGAAATAGACACAAAAAAAACACTCAACAAATAGCTACAATTTAAGGAATATGTTTAGTGACGGCATCAGATTCCTAATTGATGGAGAAAGGTCTGGTGGCAAGAAAAGCTGCTTCTAGGAGGTTGTCAAGTGTTTTCACTCGACGATTCCATTCTTCGGTGGTTGGTTTG
Source organism: Helianthus tuberosus (assembly GCA_030545235.1). Lineage (NCBI taxonomy): Eukaryota > Viridiplantae > Streptophyta > Magnoliopsida > Asterales > Asteraceae > Helianthus > Helianthus tuberosus. The sequence goes on from CM060431.1 coordinate 178,178,003, forward strand.
GCCCTTGTTCCTGTAACTCGAATCCTAGCCCTGTATATCCCATTTTAATTTTACACCATTGTGAACCTTAAGCCTTTTTTACTCTCTGATCGAGGTTTTCGGCATTGAAAACTCTTCGTAAACTAAATCACACGTGTATATGTTGACATTTAAGAGATATACAGTCAAGAAAATCACGGGCAATGGTGATATATATGCAGATTAGACACCAAAAGAACGCTAAAAAATGGCTACAATTTAAGGAATGCGTTTAGTGACGGCATCAGATTCCTAATTGCTAGAGAAAGGTCTGGTGGCAAGAAAAGCTGCTTCTAGGAGGTTGTCAAATGTTTTCGCTCGACGATTCCATTCTGTGGGTGGTTGGTTTGGCCCTTGTTCCTGTAACTCGAATCCTAGCCCGGTATATCCCATTTTAATTTTACACCATCGTGAACCTTAAGCCTTTTTTACTCTCTGATCGAGGTTCTCGGCACTAAAAAATCTTCGTAAACTAAATCACATGTGTATATGTTGACATTTAAGAGATATACAGTCAAGAAAATCAAGGGCAATGGTGATATATATGCGGATTAGACACAAAACAACACTCAACAAATGGCTACAATTTAAGGAATGTGTTTAGTGACGGCATCAGATTCCTAATTGATGGAGAAAGGTCTGGTGGCAAGAAAAGCTGCTTCTAGGAGGTTGTCAACTGTTTTCACTCGACGATTCCATTCTTGGGTGGTTGGTTTGGCCCTTATTCATGTAACTCAAATCCTAGCCCGGTATATCTCATTTTAGTTTTACACCATTGTGAACCTTACGCCTTTTTTACTCTCTAATCAAGGTACTAGGCATTGAAAAATCTTTGTAAACAAAATCACACGTGTATATGTTGACATTTAAGAGATATAGAGTCAAGAAAATCAAGGGCAATGTTGATATATATGCGGATTAGACACAAAAAAAAAACGCTCAACAAATGGCTACAATTTAAGGAATGTGTTTAGTGACGGCCTCAGATTCCTAATTGCTGGAGAAAGGTCTGGTGGCAAGAAAAGCTGATTCTAGGAGGTTGTCAGGTGTTTTCGTTCGACGATTCCATTCTTGGGTAGTTGATTTGGCCTTTGTTCCTGTAACTCGAATCCTAGCCCGGTATATCCCAATTTAATTTTACACCAATGTGAACCTTACGCCTTTTTTACTCTCTGATCGAGGTTCTCGGCATTGAAAAATCTTCGTAAATTAAATCACAGGTGTATATGTTGACATTTAAGAGATATACAGTCAAGAAAATCAAGGGCAATGGTGATATATATGCGGATTAGACACCAAAAAAAACACTCAACAAATAGCTACAATTTAAGGAATGTGTTTAGAGACGGCATCAGATTCCTAATTGATGGAGAAAGGTCTGGTGGAAAGAAAAGCTGCTTCTAGGAGGTTGTCAAGTGTTTTCGCTTGACGATTCCATTCTTGGGTGGTTGGTATGGCCCTTGTTTCTGTAACTCGAATCCAAGCCCGGTATATCCCATTTTATTTTTACACCATTGTGAACCTTACACCCTTTTTACTCTCTGATCGAGGTTATCGGCATTGAAAAATCTTCGTAAACTAAATCACACGTGTATATGTTGACATTTAAGAGATATACAGTCAAGAAAATCAAGGGCAATGGTGATATATATGAGAATTAGACACAAAAAAAAACACTCAACAAATTGTTACAATTTAAGGAATGTGTTTAGTGACAACAGCAGATTCCTAATTAATGGAGAAATGTCTGGTGGCAAGAAAAGCTGCTTCTAGGAGGTTGTCAAGTGTTTTCGCTCGAGGATTCCATTCTTGGGTGGTTGGTTTGGCCCTTGTTCCTGTAACTCGAATCCTAGCCCGGTATATCCCATTTTAATTTTACACCATTGTGAACCTTACGCCTTTTTTACTCTCTGATCGAGGTTCTCGGCATTGAAAAATCTTCGTAAACTAAATCACACGTGTATTTGTTAACATTTAAGAGATATACAGTCAAGCAAAGCAAGGGCAATGGTGATATATATGCGGATTAGACACAAAAAAAAAAACACTCAACAAATGGCTACAATTTAAGGAATGTGTTTAGTGACGGCGTCAGATTCCTAATTGATGGAGAAAGGTCTGGTGGCAAGAAAAGCTGCTTCTAGGAGGTTGTCAAGTGTTTTTGCTCGAAGATTCCATTCTTGGGTGGTTGGTTTGGCCCTTGTTCCTGTAACTCGAATCCTAGCCCGGTATATCCCATTTTAATTTTACACCATTGTGAACCTTACGCCTTTTTTACTCTCTGATCGAGGTTCTCGGCATTGAAAAATCTTCGTAAACTAAATCACACGTGTATATGTTGACATTTAAGAGATATACAGTCAAGAAAATCAAGGGCAATGGTGATATATATGCGGATTAGACACAAAAAAAAAACATTCAACAAATAGCTACAATTTAAGGAATGTGTTTAGTGACGGCATCAGATTCTTAATTGATGGAGAAAGGTCTGGTGGCAAGAAAAGCTGCTTCTAGGAGGTTGTCAAGTGTTTTCACTCGACGATTCCATTCTTCGGTGGTTGGTTTGGCCCTTGTTTCGGTAACTGGAATCCTAGCCCGTTATATCCCATTTTATCTTTACACCATTGTGAACCTTACACCTTTTTTACTCTCTGATCGAGGTTCTCGGCATTGAAAAATTTTCGTAAACTAAATCACACGTGTATATGTTGACATTTAAGAGATATACAGTCAAGAAAATCAAGGGCAATGGTGATATATATGAGAATTAGACACAAAAAAAAAAACACTCAACAAATGGCTACAATTTAAGGAATGTGTTTAGTGACGGCATCAGATTCCTAATTAATGGAGAAAGGTCTGGTGGCAAGAAAAACTGCTTCTAGGAGGTTGTCAAGTGTTTTCGCTCGACGATTCCATTCTTGGGTAGTTGGTTTAGCCCTTGTTCCTATAACTCGAATCCTAGCCCGGTATATCCCATTTTAATTTTACACCATTGTGAACCTTACGCCTTTTTTACTCTCTGATCGAGGTTCTCGGCATTGAAAAATCTTCGTAAACTAAATCACACGTGTATTTGTTTACATTTAAGAGATATACAGTCAATAAAATCAAGGGCAATGGTGATATATATGCGGATTAGACACCAAAAAAAAATACTCAACAAATGGCTACAATTTAAGGAATGTGTTTAGTGACGGCATCAGATTCCCAATTGATGGAGAAAGGTCTGGTGGCAAGAAAAGCTGCTTCTAGGAGGTTGTCAAGTGTTTTCGCTCGACGATTCCATTCTTGGGTGGTTGGTTTGGCCCTTGTTCCTGTAACTCGAATCCTAGCCCGTTATATCACATTTTAATTTTACACCATTGTGAACCTTACGCCTTTCTTACTTTCTGGTCGAGGTTCTCGGCATTGGAAAATCTTCGTAAACTAAATCCCACGTGCATATGTTGACATTTAAGAGATATACAGTCAAGAAAATCAAGGGCAATGGTGATATATATATGCGGATTAGACACACAAAAAAAACACTCAACAAATAGCTACAATTTAAGGAATGTGTTTAGTGACGGCATCAGATTCCAAATTGATGGAGAATGGTCTGGTGGCAAGAAAAACTGCTTCTAGGAGGTTGTCAAGTGTTTTCACTCGACGATTCCTTTCTTCGGTGGTTGGTTTGTCCCTTGTTCCTGTAACTCGAATCCTAGCCCGGTATATCCTATTTTAATTTTACACCATTGTGAACCTTACGCCTTTTTTATTCTCTGATCGAGGTTCTCGGCATTGAAAAATCTTTGTAAACTAAATCACACGTGTATATGTTGACATTTAAGAGAAAAATAGTCAAGAAAATCAAGGGAAATGGTGATATATATGCGGATTAGACACCAAAAAAAACGCTCAACAAATGGCTACAATTTAAGGAATGTGTTTAGTGACGGCATCAGATTCCTAATTGCTGGAGAAAGGTTTGGTGGCAAGAAAAGCTGCATCTAGGAGGTTGTCAAGTGTTTTCTCTCGACGATTCCATTCTTGGGTGGTTGATTTGGCCCATGTTCCTGTAACTCGAATCCTAGCCCGGTATATCCCAATTTAATTTTACACCAATGTGAACCTTACGCCTTTTTTACTCTCTGATCGAGGTTCTCGGCATTGAAAAATCTTCGTAAATTAAATCACACGTGTATATGTTGACATTTAAGAGATATACAGTCAAGAAAATCAAGGGCAATGGTGATATATATGCGGATTAGACACCAAAAAAAACACTCAACAAATAGCTACAATTTAAGGAATGTGTTTAGAGACGGCATCAGATTCCTAATTGATGGAGAAAGGTCTGGTGGCAAGAAAAGCTGCTTCTAGGAGGTTGTCAAGTGTTTTCGCTTGACGAATCCATTCTTGGGTGGTTGGTTTGGCCCTTGTTCCTGTAACTCGAATCCTAGCCCGGTATATCCCATTTTAATTTTACACCATTGTGAACCTTACGCCTTTTTTACTCTCTGATCGAGGTTCTCGGCATTGAAAAATCATCGTAAACTATATCACACGTGTATTTGTTAACATTTAAGAGATATACAATCAAGCAAATCAAGGGCAATGGTGAGATATATGCGGATTAGACACAAAAAAAAACACTCAACAAATGGCTACAATTTAAGGAATGTGTTTAGTGACGGCGACAGATTCCTAATTGATGGAGAAAGGTCTGGTGGCAAGAAAAGCTGCTACCAGGTTTTAAGGGAATGTGGTGGTCGTGATTCCTCTTAGGAGGAAAAGGTCAGGCTAGTCGCTAAAGGCTTCGGCTTTACTCAAAGAAAAGACTTGATCCAAGGAACTATACAAGTATGGTGGGAGGGCTAAAGTCTTTCACTTCACAGATCAGATAGAGATCTACTTTTTATTCCATGGCCAGCTCAAGAAAGAGGCAGGCTAGAAAGCATACGATCTGAGACTCTTACCTAAAGCCAGTAGGGTGGAAAGAGGGTCTTAGAGTGCTGGCAAGAAAAGCTGCCTCTAGGAGGTTGTCAAGTGTTTTCGCTTAACGATTCCATTCTTGGGTGGTTGGTTTGGCCCTTGTTTCTGAAACTCGAATCCAAGCCCGGTATATCCCATTTTATTTTTACACCATTGTGAACCTAACACCTTTTTTACTCTCTGATCGAGGTTCTCGGCATTGAAAAATCTTCGTAAACTAAATCACACGGGTATATGTTGACATTTAAGAGATATACAGCCAAGAAAATCAAGGGGAATGGTGATATATATGAGAATTAGACACCAAAAAAAAACACTCAACAAATAGCTACATTTTAAGGAATGTGTTTAGTGACAACATCAGATTCCTAATTAATGGAGAAATGTCTGGTTGGAAGAAAAGCTGCATCTAGGAGGTTGTCAAGTGTTTTCACTCGACGATTCCATTCTTGGGTGGTTGCTTTGGCCCTTGTTCCTGTAACTCGAATCCTAGCCCGGTATATCCCATTTTAATTTTACACCATTGTGAACCTTACGCCTTTTTTACTCTCTGATCGAGGTTCTCGGCATTGAAAAATCTTCGTAAACTAAATCACACGTGTATTTGTTAACATTTAAGAGATATACAGTCAAGCAAATCAAGGGCAATGGTGATATATATGCGGATTAGACACAAAAAAAAACACTCAACAAATGGCTACAATTTAAGGAATGTGTTTAGTGACGGCGTGAGATTCCTAATTGATGGAGAAAGGTCTGGTGGCAAGAAAAGCTGCTTCTAGGAGGTTGTCAAGTGTTTTTGCTCGAAGATTCCATTCTTGGGTGGTTGGTTTGGCCCTTTTTCCTGTAACTCGAATCCTAGCCCGGTATATCCCACTTTAATTTTACACCATTGTGAACCTTACGCCTTTTTTACTCTCTGATCGAGGTTCTCGGCATTGGAAAATCTTTGTTAACTAAATCACACGTGTATATGTTGACATTTAAGAGATATACAGTCAAGAAAATCAAGGGCAATGGTGATATATATGCGGATTAGACACAAAAAAAAACACTCAACAAATAGCTACAATTTAAGGAATGTGTTTAGTGACGGCGACAGATTCCTAATTGATGGAGAAAGGTCTGGTGGCAAGAAAAGCTGCTTCTAGGAGGTTGTCAAGTGTTTTTGCTCGAAGATTCCATTCTTGGGTGGTTGGTTTGGCCCTTGTTCCTGTAACTCGAATCCTAGCCAGGTATATCCCATTTTAATTTTACACCAATGTGAACCTTACGCCTTTTTTACTCTCTGATCGAGGTTCTCGGAATTGAAAAACCTTCGTAAATTAAATCACACGTGTATATGTTGACATTTAAGAGATATACAGTCAAGAAAATCAAGGGCAATGGTGATATATATGCGGATTAGACACAAAAAAAACACTCAACAAATAGCTACAATTTAAGGAATGTGTTTAGAGACGGCATCAGATTCCTAATTGATGGAGAAAGGTCTGGTGGCAAGAAAAGCTGCTTCTACGAGGTTGTCAAGTGTTTTCGCTTAACGATTCCATTCTTGGGTGGTTGGTTTGGCCCTTGTTTCTGAAACTCGAATCCAAGCCCGGTATATCCCATTTTATTTTTACACCATTGTGAACCTTACACCTTTTTTACTCTCTGATCGAGGTTCTCGGCATTGAAAAATCTTCGTAAACTAAATCACACGTGTATATGTTGACATTTAAGAGATGTACAGCCAAGAAAATCAAGGGCAATGGTGATATATATGAGAATTAGACACCAAAAAAAAACACTCAACAAATAGCTACATTTTAAGGAATGTGTTTAGTGACAACATCAGATTCCTAATTAATGGAGAAATGTCTGGTTGGAAGAAAAGCTGCATCTAGGAGGTTGTCAGGTGTTTTCACTCGACGATTCCATTCTTGGGTGGTTGCTTTGGCCCTTGTTCCTGTAACTCGAATCCTAGCCCGGTATATCCCATTTTAATTTTACACCATTGTGAACCTTACGCCTTTTTTACTCTCTGATCGAGGTTCTCGGCATTGAAAAATCTTTGTAAACTAAATCACACGTGTATTTGTTAACATTTAAGAGATATACACTCAAGCAAATCAAGGGCAATGGTGATGTATATGCGGATTAGACACACAAAAAGAACACTAAACAAATGGCTACAATATAAGGAATGTGTTTAGTGACGGCGTGAGATTCCTAATTGATGGAGAAAGGTCTGGTGGCAAGAAAAGCTGCTTCTAGGAGGTTGTCAAGTGTTTTTGCTCGAAGATTCCATTCTTGGGTGGTTGGTTTGGCCTTTGTTCCTGTAACTCGAATCCTAGCCCGGTATATCCCATTTTAATTTTACACCATTGTGAACCTTACGCCTTTTTTACTCTCTGATCGAGGTTCTCGGCATTGGAAAATCTTTGTAAACTAAATCACACGTGTATATGTTGACATTTAAAAGATATACAGTCAAGAAAATCAAGGGCAATGGTGATATATATGCGGATTAGACACCAAAAAAAACACTCAACAAATAGCTACAATTTAAGGAATGTGTTTAGAGACGGCATCAGATTCCTAATTGATGGAGAAAGGTCTGGTGGCAAGAAAAGCTGCTTCTAGGAGGTTGTCAAGTGTTTTCTCTCGACGATTCCATTCTTGGGTGGTTGATTTGGCCCTTGTTCCTGTAACTCGAATCCTAGCCCGGTATATCCCAATTTAATTTTACACCAATGTGAACCTTACGCCTTTTTTACTCTCTGATCGAGGTTCTCGGCATTGAAAAATCTTCGTAAATTAAATCACACGTGTATATGTTGACATTTAAGAGATATACAGTCAAGAAAATCAAGGGCAATGGTGATATATATGCGGATTAGACACCAAAAAAAACACTCAACAAATAGCTACAATTTAAGGAATGTGTTTAGAGACGGCATCAGATTCCTAATTGATGGAGAAAGGTCTGGTGGCAAGAAAAGCTGCTTCTAGGAGTTGTCAAGTGTTTTTGCTCGAAGATTCCATTCTTGGTGGTTGGTTTGGCCCTTATTCCTGTAACTCGAATCCTAGCCCGGTATATCCCATTTTAATTTTACACCAATGTGAACCTTACGCCTTTTTTACTCTCTGATCGAGGTTCTCGGAATTGAAAAACCTTCGTAAATTAAATCACACGTGTATATGTTGACATTTAAGAGATATACAGTCAAGAAAATCAAGGGCAATGGTGATATATATGCGGATTAGACACAAAAAAAAACACTCAACAAATAGCTACAATTTAAGGAATGTGTTTAGAGACGGCATCAGATTCCTAATTGATGGAGAAAGGTCTGGTGGCAAGAAAAGCTGCTTCTAGGAGGTTGTCAAGTGTTTTCGCTTAACGATTCCATTCTTGGGTGGTTGGTTTGGCCCTTGTTTCTGAAACTCGAATCCAAGCCCGGTATATCCTATTTTATTTTTACACCATTGTGAACCTTACACCTTTTTTACTCTCTGATCGAGGTTCTCGGCATTGAAAAATCTTCGTAAACTAAATCACACGTGTATATGTTGACATTTAAGAGATATACAGCCAAGAAAATCAAGGGGAATGGTGATATATATGAGAATTAGACACCAAAAAAAACACTCAACAAATAGCTACATTTTAAGGAATGTGTTTAGTGACAACATCAGATTCCTAATTAATGGAGAAATGTCTGGTTGGAAGAAAACTGCATCTAGGAGGTTGTCAAGTGTTTTCACTCGACGATTCCATTCTTGGGTGGTTGGTTTGGCCCTTGTTCCTGTAACTCGAATCCTAGCCCGGTATATCCCATTTTAATTTTACACCATTGTGAACCTTACGCCTTTTTTACTCTCTGAAAGAGGTTCTCGGCATTGAAAAATCTTCGTAAACTAAATCACACGTGTATTTGTTAACATTTAAGAGATATACAGTCAAGCAAATCAAGGGCAATGGTGATATATATGCGGATTAGACACAAAAAAAACACTCAACAAATAGCTACAATTTAAGGAATGCGTTTAGAGATGGCATCAGATTCCTAATTGATGGAGAAAGGTCTGGTGGCAAGAAAAGCTGCTTCTAGGAGGTTGTCAAGTGTTTTCGCTTAACGATTCCATTCTTGGGTGGTTGGTTTGGCCCTTGTTTCTGAAACTCGAATCCAAGCACGGTATATCCCATTTTATTTTAACACCATTGTGAACCTTACACCTTTTTTACTCTCTGATCGAGGTTCTCGGCATTGAAAAATCTTCGTAAACTAAATCGCACGTGTATATGTTGACATTTAAGAGATGTACAGCCAAGAAAATCAAGGGCAATGGTGATATATATGAGAATTAGACACAAAAAAAACACTCAACAAATAGCTACAATTTAAGGAATGCGTTTAGAGATGGCATCAGATTCCTAATTGATGGAGAAAGGTCTGGTGGCAAGAAAAGCTGCTTCTAGGAGGTTGTCAAGTGTTTTCGCTTAACGATTCCATTCTTGGGTGGTTGGTTTGGCCCTTGTTTCTGAAACTCGAATCCAAGCACGGTATATCCCATTTTATTTTAACACCATTGTGAACCTTACACCTTTTTTACTCTCTGATCGAGGTTCTCGGCATTGAAAAATCTTCGTAAACTAAATCGCACGTGTATATGTTGACATTTAAGAGATGTACAGCCAAGAAAATCAAGGGCAATGGTGATATATATGAGAATTAGACACCAAAAAAAAAACACTCAACAAATAGCTACATTTTAAGGAATGTGTTTAGTGACAACATCAGATTCCTAATTAATGGAGAAATGTCTGGTTGGAAGAAAAGCTGCATCTAGGAGGTTGTCAAGTGTTTTCACTCGACGATTCCATTCTTGGGTGGTTGCTTTGGCCCTTGTTCCTGTAACTCGAATCCTAGCCCAGTATATCCCATTTTAATTTTACACCATTGTGAACCTTACGCCTTTTTTACTCTCTGATCGAGGTTCTCGGCATTGAAAAATCTTCGTAAACTAAATCACACGTGTATTTGTTAACATTTAAGAGATATATAGTCAAGCAAATCAAGGGCAATGGTGATATATATGCGGATTAGACACACAAAAAAAACACTCAACAAATGGCTACAATTTAAGGAATGTGTTTAGTGACGGCGTGAGATTCCTAATTGATGGAGAAAGGTCTGGTGGCAAGAAAAGCTGCTTCTAGGAGGTTGTCAAGTGTTTTTGCTCGAAGATTCCATTCTTGTGTGGTTGGTTTGGCCCTTGTTCCTGTAACTCGAATCCTAGCCCGGTATATCCCATTTTAATTTTACACCATTGTGAACCTTACGCCTTTTTTACTCTCTGATCGAGGTTCTCGGCATTGGAAAATCTTTGTAAACTAAATCACACGTGTATATGTTGACATTTAAGAGATATACTGTCAAGAAAATCAAGGGCAATGGTGATATATATGCGGATTAGACACAAAAAAAACACTCAACAAATAGCTACAATTTAAGGAATGTGTTTAGTGACGGCATCAGATTCCTAATTGATGGAGAAAGGTCTGGTGGCAAGAAAAGTTGCTTCTAGGAGGTTGTCAAGTGTTTTCTCTCGACGATTCCATTCTTCGGTGGTTGGTTTGGCCCTTGTTTCTGTAACTCGAATCCTAGCCCGGTATATCCCATTTTATTTTTACACCATTGTGAACCTTACACCTTTTTTACTCTCTGGTCGAGGTTCTCGGCATTGAAAAATCTTAGTAAACTAAATCAGACGTTTATATGTTGACATTTAAGAGATATACAGTCAAGAAAATCAAGGGCAATGGTGATATATATGAGAATTAGACACAAAAAAAACACTCAACAAATGGCTACAATTTAAGGAATGTGTTTAGTGACGGCGTCAGATTCCTAATTGATGGAGAAAGGTCTGGTGGCAAGAAAAGCTGCTTCTAGGAGGTTGTCAAGTGTTTTTGCTCGAAGATTCCATTCTTGGGTGGTTGGTTTGGCCCTTGTTCCTGTAACTCGAATTCTAGCCCGCTATATCCCATTTTAATTTTACACCAATGTGAACCTTACGCCTTTTTTACTCTCTGATCGAGGTTCTCGGAATTGAAAAACCTTCGTAAATTAAATCACACGTGTATATGTTGACAATTAAGAGATATACAGTCAAGAAAATCAAGGGCAATGGTGATATATATGCGGATTAGACCCAAAAAAAAAAAACACTCAACAAATAGCTACAATTTAAGGAATGTGTTTAGTGACGGCATTAGATTCCTAATTAATGAAGAAAGGTCTGGTGGCAAGAAAAGCTGCTTCTAGGAGGTTGTCAAGTGTTTTCGCTCGACGATTCCATTCTTGGGTAGTTGGTTTGGCCCTTGTTCCTATAACTCGAATCCTAGCCCAGTATATCCCATTTTAATTTTACACCATTGTGAACCTTACGCCTTTTTTACTCGATCGAGGTTCTCGGCATTGAAAAATCTTCGTAAACTAAATCACTCGTGTATTTGTTAACATTTAAGAGATATACAGTCAAGCAAATCAAGGGCAATGGTGATATATATGCGGATTAGACACAAAAAAAAACACTCAACAAATGGCTACAATTTAAGGAATGTGTTTAGTGACGGCGTCAGATTCCTAATTGATGGAGAAAGGTCTGGTGGCAAGAAAACCTGCTTCTAGGAGGTTGTCAAGTGTTTTTGCTCGAAGATTCCATTCTTGGGTGGTTAGTTTGGCCTTTGTTCCTGTAACTCGAATCCTAGCCCGGTATATCCCATTTTAATTTTACACCAATGTGAACCTTACGCCTTTTTTACTCTCTGATCGAGGTTCTCGGAATTGAAAAACCTTCGTAAATTAAATCACACGTGTATATGTTGACATTTAAGAGATATACAGTCAAGAAAATCAAGGGCAATGGTGATATATATGCGGATTAGACACAAAAAAAAAACACTCAACAAATAGCTACAATTTAAGGAATGTGTTTAGAGACGGCATCAGATTCCTAATTGATGGAGAAAGGTCTGGTGGCAAGAAAAGCTGCTTCTAGGAGGTTGTCAAATGTTTTCGCTTAACGATTCTATTCTTGGGTGGTTGGTTTGGCCCTTGTTTCTGAAACTCGAATCCAAGCCCGGTATATCCCATTTTATTTTTACACCATTGTGAACCTAACACCTTTTTTACTCTCTGATCGAGGTTCTCGGCATTGAAAAATCTTCGTAAACTAAATCACACGTGTATATGTTGACATTTAAGAGATATACAGCCAAGAAAATCAAGGGCAATGGTGATATATATGAGAATTAGACACCAAAAAAAACACTCAACAAATAGCTACATTTTAAGGAATCTGTTTAGTGACAACATCAGATTCCTAATTAATGGAGAAATGTCTGGTGGGAAGAAAAGCTGCATCTAGGAGGTTGTCAAGTGTTTTCACTCGACGATTCCATTCTTGGGTGGTTGGTTTGGCCCTTGTTCCTGTAACTCGAATCCTAGCCCGCTATATCCCATTTTAATTTTACACCATTGTGAGCCTTACGCCTTTTTTACTCTCTGATCGAGGTTCTCGGCATTGAAAAATCTTCGTAAACTAAATCACACGTGTATTTGTTAACATTTAAGAGATATACAGTCAAGCAAATCAAGGGCAATGGTGATATATATGCGGATTAGACACAAAAAAAAAAAACACTCAACAAATGGCTACAATTTAAGGAATGTGTTTAGTGACGGCGTTAGATTCCTAATTGATGGAGAAAGGTCTGGTGGCAAGAAAAGCTGCTTCTAGGAGGTTGTCAAGTGTTTTTGCTCGAAGATTCCATTCTTGGGTGGTTGGTTTGGCCCTTGTTCCTGTAACTCGAATCCTAGCCCGGTATATCCCATTTTAATTTTACACCATTGTGAACCTTACGCCTTTTTTACTCTCTGATCGAGGTTTTCGGCATTGGAAAATCTTTGTAAACTAAATCACACGTGTATATGTTGACATTTAAGAGATATACAGTGAAGAAAATCAAGGGCAATGGTGATATATATGCGGATTAGACACAAAAAAAAAAACACTCAACAAATAGCTACAATTTAAGGAATGTGTTTAGTGACGGCATCAGATTCCTAATTGATGGAGAAAGGTCTGGTGGCAAGAAAAGCTGCTTCTAGGAGGTTGTCAAGTGTTTTCACTCAACGATTCCATTCTTCGGTGGTTGGTTTGGCCCTTGTTTCTGTAACTCGAATCCTAGCCCGGTATATCCCATTTTATTTTTACACCATTGTGAACCTTACACCTTTTTTACTCTCTGGTCGAGGTTTTCGGCATTGAAAAATATTCGTAAACTAAATCAGACGTGTATATGTTGACATTTAAGAGATATACAGTCAACAAAATCAAGGGCAATGGTGATATATATGAGAATTAGACACAAAAAAAACACTCAACAAATGGCTACAATTTAAGGAATGTGTTTAGTGACGGCATCAGATTCCTAATTAATGGAGAAAGGTCTGGTGGCAAGAAAAGCTGCTTCTAGGAGGTTGTCAAGTGTTTTCGCTCGACGATTCCATTCTTGGGTAGTTGGTTTGGCCCTTGTTCCTATAACTCGAATCCTAGCCCAGTATATCCCATTTTAATTTTACACCATTGTGAACCTTACGCCTTTTTTACTCTCTGATCGAGGTTCTCGGCATTGAAAAATCTTCGTAAACTAAATCACACGTGTATTTGTTAACCTTTAAGAGATATACAGTCAAGCAAATCAAGGGCAATGGTGATATATATGCGGATTAGACACAAAAAAAACACACAACAAATGGCTACAATTTAAGGAATGTGTTTAGTGACGGCGTCAGATTCCTAATTGATGGAGAAAGGTCTGGTGGCAAGAAAAGCTGCTTCTAGGAGGTTGTCAAGTGTTTTTGCTCGAAGATTCCATTCTTGGGTGGTTGGTTTGGCCCTTGTTCCTGTAACTCGAATCCTAGCCCGTTATATCCCATTTTAATTTTACACCATTGTGAACCTTACGCCTTTTTTACTCTCTGATCGAGGTTCTCGGCATTGGAAAATCTTTGTAAACTAAATCACACGTGTATATGTTGACATTTAAGAGATATACAGTTACAGAAAATCAAGGGAAATGGTGATATATATGCGGATTAGACACAAAAAAAACACTCAACAAATGGCTACAATTTAAGGAATGTGTTTAGTGACGGCATCAGATTCCTAATTGATGGAGAAAGGTCTGGTGGCAAGAAAAGTTGCTTCTAGGAGGTTGTCAAGTGTTTTTGCTCGACGATTCCATTCTTGGGTGGTTGGTTTGGCCCTTGTTCCTGTAACTCGAATCCTAGCCCATTATATCACATTTTAATTTTACACCATTGTGAACCTTACGCCTTTCTTACTCTCTGATCGAGGTTCTCTGCATTGGAAAATCTTCGTAAACTAAATCACAAGTGTATATGTTGACATTTAAGAGATATACAGTCAAGACAATCAAGGGCAATGGTGATATATATATATATATATATATATATATATATATATATATATATATATGCGGATTAGACACAAAAAAAAAACACTCAACAAATAGCTACAATTTAAGGAATGTGTTTAGTGACGGCATCAGATTCCAAATTGATGGAGAAAGGTCTGGTGGCAAGAAAAGCTGCTTCTAGGAGGTTGTCAAGTGTTTTCGCTCGACGATTCCATTCTTGGGTGGTTGGTTTGGCCCTTGTTCCTGTAACTCGAATCCTAGCCCGCTATATCCCATTTTAATTTTACACCATTGTGAGCCTTACGCCTTTTTTACTCTCTGATCGAGGTTCTCGGCATTGAAAAATCTTCGTAAACTAAATCACACGTGTATTTGTTAACATTTAAGAGGTATACAGTCAAGCAAATCAAGGGCAATGGTGATATATATGCGGATTAGACACAAAAAAAAACACTCAACAAATGGCTACAATTTAAGGAATGTGTTTAGTGACGGCGTTAGATTCCTAATTGATGGAGAAAGGTCTGGTGGCAAGAAAAGCTGCTTCTAGGTGGTTGTCAAGTGTTTTTGCTCGAAGATTCTATTCTTAGGTGGTTGGTTTGGCCCTTGTTCCTGTAACTCGAATCCTAGCCCGGTATATCCCATTTTAATTTTACACCATTGTGAACCTTACGCCTTTTTTACTCTCTGATCGAGGTTTTCGGCATTGGAAAATCTTTGTAAACTAAATCACACGTGTATATGTTGACATTTAAGAGATATACAGTGAAGAAAATCAAGGGCAATGGTGATATATATGCGGATTAGACACAAAAAAAAAACACTCAACAAATAGCTACAATTTAAGGAATGTGTTTAGTGACGGCATCAGATTCCTAATTGATGGAGAAAGGTCTGGTGGCAAGAAAAGCTGCTTCTTGGAGGTTGTCAAGTGTTTTCACTCAACGATTCCATTCTTCGGTGGTTGGTTTGGCCCTTGTTTCTGTAACTCGAATCCTAGCCCGGTATATCCCATTTTATTTTTACACCATTGTGAACCTTACACCTTTTTTACTCTCTGGTCGAGGTTCTCGGCATTGAAAAATCTTCGTAAACTAAATCAGACGTGTATATGTTGACATTTAAGAGATATACAGTCAAGAAAATCAAGGGCAATAGTGATATATATATGAGAATTAGACACAAAAAAAAACACTCAACCAATGGCTACAATTTAAGGAATGTGTTTAGTGACGGTATCAGATTCCTAATTAATGGAGAAAGGTCTGGTGGCAAGAAAAGCTGCTTCTAGGAGGTTGTCAAGTGTTTTCGCTCGACGATTCCATTCTTGGGTAGTTGGTTTGGCCCTTGTTCCCATAACTTGAATCCTAGCCCAGTATATCCCATTTTAATTTTACACCATTGTGAACCTTACGCCTTTTTTACTCTCTGATCGAGGTTCTCGGCATTGAAAAATCTTCGTAAACTAAATCACACGTGTATTTATTAACATTTAAGAGATATACAGTCAAGCAAATCAAGGGCAATGGTGATATATATGCGGATTAGACACAAAAAAAACACTCAACAAATGGCTACAATTTAAGGAATGTGTTTAGTGACGGCGTCAGATTCCTAATTGATGGAGAAAGGTCTGGTGGCAAGAAAAGCTGCTTCTAGGAGGTTGTCAAGTGTTTTTGCTCGAAGATTCCATTCTTGGGTGGTTGGTTTGGCCCTTGTTCCTGTAACTCGAATCCTAGCCCGTTATATCCCATTTTAATTTTACACCATTGTGAACCTTACGCCTTTTTTACTCTCTGATCGAGGTTCTCGGCATTGGAAAATCTTTGTAAACTAAATCACACGTGTATATGATGACATTTAAGAGATATACAGTCAAGAAAATCAAGGGAAATGGTGATATATATGCGGATTAGACACAAAAAAAAAAACACTCAACAAATGGCTACAATTTAAGGAATGTGTTTAGTGACGGCATCAGATTCCTAATTGATGGAGAAAGGTCTGGTGGCAAGAAAAGCTGCTTCTAGGAGGTTGTCAAGTGTTTTCACTCGACGATACCATTCTTCGGTGGTTGGTTTGGCCCTTGTTTCTGTAACTCGAATCCTAGCCCGGTATATATCATTTTATTTTTACACCATTGTGAACCTTACACCTTTTTTACTCTCTGGTCGAGGTTCTTGGCATTGAAAAATCTTCGTAAACTAAATCAGACGTGTATATGTTGACATTTAAGAGATATACAGTCAAGAAAATCAAGGGCAATGGTGATATATATGAGAATTAAACACACAAAAAAAAAACACTCAACAAATGGCTACAATTTAAGGAATGTGTTTAATGACGGCATCAGATTCCTAATTAATGGAGAAAGGTCTGGTGGCAAGAAAAGCTGCTTCTAGGAGGTTGTCAAGTGTTTTCGCTCGACGATTCCATTCTTGGGTAGTTGGTTTGGCCCTTGTTCCTATAACTCGAATCCTAGCCCAGTATATCCCATTTTAATTTTACACCATTGTGAACCTTACGCCTTTTTTACTCTCTGACCGAGGTTCTCGGCATTGAAAAATCTTCGTAAACTAAATCACACGTGTATTTGTTTACATTTAAGAGATATACAGTCAAGAAACTCAAGGGCAATGGTGATATATATGCGGATTAGACACCAAAAAAAACACTTAACAAATGGCTACAATTTAAAGAATGTTTTTAGTGACGGCATCAGATTCCTAATTGATGGAGAAAGGTACGGTGGCAAGAAAAGCTGCTTCTAGGAGGTTGTCAAGTGTTTTCGCTCGACGATTCCATTCTTGGGTGGTTGGTTTGGCCCTTGTTCCTGTAACTCGAATCCTAGCCCGGTATATCCCATTTTATTTTTACACCATTGTGAACCTTACGCCTTTCTTACTCTCTGATCGAGGTTCTCGGCATTGGAAAATCTTCGTAAACTAAATCACACGTGTATATGTTGACATTTAAGAGATATACAGTCAAGAAAATCAAGGGTAATGGTGATATATATATGCGGATTAGACACAAAAAAAACACTCAACAAATAGCTACAATTTAAGGAATGTGTTTAGTGACGGCATCAGATTCCTAATAGATGGAGAAAGGTCTGGTGGCAAGAAAAGCGGCTTCTAGGAGGTTGTCAAGTGTTTTCACTCGACGATTCCATTCTTCGATGGTTGGTTTGGCCCTTGTTCCTGTAACTCGAATCCTAGCCAGGTATATCCCATTTTAATTTTACACCATTGTGAACCTTACGCGCTTTTTACTCTCTGATCGAGGTTCTCGGCATTGAAAACTCTTCGTAAACTAAATCACACGTGTATATGTTGACATTTAAGAGATATATAGTCAAGAAAATCAAGGGCAATGGTGATATATATGCAGATTAGACACCAAAAAAAAGGCTCAACAAATGGCTACAATTTAAGGAATGCGTTTAGTGACGGCATCAGATTCCTAATTGCTGGAGAAAGGTCTGGTGGCAAGAAAAGCTGCTTCTAGGAGGTTGTCAAGTGTTTTTGCTCGAAGATTCCATTCTTGGGTGGTTGGTTTGGCCCTTGTTCCTGTAACTCGAATCCTAGCCCGGTATATCCAAATTTAATTTTACACCAATGTGAACCTTACGCCTTTTTTACTCTCTGATCGAGGTTCTCGGCATTGAAAAATCTTCGTAAACTAAATCACACGTGAATTTGTTTACATTTAAGAGATATACAGTCAAGAAAATCAAGGGCAATGGTGATATATATGCGGATTAGACACAAAAAAAAAACACTCAACAAATAGCTACAATTTAAGGAATGTGTTTAGAGACGGCATCAGATTCCTAATTGATGGAGAAAGGTCTGGTGGCAAGAAAAGCTGCTTCTAGAAGGTTGTCAAGTGTTTTCGCTTGACGATTCCATTCTTGGGTGGTTGGTTTGGCCCTTGTTCCTGTAACTCGAATCCTAGCCCGGTATATCCCATTTTAATTTTACACCATTGTGAACCTTACGCCATTTTTACTCTCTGATCGAGGTTCTCGGCATTGAAAAATCTTCGTAAACTATATCACACGTGTATTTGTTAAAATTTAAGAGATATACAGTCAAGCAAATCAAGGGCAATGGTGATATATATGCGGATTAGACACAAAAAAAACACTCAACAAATGGCTACAATTTAAGGAATGTGTTTAGTGACGGCGTCAGATTCCAAATTGATGGAGAAAGGTCTGGTGGCAAGAAAAGCTGCTTCTAGGAGGTTGTCAAGTGTTTTTGCTCGAAGATTCCATTCTTGGGTGGTTGGTTTGGCCCTTGTTCCTGTAACTCGAATTCTAGCCCGGTATATCCCATTTTAATTTTACACCATTGTGAACCTTATGCCTTTTTTACTCTCTGATCGAGGTTCTCGGCATTGGAAAATCTTTGTAAACTAAATCACACGTGTATATGTTGACATTTAAGAGATATACAGTCAAGAAAATCAAGGGCAATGGTGATATATATGCGGATTAGACACAAAAAAAAAACACTCAACAAATGGCTACAATTTAAGGAATGTGTTTAGTGACGGCATCAGATTCCTAATTGATGGAGAAAGGTCTGGTGGCAAGAAAAGCTGCTTCTAGGAGGTTGTCAAGTGTTTTCACTCGACGATACCATTCTTTGGTGGTTGGTTTGGCCCTTGTTTCTGTAACTCGAATCCTAGCCCGGTATATATCATTTTATTTTTACACCATTGTGAACCTTACACCTTTTTTACTCTCTGGTCGAGGTTCTTGGCATTGAAAAATCTTCGTAAACTAAATCAGACGTGTATATGTTGACATTTAAGAGATATACAGTCAAGAAAATCAAGGGCAATGGTGATATATATGAGAATTAAACACACAAAAAAAAACACTCAACAAATGGCTACAATTTAAGGAATGTGTTTAATGACGGCATCAGATTCCTAATTAATGGAGAAAGGTCTGGTGGCAAGAAAAGCTGCTTCTAGGAGGTTGTCAAGTGTTTTCGCTCGACGATTCCATTCTTGGGTAGTTGGTTTGGCCCTTGTTCCTATAACTCGAATCCTAGCCCAGTATATCCCATTTTAATTTTACACCATTGTGAACCTTACGCCTTTTTTACTCTCTGACCGAGGTTCTCGGCATTGAAAAATCTTCGTAAACTAAATCACACGTGTATTTGTTTACATTTAAGAGATATACAGTCAAGAAACTCAAGGGCAATGGTGATATATATGCGGATTAGACACCAAAAAAAACACTTAACAAATGGCTACAATTTAAAGAATGTTTTTAGTGACGGCATCAGATTCCTAATTGATGGAGAAAGGTACGGTGGCAAGAAAAGCTGCTTCTAGGAGGTTGTCAAGTGTTTTCGCTCGACGATTCCATTCTTGGGTGGTTGGTTTGGCCCTTGTTCCTGTAACTCGAATCCTAGCCCGGTATATCCCATTTTATTTTTACACCATTGTGAACCTTACGCCTTTCTTACTCTCTGATCGAGGTTCTCGGCATTGGAAAATCTTCGTAAACTAAATCACACGTGTATATGTTGACATTTAAGAGATATACAGTCAAGAAAATCAAGGGTAATGGTGATATATATATGCGGATTAGACACAAAAAAAACACTCAACAAATAGCTACAATTTAAGGAAGTGTTTAGTGACGGCATCAGATTCCTAATAGATGGAGAAAGGTCTGGTGGCAAGAAAAGCGGCTTCTAGGAGGTTGTCAAGTGTTTTCACTCGACGATTCCATTCTTCGATGGTTGGTTTGGCCCTTGTTCCTGTAACTCGAATCCTAGCCAGGTATATCCCATTTTAATTTTACACCATTGTGAACCTTACGCGCTTTTTACTCTCTGATCGAGGTTCTCGGCATTGAAAACTCTTCGTAAACTAAATCACACGTGTATATGTTGACATTTAAGAGATATATAGTCAAGAAAATCAAGGGCAATGGTGATATATATGCAGATTAGACACCAAAAAAAAGGCTCAACAAATGGCTACAATTTAAGGAATGCGTTTAGTGACGGCATCAGATTCCTAATTGCTGGAGAAAGGTCTGGTGGCAAGAAAAGCTGCTTCTAGGAGGTTGTCAAGTGTTTTTGCTCGAAGATTCCATTCTTGGGTGGTTGGTTTGGCCCTTGTTCCTGTAACTCGAATCCTAGCCCGGTATATCCAAATTTAATTTTACACCAATGTGAACCTTACGCCTTTTTTACTCTCTGATCGAGGTTCTCGGCATTGAAAAATCTTCGTAAACTAAATCACACGTGAATTTGTTTACATTTAAGAGATATACAGTCAAGAAAATCAAGGGCAATGGTGATATATATGCGGATTAGACACAAAAAAAAAACACTCAACAAATAGCTACAATTTAAGGAATGTGTTTAGAGACGGCATCAGATTCCTAATTGATGGAGAAAGGTCTGGTGGCAAGAAAAGCTGCTTCTAGAAGGTTGTCAAGTGTTTTCGCTTGACGATTCCATTCTTGGGTGGTTGGTTTGGCCCTTGTTCCTGTAACTCGAATCCTAGCCCGGTATATCCCATTTTAATTTTACACCATTGTGAACCTTACGCCATTTTTACTCTCTGATCGAGGTTCTCGGCATTGAAAAATCTTCGTAAACTATATCACACGTGTATTTGTTAAAATTTAAGAGATATACAGTCAAGAAAATCAAGGGCAATTGTGATATATATGAGAAATAGACACAAAAAAAACACTCAACAAATGGCTACAATTTAAGGAATGTGTTTAGTGACGGCGTGTAACACCTCGAAAATTTACGTCCAATAATGTCTGGACACGTGTCATAAGCTTTGGATATGTGAAAACAAACTTTAGAGGGACTAAAGTTGACAAATGGTGAAACTATGTAAATTCAAGGGTTCAAAGGGTCAACGATTGATAAATAGGCTCTATAATAACCCTACATAATGTTTATAACCTTAAACGGATGGATCATGGATCATACGAAGCGGAAAATGCACGAAAGTGAGGAATTACAAACTATAGGGACTAAAAGTGTCAACATGTTGAATTTATACCTCTGGGTGAACTTTTGGCAGCCCCGAAGCTTTGTAATGCTAGAATATACCCACTAGAATATGTGGTAAAAATTTCATGAAGTTTCGTTATCGTATGAGAAAGTTATGGCCAAAACCGTACTTGAGGGGCTAAAAGCGTCAACGTCGAATTTCATGGCTTTTCGTGTGAACGCAAAGTTATCCGAGGACATTACCATGTTGGTAAATGTCCCAAGGTTCTTAAAAACCAAGTTTGGGGGTTTACGAGTCAAAATAAATAGCCGAAACCTCGCGTGCAAAGACAGGGACCAAAGCTGCCATTTTTAATTAAAGTTTGGCAACCCCAGGTGCAGCTTTTTGCGATCAGGGGCTGTTTGGTCCGAATTTTTAGTGCAAAACAGCTGGGATCACCTCCATTTCTCACCAATAGATGAGCATGCATGTCTTGGACACTTGTGAGGCTTCTACAACATCTGATTTCTCCATAAATTCTGATCAAAGCTCCATTTTATTGAGTTCTTGTGATAGTAACAAGAACACCCACAACTTGCAAAACTCTCAAGGCAACTTCTGGAGCATTTCTGAACGACAAGGCAGCCTCTAAGTGTTAACTAAGCTTCATTAGGACCTTTGTAAGCTTCCATATCAGTTTATAATTCGTTCTTGCTTTGATTATTAGTTAAAAGTCAAACCGTTGTTCGTATAGTTTGACTTTTCGATTAAACGAGTTTGGCTCTGTCATTTCTCAATTGAAACCACTGATATGTTGGTATTTATGTGGGAAACAAACCCTCAAAAGGGTATTCTCTGATTCCCACTCTAAGCATGCTATTTGTCGAGTCAAAGATGTTCTTAAAAAGTCAACAGAAATCGTTTTTGCGAAATATAGCATAAATGGTAATGTAGATGACATGCAATCAGTTTGATCATCAAAAATAACTTATAATGAATATAAGAATGTGTTTTATCATAATCAACTCGACAATCTTTAGTATAAACTCGGATCGGAACCGAAAGTCCTATAAAACGATCTTTTCGTTGACTCTCGATTCGGATCCATGCATGCATGTTTGAGATCTGTATTAGAGTTTATTTTTGACCATTTTTATTTTAGTTTAACTCTCTGGAATTTTTACATCTTGAGTCTATGCTTAACCGATTCATATGCATGTTTCCGATTATGCTTAAAAGTTGACTATTTTGCCCTTTTTGATATAAAACGTGATTTTTGGAAAAGTGAAAGAGTAGAAATCCTTATTACTAATTTATAAACTTGCACCGAAAATTTGAGATCAGTTGGTGGTCCAGATTTTGAGTTATGGCCGATATCGTAAAACTATATCTTTATGTTAAATAAACGGCGCATTTAGCGTATAACCTATTTAAGGCCACTTTTTGATATAAAACTTTTTACCCACTGATGTTATATAATATTCTGGGATTTTTGAAGATTTTTATTTAATTTTTGGCTGATCGGATCATACGTCGCTAAGTCGATTCGGTTAATGCCGGTTTTGACCGTTTAAGCCATAAAATGAGTTTTATAAGTCCTTTTGACCCCAAACCTTTTTCTACTGATTTGATTTGTTAAATAAATTATTTTGAGCACTCTGGAAATATAAAAATCTCAGCTTTCTTTTGAAAACCCGGAAACGGCTCTAAATCGCATTTTTAGCGTTTTTAGCGCATAGTAAGCGTTATACGCGTATTAAACATATAAGACTCATACCTACTGATGTATTTAGTGTATTTTCATCTAATAACAGTAAGTATAAGTTGTTGAACTCAGATTTCCAGTTTTGACGTTTTTAGCCCTTGTGAAATTACTAAAATACCCCTGCGGTGCATAGTTTGGTTTTAAATGATAAGTTTGGTATATGGGTCATACCCTACTGTTATAATATGCCAAATTAAGTATATGTACTGTATAAATCAAACCCGAAACCCAGATTTCCAATTTAACTCTTTTATAACATTTTAAATGACCAAAATGCCCTTCTAAGGCATAAATTGAGTTTAAAATTATTCGGGGCATAATAGAACATAACTTGCTGATATTATATCATATTTAAAGCATATTATCTCAAGGAACTTGCATATGACTCTTTTGGTTACCCGTAACGCCCTTTTGTGTTCGGTTCGGTTTACGTAACTAGTTTGCGTAAATTGACCGAAACGGGTCAAACGTTATCATTTTTATCTCAAAATCCAGAATGTATTTAGTATACCCATATTATACAAGTATTCAAACTTGTCGGGTCTAAATCACATTCTATCCGGTCTTCGCTTAATCGTGCGTTTGAACCGTATATTTCCTTAAGTCTAACCGGTCTAAGCTTTGGCTTAATTAAAGACCCGTTAGCATTCTAATTAATTATTTATGTCATCATTCCAGACTAGAGTCTTCCGGTAAATGGTACCTACGCTTACTTAAGCGAACACGGCTGAGTTATTAAATTCTTATTAATTAAGACAGGAGCTAGCTCAGGTAAATACTTTTAACTTATTTTCCCTTATACGGGCTTGGGGTACGGTATTATAAAGATACCGCTTGGTCGGGTGTAGAAACCTTTTGATCGGAGATGATTGAATTGCATAATCCCGTTTTAATTCGTATTGCTTGATAACAAATAACATTGGGGGTTAATGACCGTGTCCTGGATATCCTTGGCTCATTTTAAAAAGTGAATGGCCACGACGTAAGCACAAGGTGTAGACAAAACACCTCCTGTTGCATATGTAAAACGTATACTCACTCGTGAGGATAACTTCTTGTGAGATTATATTTGTGGTGTGTCGATTAATCTTGTCCGGCTTGTATTGTATTGTATTGTATTGTATAATCACCGGCCCTAAATGTTGGACAAACATGTAAATCAGATACAAGATTTTTACTAATAAAATTGTCCCAAGTTATAAAAGATTAATTTTGCCTCTGTGCATTTTAATCACTGTGTCAAGATATTTTGTGCCGTTTGCACTCAAATCAATTTTCAAACTCTTTTCAAAATGAGTCAGTTAAATTGTATTTACCAGTGAAAACTGACGTATTTTTCCAAAAGGTTAAGTGACAGGTACTGAACGTAATTGGCTGGAAGCTCAGGGCGATTATAAGGAATCTTACAAGTCCTAGGCGTCTAAAGTCTGCTGAACAATGATTATGATTATTCGATCCGCCTGTGGATCTTTTTACTTTCCGTTGTAATACTCTGATATTACCTTATATTCGGATTGTAATATATTTATCTTTTGCTTCCGCTGTGCATTTATATATTGTGTTGTTTGACTATGATGATATCAATTACGTCACGATACTCCCCCACCGGGCCCACCGGTGACACGTGGAAATTTGGGGTGTGATAGGTTGGTATCAGAGCCAACATTGAGTGAATTAAACACTAGCTTTTTGTGTTTAATCTCAATGACACAATAGCACATTCTTTGACCTTCTGAGTCTAGACTTAACATAGGAATAATCTCAATCCTAATCTGGAAATTTTTGCTTCCAATTCAAATTGAATACGTCGCCAAGCGAAGAAGCTGTAATAGGAATCCTCCACACCCGGAGCCTTGAAATGCTGAGCTTCGTACCGCGGCCAGGATGAAACGAGCCTATAAGGAGAAAGCATTCAGAAATAAGAATGAAGAAGAAACTCCTCTTACTGAAGATCGTTTCCTTAATAGTCCTTCTAAGGACGTATTTATTATATATATATTTTTCTTTCAGTCCCTTCGAGGACACATTATTCCTTTCGAAGACCCGCTTAGGGCAACTCTGTACTTTTATCTCCATGTAATGGATTGATTAAACAAAGTTTTCATTCTAAACATGAAACATGAAATAAATGGAAAATAACATCCCTTAGGAGGGAAGTGCCTACGGGCTATAATTAACGTCTTCTGAGACTAAAGACAGTAGTAGTCTACAACTCCCTGTCAAGAAAAGGTAATGAACATTGATTCACACCTAATTGCCGCGATCACAAACGATCATGGCATATAAACTTGTCTACGTGACTAGGCCATTTGTGCCATTATTAAAACTTTAATGCCTCGACTCTCTGAAGTCATGGCTTATAAACTTGTCTACGTGACTAGGCCATTTGTGCCATTATTAGAACTTGAATGCCTCGATTCTCTGAAGTCATGGCTTATAAACTTGTCTACGCGACTAGGCCATTTGTGCTATTATTAACTTGTAAAGTAGGATTTATGAGGAGAATCCTGAAGGAAATAAATATCCCCCTTTCCCTGTCTGTATGCATTTAAAAAGAATCTTAAAGGTGAAACCTAGCCTACGCGGCCAAGATGGTGAAACCTACTCTCGGGATTCAGATCCCTGTTAACACCTGAGAACGTGTTAGCACTCCTGACAAATGTGATTCGACAAAATCACAACAGTTATCCCTATATTGAATTTTTTTTTTAAATTTCTAATTTACCTTATGATTCTAGAAATCATGGCTTATATCATCTTATAAGATGATCATATTATAAACATCCGTAAGTGATGAAGTACCTACGGGCTAAATTGGTTGTCCGATAAGACAACGACAGTGGTGGTCTTTGACCTCCTGTCTAAAAATGTTGGACCATGTCCAAGCATAATGGTCGGTATGATCCAAATGATCTTGACTAATAGCATCTGAAAGATGATCATATCATAAACATCCCTCAGAAGGGAATGCCCACGGGCTATATCTATTGTCCTAAAGGACAAAAGGCAGTTGTAGTCTTCGACTCCCTGTTAAGAAAAGTAACCGACTATGCTCAACCCTTAAATGCCTCGATCCCAAACGATCATGGCTTATAAATTTAAAACTGTCCTTGTGACTAGGCCTTCTGCGCCACTTTAATATCCTTAATGGTTTATAACTAGGATAAATTATAATGGAAGATACTAATTTAAAAATAACTAACAAATTAACCAATATGGTTTATATTACCATGGTTGATGAATCGTCAAAAATGGGGATATCATAATAACCTCTGAATAAATCGTTACCATTGTTTATGTAGCAATCAAGCTACATGGCTGGATCAGAGGAGGCCAACAGCCACCCGAAGAAGAACAATGATGTTACCAGAATTAGCATGACTGAAGCGGAACTGCAGGCACTAATAAATAGTGCTATTACTCAAGCTCTTGACAGTCAGTGTGATGAATCAAATGATAACCACTCTACGACTCTATCTGTGGCTCGTATTAAGCCCTCTCCTAAATCAAATGAGTTAGAGGAAGACGATGTTCATAACTCATCACATCGAAGGAGTGTTCCGCCTATTCAGGTCATGTTTCACCAAGAGGCACCAGTTAAGACTTGCACATATAAATATTTTGTCTCCTGCAAGCCCAGAGACTTTACAGGAGAAGAAGGGGCCATCGATTGCATGACATGGCTCGATGAGATGGACGCTGTTGTGGATATCAGCGGTTGTGCAAAGCAGAATGTTGTGAAATTTGTTTCACAGTCATTCAAAGGAGAAGCGTTAGCATGGTGGAGATCATTGCTCCAAGCCACGGGAAAGGTTCTACTCTACAACTTATCTTGGGATCAATTTGTTGCATTAGTCAAGAAAATTTTTTGCCCTCAGCATGAGATAGAAGAGATAGAATCAAACTTCTTGACTCTAGTCATGAAGGATTTAGATTGCCAGACATACGTGACAAGTTTTAACACTATGTCCCGCCTAGTTCCTTATTTAGTCACCCCTGAACCTAAACGCATAGCGCGTTTCATTGGAGGCCTAGCACCAGAGATAAAAGGAAATGTTAAAGCATCTAGGCCAATCACATATAGGTCCGCAGTGGACTTATCCTTATCTCTCACCTTAGATGCAATCAGAAATAAGTCTGTTAAGGCTTCTGGTAAAGGAAAGAGAGAAAGAGAGGAAGAGAACTCTCATCGATCTGATAAGAAGAAAAAGGGAAGCTTAAGGAACAAAAAGGATTCCGAGTTTAGGAAAAACTCGAGTCAGCCTAATAACAAACCCAAGTGCAGTAACTGCAAAAAGCAACATACTGGGAAGTGTACAATTGACCCAGGTGCCAAACTGTGTGGAATTTGCAAAACCAAGGGTCACAAAACCTTAGATTGCAAGGGGTTAAAGAACGCCACATGTTACAATTGTAACGAGGAAGGACACATCAAAACCAACTGCCCAAAGCTTATAAAGAAGTCGGGAAGGGCCCGGGAAATAAACGCATGAGTCTTCCGGGTGAACGCCAGGAGATGGTGCAGAAGGATAACAATATAGCAGGTACTTTTCCTTATCAAGCAGTTATGCAGAAATTCATTTGATGCTGACACATGTGATTCAATAATGAACGATCACTGTTGAGAACCGTTGTCTCCGTCTTAGTAGGACTTCGGTCATTTAATACGAGATATAAATTGACCAATGATACCTTAGAATAATGCTTCAACTAACCTTAGATGGATATTTTATATCTAATAGGAATCACTCTTTTCTGATATTCCTATGGCAAGCTTTCAAGCTACCTAAATTCTTTAATGTAATAAAGACAGATGTGACGTTTTGATCCTCTGTCAGAAAAGTGATGGACTAGGTCCAAAATCTTTAATGCCATTAATGGTCTTTTGCGACCTAGGCTAAGAAATACTAAAATATTTTAAATAATGTTCATTAAGAATGTTAATGCTTTAATAGCCTGTTTAGGTTATTGACACCATGGCTAGTATATATTAAGGCCATCAGAATAAAAATATAGTAGTTGTTGGATTTCAACTAAGAAATTGTTTTTATTGGTGTTAGGAACCAATAGAAAGTAATGGCAAACTCGGATAAGACAACAGTCGATCGCGCCATTGATGGCACGACGCATGCTAATGATGCTGAAATTGTGAACCTTAGAATTTCCAAAGATATTCTTCAAACTATGATAGAAGCCGCTGTTGGAAAAGCTGTGAAGAAGGCTGTGAAAAAGTTCAAGGAACCCCTTGCTGCTCGGTCCAAATTTTATCTAGGACAACACTTCCTTACTCTTAAGGAGGACCCCGTTCATGCCTCTGATGCAAAGGATGAACTAAAAAGGAAAAGGGAGGTAGATAACTTCCAGAGTTCTAAGAAAAAGAACAAACAAAAGTCCGACCAGAAACTAGTATGTGGGACCTGCAAGAAGCGCCATTATGGGAAATGCAGGTTCGAACTAAAATCCAAATCGCAGCCCAGAGCTTGTGGAATTTGCAAATCTAGGAAACATAAAACCATGGATTGCAAGAAGTTGAAAGATGCAACCTGTTATGGTTGCAACGAGAAGGGGCATATCAAGACCAACTGCCCTAGGAATCAGAAGAAGCCCGAGTAGGCCAAGATAACAGACGCACGAGTTGTCAGGATGAACGCCCAAGAGATGGGGCAGAATAATAATAGTATAATATGTACCTTTCGTTATCAAGCAGTTTATGTAGAAACTTATTTAATACTGGCACGAATAAATATATTATGAATGATAAAGGTTGAGAACTGTTGTCTCCACCTGATTAAGACTCCGGTCATTTAATGCCCGGTAGGAAGTGACGATGTTACGTCGAAAATGCTCCAACAAATCCTATATTGATATTAATATCTATTAGAAATCATTTTTTCTAATATCCTTATAGCAAACTTTTGGTTGCATACTTAAGGACTCAATATAGTGATAAAAATCGATTGGTTGCCTTAAAAATCAAGCCCATATTGTGAGTGATAAGAAACAATTAATTATCAAGACTCCTTATGAGACAACCCTCGTAATTACACGGGTCCGTACGATTAATTAATAAAAAAAATGGTGGAACTGACCGTCCCCGGATTCGAACCCGGGTCTAGGCCGGCCGCACCCTTTCGCGCGCCTAGCCAACTGAGCTAGGTGCCTAGTTTGTGAAAATCTCCATTCTAATTTAATATAAGCACTTGTACAATAAACTTCCTTATCATTTATCAATGATAATTTCTGCTAAATGTCCTGTTTTAATACAGGCAATAATAAATCTTCATGAACCATAAACTTAGCAGAATTTTTTTATCATCCACAAGGTATAACTACCAAGGAAACCATAGTAACCGATTCTTATAGATCGGCAAGAGATCCTTCCGAAAATCTAAGAGCACTCTATATTTGCATAGAGTACGACAACACATGTTATTTTAATTATTTTCTCATTGTTTTTCTATCGCCTGCGAATGCCAAACTATGTTTGATAAAAGTGTCATATGAGGATTGGCGTGTCCTAGTGTGTCCCATAGATTATTTCCATGTCTGATCAGCATGGAGGTTTAATACATGGAACCCCTGAGATATCCCGATGGTCATATGGTACTAAAGTCGACTAGTAGCATCCAAGGAAGATATCCAATATAAAAATGTCCTATAAGTATCTCCACTTAGGACATCCTTGCATTATAAAGAGAATGTGTCATTTATCTGACACCGACATCGATAGATAAACTCAAGCCTGAAAATACAGACACCTCTGACATCTCTGTGTGTTATAATTATCTTCTCCTAAGATTATCCTGTTTACCTTCTGAGAAGCAAGTAGAGTTAAGATTAACATCCCGCTTAAGATTAGAGTGTGGTAGGAACTCCGTGTTGATCATGGAATAATCGAAACCCTGATTAAGTAAATTTTAAGATATAGATTCATATAGCCTGATTCAATATCCGGAAAATTCGGTATGATTAATTAAGGAAGACGGTACATTTTGCTTATGCATTGATTACCGCAACCCGAATTAGGCAACAATTAAGAATTTTTATCAGCTGCCCAGGATCGTCGATTTGTTCGACTAACGGCAAGGAATAGCTAATTCCTTAAGATTAGTTTTAAGCAATGGTTAGAATAACCATTTCACCTTAAGATAAGCTTTTTATAATAATCGTTATATAAGTATCAAGGTGGCTCTTTCGGAGACCTTGTATAGATGAAATATCAAAACATCCGCTTAATGGACGAGACTTTGGGAAGTCCACTTATCAGGATCTGAAAGTTGCATTGGAATAAGGTTCAACAAAGATATCACCCTGGAAGGGTGTACCAATTTATTAATTATCAGACTAGTTAAGCTCTGAATATATAAAATCATACGAAGGAATCGAATGTATCGAGATCAAATAGTTTATAAGCTAAAACCTGTTTAAGGAGCTTGGCGGAGCTCGCAACACAATAACACACTAATGATTTAAGGATGTGTTCACCAATAAGTTGAGAAGCATTATCACATAATGATATGCGTATTTATTATATGTTGAGCAAACCGTATCGATTTAGGATCGGCAGGTTAAGAAACTCCAAAAGGATACATGACCTATTATAGAGGACGGCTGGAGTGCCATAAAGGCCCAAATGTACTGAGGAAGTTTAAGTTCAGTGCAGGACAGAAAGTACTCCCTTTACTTTAAGCAAATCTCGAGGTCGAGATTTATTTTAAGGGGGTGAGGATGTAACACCTCGAAAATTTACGTCCAATAATGTCTGGACACGTGTCATAAGCTTTGGATATGTGAAAACAAACTTTAGAGGGACTAAAGTTGACAAACGGTGAAACTATGTAAATTCAAGGGTTCAAAGGGTCAACGATTGATAAATAGGCTCTATAATAACCCTACATAATGTTTATAACCTTAAACGGATGGATCATGGATCATACGAAGCGGAAAATGCACGAAAGTGAGGAATTACAAACTATAGGGACTAAAAGTGTCAACATGTTGAATTTATACCTCTGGGTGAACTTTTGGCAGCCCCGAAGCTTTGTAATGCTAGAATATACCCACTAGAATATGTGGTAAAAATTTCATGAAGTTTCGTTATCGTATGAGAAAGTTATGGCCAAAACCGTACTTGAGGGGCTAAAAGCGTCAACGTCGAATTTCATGGCTTTTCGGGTGAGCGCAAAGTTATCCGAGGACATTACCATGTTGGTAAATGTCCCAAGGTTCTTAAAAACCAAGTTTGGGGGTTTACGAGTCAAAATAAATAGCCGAAACCTCGCGTGCAAAGACAGGGACCAAAGCTGCCATTTTTAATTAAAGTTTGGCAACCCCAGGTGCAGCTTTTTGCGATCAGGGGCTGTTTGGTCCGAATTTTTAGTGCAAAACAGCTGGGATCACCTCCATTTCTCACCAATAGATGAGCATGCATGTCTTGGACACTTGTGAGGCTCCTACAACATCTGATTTCTCCATAAATTCTGATCAAAGCTCCATTTTATTGAGTTCTTGTGATAGTAACAAGAACACCCACAACTTGCAAAACTCTCAAGGCAACTTCTGGAGCATTTCTGAACGACAAGGCAGCCTCTAAGTGTTAACTAAGCTTCATTAGGACCTTTGTAAGCTTCCATATCAGTTTATAATTCGTTCTTGCTTTGATTATTAGTTAAAAGTCAAACCGTTGTTCGTATAGTTTGACTTTTCGATTAAACGAGTTTGGCTCTGTCATTTCTCAATTGAAACCACTGATATGTTGGTATTTATGTGGGAAACAAACCCTCAAAAGGGTATTCTCTGATTCCCACTCTAAGCATGCTATTTGTCGAGTCAAAGATGTTCTTAAAAAGTCAACAGAAATCGTTTTTGCGAAATATAGCATAAATGGTAATGTAGATGACATGCAATCAGTTTGATCATCAAAAATAACTTATAATGAATATAAGAATGTGTTTTATCATAATCAACTCGACAATCTTTAGTATAAACTCGGATCGGAACCGAAAGTCCTATAAAACGATCTTTTCGTTGACTCTCGATTCGGATCCATGCATGCATGTTTGAGATCTGTATTAGAGTTTATTTTTGACCATTTTTATTTTAGTTTAACTCTCTGGAATTTTTACATCTTGAGTCTATGCTTAACCGATTCATATGCATGTTTCCGATTATGCTTAAAAGTTGACTATTTTGCCCTTTTTGATATAAAACATGATTTTTGGAAAAGTGAAAGAGTAGAAATCCTTATTACTAATTTATAAACTTGCACCGAAAATTTGAGATCAGTTGGTGGTCCAGATTTTGAGTTATGGCCGATATCGTAAAACTATATCTTTATGTTAAATAAACGGCGCATTTAGCGTATAACCTATTTAAGGCCACTTTTCGATATAAAACTTTTTACCCACTGATGTTATATAATATTCTGGGATTTTTGAAGATTTTTATTTAATTTTTGGCTGATCGGATCATACGTCGCTAAGTCGATTCGGTTAATGCCGGTTTTGACCGTTTAAGCCATAAAATGAGTTTTATAAGTCCTTTTGACCCCAAACCTTTTTCTACTGATTTGATTTGTTAAATAAATTATTTTGAGCACTCTGGAAATATAAAAATCTCAGCTTTCTTTTGAAAACCCGGAAACGGCTCTAAATCGCATTTTTAGCGTTTTTAGCGCATAGTAAGCGTTATACTCGTATTAAACATATAAGACTCATACCTACTGATGTATTTAGTATATTTTCATCTAATAACAGTAAGTATAAGTTGTTGAACTCAGATTTCCAGTTTTGACGTTTTTAGCCCTTGTGAAATTACTAAAATACCCCTGCGGTGCATAGTTTGGTTTTAAATGATAAGTTTGGTATATGGGTCATACCCTACTGTTATAATATGCCAAATTAAGTATATGTACTGTATAAATCAAACCCGAAACCCAGATTTCCAATTTAACTCTTTTATAACATTTTAAATGACCAAAATGCCCTTCTAAGGCATAAATTGAGTTTAAAATTATTCGGGGCATAATAGAACATAACTTGCTGATATTATATCATATTTAAAGCATATTATCTCAAGGAACTTGCATATGACTCTTTTGGTTACCCGTAACGCCCTTTTGTGTTCGGTTCGGTTTACGTAACTAGTTTGCGTAAATTGACCGAAACGGGTCAAACGTTATCATTTTTATCTCAAAATCCAGAATGTATTTAGTATACCCATATTATACAAGTATTCAAACTTTTCGGGTCTAAATCACATTCTATCCGGTCTTCGCTTAATCGTGCGTTTGAACTGTATATTTCCTTAAGTCTAACCGGTCTAAGCTTTGGCTTAATTAAAGACCCGTTAGCATTCTAATTAATTATTTATGTCATCATTCCAGACTAGAGTCTTCCGGTAAATGGTACCTACGCTTACTTAAGCGAACACGGCTGAGTTATTAAATTCTTATTAATTAAGACAGGAGCTAGCTCAGGTAAATACTTTTAACTTATTTTCCCTTATACGGGCTTGGGGTACGGTATTATAAAGATACCGCTTGGTCGGGTGTAGAAACCTTTTGATCGGAGATGATTGAATTGCATAATCCCGTTTTAATTCGTATTGCTTGATAACAAATAACATTGGGGGTTAATGACCGTGTCCTGGATATCCTTGGCTCATTTTAAAAAGTGAATGGCCACGACGTAAGCACAAGGTGTAGACAAAACACCTCCTGTTGCATATGTAAAACGTATACTCACTCGTGAGGATAACTTCTTGTGAGATTATATTTGTGGTGTGTCGATTAATCTTGTCCGGCTTGTATTGTATTGTATTGTATAATCACCGGCCCTAAATGTTGGACAAACATGTAAATCGGATACAAGATTTTTACTAATAAAATTGTCCCAAGTTATAAAAGATTAATTTTGCCTCTGTGCATTTTAATCACTGTGTCAAGATATTTTGTGCCGTTTGCACTCAAATCAATTTTCAAACTCTTTTCAAAATGAGTCAGTTAAATTGTATTTACCAGTGAAAACTAACGTATTTTTCCAAAAGGTTAAGTGACAGGTACTGAACGTAATTGGCTGGAAGCTCAGGGCGATTATAAGGAATCTTACAAGTCCTAGGCGTCTAAAGTCTGCTGAACAATGATTATGATTATTCGATCCGCCTGTGGATCTTTTTACTTTCCGTTGTAATACTCTGATATTACCTTATATTCGGATTGTAATATATTTATCTTTTGCTTCCGCTGTGCATTTATATATTGTGTTGTTTGACTATGATGATATCAATTACGTCACGATACTCCCCCACCGGGCCCACCGGTGACACGTGGAAATTTGGGGTGTGACAGGTTGGTATCAGAGCCAACATTGAGTGAATTAAACACTAGCTTTTTGTGTTTAATCTCAATGACACAATAGCACATTCTTTGACCTTCTGAGTCTAGACTTAACATAGGAATAATCTCAATCCTAATCTGGAAATTTTTGCTTCCAATTCAAATTGAATACGTCGCCAAGCGAAGAAGCTGTAATAGGAATCCTCCACACCCGGAGCCTTGAAATGCTGAGCTTCGTACCGCGGCCAGGATGAAACGAGCCTATAAGGAGAAAGCATTCAGAAATAAGAATGAAGAAGAAACTCCTCTTACTGAAGATCGTTTCCTTAATAGTCCTTCTAAGGACGTATTTATTATATATATATTTTTCTTTCAGTCCCTTCGAGGACACATTATTCCTTTCGAAGACCCGCTTAGGGCAACTCTGTACTTTTATCTCCATGTAATGGATTGATTAAACAAAGCTTTCATTCTAAACATGAAACACGAAATAAATGGAAAATAACATCCCTTAGGAGGGAAGTGCCTACGGGCTATAATTAACGTCTTCTGAGACTAAAGACAGTAGTAGTCTACAACTCCCTGTCAAGAAAAGGTAATGAACATTGATTCACACCTAATTGCCGCGATCACAAACGATCATGGCATATAAACTTGTCTACGTGACTAGGCCACTTGTGCCATTATTAAAACTTTAATGCCTCGACTCTCTGAAGTCATGGCTTATAAACTTGTCTACGTGACTAGGCCATTTGTGCCATTATTAGAACTTGAATGCCTCGATTCTCTGAAGTCATGGCTTATAAACTTGTCTACGCGACTAGGCCATTTGTGCTATTATTAACGGCATCAGATTCCAAATTGATGGAGAAAGGTCTGGTGGCCAGAAAAGCTGCTTCTAGGAGGTTATCAAGTGTTTTCGCTCGACGATTCCATTCTGTGGGTGGTTGGTTTGGCCCTTGTTCCTGTAACTCGAATCCTAGCCCGGTATATCTCATTTTAATTTTACACCATTGTGAACCTTAAGCCTTTTTTACTCTCTGATCGCGGTTCTCGGCATTAAAAAATCTTCGTAAACTAAATCACATGTGTATATGTTGACATTTAAGAGATATACAGTCAAGAAAATCAAGGGAAATGGTGATATATATGCGGATTAGACACAAAAAAACACTCAACAATTGGCTACAATTTAAGGAATGTGTTTAGTGACGGCATCAGATTCCAAATTGATGGAGAAAGGTCTGGTGGCAAGAAAATCTGCTTCTAGGAGGTTGTCAAGTGTTTTCACTCGACGATTCCATTCTTGGGTGGTTGGTTTGGCCCTTGTTCCTGTAACTCGAATCCTAGCCCGGTATATCTCATTATAGTTTTACACCTTTGTGAACCTTACGCCTTTTTTACTCTCTGATCGAGGTTCTCGGCATTGAAAAATCTTTGTAAACTAAGTCACACGTGTATATGTTGACATTTAAGAGATATATAGTCAAGAAAATTAAGGGCAATGGTGATATATATGCGGATTAGACACCAAAAAAAACTCTCAACAAATGGCTACAATTTAAGGAATGTGTTTAGTGACGGCATCAGATTCCTAATTGCTGGAGAAAGGTCTGGTGGCAAGAAAAGCTGCTTCTAGGAGGTTGTCAAGTGTTTTCGCTCGACGATTCCATTCTTGGGTGGTTGATATGGCCCTTGTTCCTGTAACTCGAATCCTAGCCCGGTATATCCAAATTTAATTTTACACCAATGTGAACCTTACGCCTTTTTTACTCTCTGATCGAGGTTCTCGGCATTGAAAAATCTTCGTAAATTAAATCACACGTGTATATGTTGACATTTAAGAGATATACAGTCAAGAAAATCAAGGGCAATGGTGATATATATGCGGATTAGACACCAAAAAAAACACTCAACAAATAGCTACAATTTAAGGAATGTGTTTAGAGACGGCATCAGATTCCTAATTGATGGAGAAAGGTCTGGTGGCAAGAAAAGCTGCTTCTAGAAGGTTGTCAAGTGTTTTCGCTTGACGATTCCATTCTTGGGTGGTTGGTTTGGCCCTTGTTCCTGTAACTCGAATCCTAGCCCGGTATATCCCATTTTAATTTTACACCATTGTGAACCTTACGCCATTTTTACTCTCTGATCGAGGTTCTCGGCATTGAAAAATCTTCGTAAACTATATCACACGTGTATTTGTTAACATTTAAGAGATATACAGTCAAGCAAATCAAGGGCAATGGTGATCTATATGCGGATTAGACACAAAAAAACACTCAACAAATGGCTACAATTTAAGGAATGTGTTTAGTGACAACGTCAGATTCCTAATTGATGGAGAAAGGTCTGGTGGCAAGAAAAGCTGCTTCTAGGAGGTTGTCAAGTGTTTTCACTCGACGATTCCATTCTTGGGTGGTTGGTTTGGCCCTTGTTCCTGTAACTCGAATCCTAGCCCGGTATATCCCATTTTAATTTTACACCATTGTGAACATTACGCCTTTTTTACTCTCTAATCGAGGTTCTCGGCATTAGAAAATCTTCGTAAACTAAATCACACGAGTATATGTTGACATTTAAGAGATATACAGTCAAGAAAATCAAGGGCAATGGTGATCTATATGCGGATTAGACACAAAAAAAACACTCATAAATAGCTACAATTTAAGGAATGTGTTTAGTGACGGCATCAGATTCCTAATTGATGGAGAAAGGTCTGGTGGCAAGAAAAGCTGCTTCTAGTAGGTTGTCAAGTGTTTTCACTCGAAGATTCCATTCTTCGGTGGTTAGTTTGGCCCTTGTTTCTGTAACTCGAATCCTACCCCGGTATATCCCATTTTATTTTTACACCATTGTGAACCTTACACCTTTTTTACTCTCTGGTCGAGGTTCTCGGCATTGAAAAATCTTCGTAAACTAAATCAGACGTGTATATGTTGACATTTAAGAGATATATACAATCAAGAAAATCAAGGGCAATGTTGATATATATGAGAATTAGACAAATAAAAACACTCAACAAATGGCTACAATTTAAGGAATGTGTTTAGTGACGGCATCAGATTCCTAATTAATGGAGAAAGGTCTGGTGGCAAGAAAAGCTGCTTCTAGGAGGTTGTCAAGTGTTTTCGCTCGACGATTCCATTCTTGGGTAGTTGGTTTGGCCCTTGTTCCTATAACTCGAATCCTAACCCGGTATATCCCATTTTAATTTTACACCATTGTGAACCTTACGCCTTTTTTACTCTCTGATCGAGGTTCTCGGCATTGAAAAATCTTCGTAAACTAAATCACACATGTATTTGTTTACATTTAAGGATATACAGTCAAGAAAATCAAGGGCAATGGTGATATATATGCGGATTAGACACCAAAAAAAACACTCAACAAATGGCTACAATTTAAAGAATGTGTTTAGTGACGGCATCAGATTCCTAAATGATGGAGAAAGGTCCGGTGGTAAGAAAAGCTGCTTCTAGGAGGTTGTCAAGTGTTTTCGCTCGACGATTCCATTCATGGGTGGTTGGTTTGGCCCTTGTTCCTGTAACTCGAATCCTAGCCCGTTATATCCCATTTTAATTTTACACCATTGTGAACCTTACGCCTTTCTTACTCTCTGATCGAGGTTCCCGGCATTGGAAAATCTTCGTAAACTAAATCACACGTGTATATGTTGACATTTAAGAGATATACAGTCAAGAAAATCAAGGGCAATGGTGACATATATATGCAGATTAGACACAAAAAAAAACACTCAACAAATAGCTACAATTTAAGGAATGTGTTTAGTGACGGCATCAGATTCCTAATTGATGGAGAAAGGTCTGGTGGCAAGAAAAGCTGCTTCTAGGAGGTTGGTTTGGCCCTTGTTCCTGTAACTCGAATCCTAGCCCGGTATATCCCATTTTAATTTTACACCATTGTGAACCTTACGCCCTTTTTACTCTCTGATCGAGGTTCTCGGCATTGAAAACTCTTCGTAAACTAAATCACACATGTATATGTTGACATTTAAGAGATATACAGTCAAGAAAATCAAGGGCAATGGTGATATATATGCAGATTAGACACCAAAAAAATCGCTCAACAAATGGCTACAATTTAAGAAATGCGTTTAGTGACGGCATCAGATTCCTAATTGCTAGAGAAAGGTCTGGTGGCAAGAAAAGCTGCTTCTAGGTGGTTATCAAGTGTTTTCGCTCGACGATTCCATTCTGTGGGTGGTTGGTTTGGCCCTTGTTCCTGTAACTCGAATCCTAGCCCGGTATATCCCATTTTAATTTTACACCATTGTGAACAATACGCCTTTTTTACTCTCTGATAGCGGTTCTCGGCATTGAAAACTCTTCGTAAACTAAATCACACATGTATATGTTGACATTTAAGAGATATACAGTCAAGAAAATCAAGGGCAATGGTGATATATATGCGGATTAGACACCAAAAAAAACGCTCAACAAATGGCTACAATTTAAGGAATGTGTTTAGTGACGGCATCAGATTCCTAATTGCTGGAGAAAGGTCTGGTGGCAAGAAAAGCTGCTTCTAGGAGGTTGTCAAGTGTTTTCGCTCAACGATTCCATTCTTGGGTGGTTGATTTGGCCCTTGTTCCTGTAACCCGAATCCTCGCCCGGTATATCCCAATTTAATTTTACACCAATGTGAACCTTACGCCTTTTTTACTCTCTGATCGAGGTTCTCGGCATTGAAAAATCTTCGTAAATTAAATCACACATGTATATGTTGACATTTAAGAGATATACAGTCAAGAAAATCAAGGGCAATGGTGATATATATGCGGATTAGACACCAAAAAAAACACTCAACAAATAGCTACAATTTAAGGAATGTGTTTAGAGACGGCATCAGATTCCTAATTGATGGAGAAAGGTCTGGTGGCAAGAAAAGCTGCTTCTAGGAGGTTGTCAAGTGTTTTCGCTTGACGATTCCATTCTTGGGTGGTTGGTTTGGCCCTTGTTTCTGTAACTCGAATCCTAGCCCGGTATATCCCATTTTAATTTTACACCATTGTGAACCTTACGCCTTTTTTACTCTCTGATCGAGGTTCTCGGCATTGAAAAATCATCGTAAACTAAATCACACGTGAATTTGTTTACATTTAAGAGATATACAGTCAAGAAAATCAAGGGCAACGGTGATATATATGCGGATTAGACACCAAAAAAAAACACTCAACAAATGGCTACAATTTAAGGAATGTGTTTAGTGACGGCATTAGATTCCTAATTGATGGAGAAAGGTCTGGTAGCAAGAAAAGCTGCTTCTAGGAGGTTGTTAAGTGTTTTCACTCGACGATTCCATTCTTCGGTGGTTGGTTTGGCCCTTGTTCCTGTAACTCGAATCCTAGCCCGGTATATCCCATTTTAATTTTACATCATTGTGAACCTTAAGCCTTTTTTACTCTCTGATCGCGGTTCTCGGCATTAAAAAATCTTCGTAAACTAAATCACATGTGTATATGTTGACATTTAAGAGATATACAGTCAAGAAAATCAAGGGCAATGGTGATATATATGCGGATTAGACACAAAAAAAACACTCAACAAATGGCTACAATTTAAGGAATGTGTTTAGTGACGGCATCAGATTCCTAATTGATGGAGAAAGGTCTGGTGGCAAGAAAAGCTGCTTCTAGGAGGTTGTCAAGTGTTTTCACTCGACGATTCCATTCTTGGGTGGTTGGTTTGGCCCTTGTTCCTGTAACTCGAATCCTAGCCCGGTATATCTCATTTTAGTTTTACACCATTGTGAACCTTACGCCTTTTTTACTCTCTGATCGAGGTTCTTGGCATTGAAAAATCTTTGTAAACTAAATCACAAGTGTATATGTTGACATTTAAGAGATATATAGTCAAGGAAATCACGGGCAATGGTGATATATATATGGACTAGACACCAAAAAAAAAGCTCAACAAATGGCTACAATTTAAGGAATGTGTTTAGTGACGGCATTAGATTCCTAATTGCTGGAGAAAGGTCTGGTGGCAAGAAAAGCTGCTTCTAGGAGGTTGTCAAGTGTTTTCGCTCGACGATTCCATTCTTGGGTGGTTGATTTAGCCCTTGTTCTTGTAACTCGAATCCTAGCCCGGTATATCCCAATTTAATTTTACCCCAATGTGAACCTTACGCCTTTTTTACTCTCTGATCGAGGTTCTCGGCATTGAAAAATCTTCGTAAATTAAATCACACGTGTATATGTTGACATTTAAGAGATATACAGTCTAGAAAATCAAGGGCAATGGTGATATATTTGCGGATTAGACACCAAAAAAAACACTTAACAAATAGCTACAATTTAAGGAATGTGTTTAGAGATGGCATCAGATTCCTAATTGATAGAGAAAGGTCTGGTGGCAAGAAAAGCTGCTTCTAGGAGGTTGTCAAGTGTTTTCGCTTGACGATTCCATTCTTGGGTGGTTGGTTTGGCCCTTGTTCCTGTAACTCGAATCCTAGCCCCGGTATATCCCATTTTAATTTTACACCATTGTGAACCTTACGCCTTTTTTACTCTGTGATCGAGGTTCTCGGCATTGAAAAATCTTTGTAAACTAAATCACACGTTTATTTGTTAACATTTAAGAGATATACAGTCAAGAAAATCAAGGGCAATAGTGATATATATGCGGATTAGACACCACAAAAAAAAAACACTCAACAAATGGCTACAATTTAAGGAATGTATTTAGTGACGGCGTCAGATTCCTAATTGATGGAGAAAGGTCTGGTGGCAAGAAAAGCTGCTTCTAGGAGGTTGTCAAGTGTTTTCGCTCGACGATTCCATTCTTGGGTGGTTGGTTTGGCCCTTGTTCCTGTAACTCGAATCCTTGCCCGTTATATCCCATTGTAATTTTACACCATTGTGAACCTTACGCCTTTTTTACTCTCTGATCGAGGTTCTCGGCATTGGAAAATCTTCGTAAACTAAATCACACGTGTATATGTTGACATTTAAGAGATATACACTCAAGAAAATCAAGGGCAATGGTAATACATATGCGGATTAGACACAAAAAAAACACTCAACAAATAGCTACAATTTAAGGAATGTGTTT
Organism: Helianthus tuberosus; assembly: GCA_030545235.1. Classification (NCBI taxonomy): domain Eukaryota; kingdom Viridiplantae; phylum Streptophyta; class Magnoliopsida; order Asterales; family Asteraceae; genus Helianthus; species Helianthus tuberosus. The sequence goes on from CM060431.1 coordinate 178,219,663, forward strand.
AGTGACGGCATCAGATTCCTAATTAATGGAGTAATGTCTGGTGGCAAGAAAAGCTGCCTCTAAGAGGTTGTCAAGTGTTTTCGCTCGACGATTCCATTCTTGGGTGGTTGGTTTGGCCCTTGTTCCTGTAACTCGAATCCTAGCCCGGTATATCCCATTTTAATTTTACACCATTGTGAACCTTACGTCTTTTTTACTGTTTGATCGAGGTTCTCGGCATTGAAAAATCTTCGTAAACTAAATCACACGTGTATTTGTTAACATTTAAGAGATATACAGTCAAGAAAATCAAGGGCAATGGTGATATATATGCGGATTAGACACAAAAAAAAAAAAAACACTCAACAAATGGCTACAATTTAAGGAATGTGTTTAGTGACGGCGTCAGATTCCTAATTGATGGAGAAAGGTCTGGTGGCAAGAAAAGCTGCTTCTAGGAGGTTGTCAAGTGTTTTCGCTCGACGATTCCATTCTTGGGTGGTTGGTTTGGCCCTTGTTCCTGTAACTCGAATACTAGCCCGGTATATCCCATTTTAATTTTACACCATTGTGAACCTTACGCCTTTTTTACTCTCTGATCGAGGTTCTCGGCATTGAAAAATCTTCGTAAACTAAATCACACGTGAATTTGTTTACATTTAAGAGATATACAGTCAAGAAAATCAAGGGCAATGGTGATATATATGCGGATTGGACACGAAAAAAAACACTCAACAAATGGCTACAATTTAAGGATTGTGTTTAGTGACGGCATCAGATTCCTAATTGATGGAGAAATGTCTGGTGGCAAGAAAAGCTGCTTCTAGGAGGTTGTCAAGTGTTTTCGCTCGACGATTCCATTCTTGGGTGGTTGGTTTGACCCTTGTTCCTGTAACTCGAATCCTAGCCCGTTATATCCCATTTTAATTTTACACCATTGTGAACCTTACGCCTTTCTTACTCTCTGATCGAGGTTCTCGGCATTGGAAAATCTTCGTAAACTAAATCACACGTATATATGTTGACATTTAAGAGATTTACAGTCAAGAAAATCAAGGGCAATGGTGATATATATGCGGATTAGACACAAAAAAAAAACACTCAACAAATAGCTACAATTTAAGGAATGTGTTTAGAGACGGCATCAGATTTCTAATTGATGGATAAAGGTCTGGTGGCAAGAAAAGCTGCTTCTAGGAGGTTGTCAAGTGTTTTCAATCGACGATTCCATTCTTCGGTGGTTGGTTTGGCCCTTGTTCCTGTAACTCGAATCCTAGCCCGGTATATCATATTTTAATTTTACAGCATTGTGAACCTTACGCCCTTTTTACTCTCTGATCGAGGTTCTCGGCATTGAAAACTCTTCGTAAACTAAATCACTCGTGTATATGTTGACATTTAAGAGATATACATTCAAGAAAATCAAGGGCAATGGTGATATATATGCAGATTAGACACCAAAAAAAACGCTCAACAAATGGCTACAATTTAAGGAATGCGTTTAGTGACGGCATCAGATTCCTAATTGCTAGAGAAAGGTCTGGTGGCAAGAAAAGCTGCTTCTAGGAGGTTATCAAGTGTTTTCGCTCGACGATTCCATTCTGTGGATGGTTGGTTTGGCCCTTGTTCCTGTAACTCGAATCCTAGCCCGGTATATCCCATTTTAATTTTACACCATTGTGAACCTTAAGCCTTTTTTACTCTCTGATCGAGGTTCTCGGCATTAAAAAATCTTCGTAAACTAAATAACACGTGTATATGTTGACATTTAAGAGATATACAGTCAAGAAAATCAAGGGCAATGGTGATATATATGCGGTTTAGACACAAAAAAACACTCAACAAATGGCTACAATTTAAGGAATGTGTTTAGTGACGGCATCAGATTCCTAATTGCTGGAGAAAGGTCTGGTGGCAAGAAAAGCTGCTTCTAGGAGGTTGTCAAATGTTTTCGCTCGACGATTCCATTCTTGTGTGGTTGATTTGGCCCTTGTTCCTGTAACTCGAATCCTAGCCCGGTATATCCCTATTTAATTTTACACCAATGTGAACCTTTCGCCTTTTTTACTCTCTGATCGAGGTTCTCGGCATTGAAAAATCTTCGTAAATTAAATCACACGTGTATATGTTGACATTTAAGAGATATACAGTCTAGAAAATCAAGGGCAATGGTTATATATATGCGGATTAGACACCAAAAAAAACACTCAACAGATAGCTACAATTTAAGGTATGTGTTTAGAGACGGCATCAGATTCCTAATTGATGGAGAAAGGTCTGGTGGCAAGAAAAGCTGCTTCTAGGAGGTTGTCAAGTGTTTTCGCTTGACGATTCCATTCTTGTGTGGTTGGTTTGGCCCTTGTTCCTGTAACTTGAATCCTAGCCCGGTATATCCCATTTTAATTTTACACCATTGTGAACCTTACGCCTTTTTTACTCTCTGATAGAGGTTCTCGGCATTGAAAAATCTTCGTAAACTAAATCACACGTGTATTTGTTAACATTTAAGAGATATACAGTCAAGAAAATCGAGGGCAATGGTGATATATATGCGGATTAGACACCAAAAAATAACACTCAACAAATGGCTACAATTTAAGGAATGTGTTTAGTGACGACATCAGATTCCTAATTAATGGAGAAAGGTCTGGTGGTAAGAAAAGCTGCTTCTAGGAGGTTGTCAAGTGTTTTCGCGCGACGATTCCATTCTTGGGTGGTTGGCTTGGCCCTAGTTCCTGTAACTCGAATCCTAGCCCGGTATATCCCATTTTAATTTTACACCATTGTGAACCTTACGCCTTTTTTACTCTCTGATCGAGGTTCTCGACATTGAAAAATCTTCGTAAACTAAATCACACGTGTATTTGTTAACATTTAAGAGATATACAGTCAAGAAAATCAAGGGCAATGGTGATATATATGCGGATTAGTCACAAAAAAAAAACACTCAACAAATGACTACAATTTAAGGAATGTGTTTAGTGACGGCGTCAGATTCCTAATTGATGGAGAAAGGTCTGGTGGCAAGAAAAGCTGCTTCTAGGAGGTTGTCAAGTGTTTTCGCTCGACGATTCCATTCTTGGGTGGTTGGTTTGGCCCTTGTTCCTGTAACTCGAATCCTAGCCCGGTATATCCCATTTTAATTTTACACCATTGTGAACCTTACGTCTTTTTTACTCTCTGATCGAGGTCCTCGGCATTGAAAAATCTTTGTAAACTAAATCACACGTGTATATGTTGACATTTAAGAGATATATAGTCAGGAAAATCAAGGGCAATGGTGATATATATGCGGATTAGACCCCAAAAAAAACGCTCAACAAATGGCTACAATTTAAGGAATGTGTTTAGTGACGGCATCAGATTCCTAATTGCAGGAGAAAGGTCTGGTGGCAAGAAATGCTGCTTCTAGGAGGTTGTCAAGTGTTTTCGCTCGACGATTCCATTCTTGGGTGGTTGGTTTGGCCCTAGTTTCTGTAACTCGAATCCTAGCCCGGTATATCCCATTTTATTTTTACACCAATGTGAACCTTACACCTTTTTTACTTTCTGATCAAGGTTCTCGGCATTGAAAAATCTTCGTAAACTAAATCACACGTGTATATGTTGACATTTAAGAGAGATACAGTCAAGAAAATTAAGGGCAATGTTGATATATATGAGAATTAGACACAAAAAAAAAACACTCAACAAATGGCTACAATTTAAGGAATGTGTTTAGTGACGGCATCAGATTCCTAATTGATGGAGAAATGTCTGGTGGCAAGAAAAGCTGCTTCTAGAAGGTTGTCAAGTGTTTTCACTTGACGATTCCATTCTTGGGTGGTTGGTTTGGCCCTTGTTCCTGTAACTCGAATTCTAGCCCGGTATATCCCATTTTAATTTTACACCATTGTGAACCTTACGCCTTTTTTACTCTCTGATCGAGGTTCTCGGCATTGAAAAATCTTCGTAAACTAAATCACACGTATATGTTGACATTTAAGAGATATACAATCAAGAAAATCAAGGGCAATAGTGATATGTATGCGGATTAGACACAAAAAAAAAACTCAACAAATGGCTACAATTTAAGAAATGTGTTTAGTGACGGCATCAGATTCATAATTGAAGGAGAAAGATCTGGTGGCAAGAAAAGCTGCTTCTAGGAGGTTGTCAAGTGCTTTCGATCGATAATTCCATTCTTGGGTGGTTGGTTTGGCCCTTTTTCCTGTAACTCGAATCCTATCCCGGTATATCCCATTTTATTTTACACCATTGTGAACTTTACACCTTTTTTACTCTCTGATCTAGGTTCTCGACATTGAAAAATCTTCGTAAACTAAATCACACGTGTATATATTGACATTTAAGAGATATACAGTCAAGAAAATCAAGGGCAATGGTGATATATATTTGCAGATTAGACAACAAAAAAAATACTCAACAAATGGCTACAATTTAAGGAATACGTTTAGTGACGGCATCAGATTCCTAATTGATGGATAAAGTTCTGGTGGCAAGAAAAGCTGCTTCTAGGAGGTTGTCAAGTGTTTTCGCTCGACGTTTCCATTCTTGGGTGGTTGGTTTGGCCCTTGTTCCTGTAACTCAAATCCTAGCCCGGTATATCCCATTTTAATTTTACACCATTGTGAACCTTACGCCTTTTTTAGTCTCTGATCGAGGTTCTCGGCATTGAAAAATCTTCGTAAACTAAATCACACGTGTATATGTTGACATTTAAGAGATATACAGTCAAGAAAATCAAGGGCAATGGTGATTTGTATGCGGATTAGACACAAAAAAAAAAACTCAACAAATGGCGACAATTGAAGGAATGTGTTTTGTGACGGCATCAAATTCTTAATTGAAGGAGAAAGATCTGGTGGCAAGAAAAGCTACTTCTAGGAGGTTGTCAAGTGTGTTCGATCGATAATTCCATTCTTGGGTGGTTGGTTTGGCCCTTGTTCCTGTAACTCGAATCCTATCCCGGTATATCCCATTTTATTTTACACCATTGTGAACCTTACACCTTTTTTACTCTCTGATCTAGGTTCACGGCATTGAAAAATATTCGTAAACTAAATCACACGTGTATATATTGACATTTAAGAGATATACAGTCAAGAAAATCAAGGGCAATGGTGATATATATTTGCAGATTAGACACAAAAAAAAAAACACTCAACAAATGGCCACTATTTAAGGAATGTGTTTAGTGACGGCATCAGATTCCTAATTGATGGATAAAGGTCTGGTGGCAAGAAAAACTGCTTCTAGGAGGCTGTCAAGTGTTTTCGCTCGACGATTCCATTCTTGGGTGGTTGGTTTGGCCCTTGTTCCTATAACTGGAATCCAATCCTGGTATATCCCATTTTAATTTTACACCATTGTGAACCTTACGCCTTTTTTACTCTCAAATCGAGGTTATCGGCATTGAAAAATCTTCATAAACTAAACCACACGTGTATATGTTGACATTTAAGAGATATACAGCCAAGAAAATCAAGGGCAATGGTCATATATATGCGGATTAGGAAAAAACACTCAACAAATGGCTACAATTTAAGGAATGTGTTTATTGACGGCATCAGATTCCTAATTAATGGAGAAAGGTCTGGTGGCAAGAAAAGCTGCTTCTAGGAGGTTGTTAAGTGTTTTCGCTCGACGATTCTATTCTTGGGTGGTTGGTTTGGCCCTTGTTCCTGTAACTCGAATCCTAGCCCGTTATATCCCATTTTAATTTTACACCATTGTGAACCTTACGCCTTTTTTACTCTCTGATCGAGGTTCTCGGCTTTGAAAAATCTTTGTAAACTAAATCACACGTGTATTTGTTAACATTTAAGAGATATACAGTCAAGAAAATCAAGGGCAATGGTGATATATATGAGAATTAAACACAAAAAAAAAAACACTCAACAAATGGCTAAAATTTAAGGAACGTGTTTAGTGACGACATCAGATTCCTAATTGATGGAGAAAGGTCTGGTGGCAAGAAAAGCTGCTTCTAGGAGGTTGTCAAGTGTTTTTGCTCGACGATTCTATTCTTGGGTGGTTGGTTTGGCCCTTGTTCCTGTAACTCGAATCCTAGCCCGGTATATCCCATTTTAATTTTACACCATTGTGAACCTCACGCCTTTTTTACTCTCTGATCGAGGTTCTCGGCATTGAAAAATCTTTGTAAACTAAATCACACGTGTATTTGTTAACATTTAAGAGATATACATTCAAGAAAATCAAGGGCAATGGTGATATATATGCGGATTAGACACAAAAAAAAAACACTCAACAAATTGCTACAATTTAAGGAATGTGTTTAGTGACGGCATCAGATTCCTAATTGATGGAGAAAGGTCTGTTGGCAAGAAAAGCAGCTTCTAGGAGGTTGTCAAGTGATTTCGCTCGACAATTCCATTCTTGGGTGGTTGATTTGGCCCTTGTTCCTGTAACTCGAATCGTAGCCCGGTATATCCAATTTTAATTTTATACCATTGTGAACCTTACGCCTTTTTTACTCTCTGATCGAGGTTCTCGGCATTGAAAAATCTTCGTAAACTAAATCACTCGTGTATATGTTGACATTTAAGAGATATACAGTCAAGAAAATAAAGGGCAATGGTGATATATATGCGGATTAGACAAAAAAACACTCAACAAATGGCTACTATTTAAGGAATGTGTTTAGTGACGGCATCAGATTCCTAATTGATGGAGAAAGGTCTGGTGGCAAGAAAAGCTGCTTCTAGGAGGTTGTCAAGTGTTTTCGCTCGACGATTCCATTCTTGAGTGGTTGGTTTGCCCTTTGTTCCTGTAACTCAAATCCTAGCCCGATATATCCCATTTTAATTTTACACCATTGTGAACCTTACGCCTTTTTTACTCTCTGATTGAGGTTCTCGGCATTGAAAAATCTTTGTAAACTAAATCACACGTGTATATACAGTCAAGAAAATCAAAGGCAATGGTGATCTATATGCGGATTAGACACAAAAAAAATCACTCAACAAATTGCTACAATTTAAGGAATGTGTTTAGTGACGGCATCAGATTCCTAATTGATGGAGAAAGGTCTGGTGGCAAGAAAAGCTACTTCTAGGAGGTTCCCTAGTGTTTTCGCTCGACGATTCCATTCTTGAGTGGTTGGTTTGGCCCTTGTTCCTGTAACTCGAATCCTAGCCTGGTATATCATATTTTAATTTTACACCATTGTGAACCTTACGCCTTTTTTTACTCTCTGATCTAGGTTATCGGCATTGAAAAATCTTCGTAAACTAAATCACACGTGTATATGTTGACATTTAAAAGATATACAGTCAAGAAAATCAAGGGCAATGGTGATATATATGCGGATTAGACAAAAAAACACTCAACAAATGGCTACAATTTAAGGAATGTGTTTAGTGATGGCATAAGATTCCTAATTGATGGAGAAAGGTCTGGTGGCAAGAAAAGCTGCTTCTAGGAGGTTGTCAAGTGTTTTCAATCGACGATTCCATTCTTCGGTGGTTGGTTTGGCCCTTGTTCCTGTAACTCGAATCCTAGCCCGGTATATCATATTTTAATTTTACAGCATTGTGAACCTTACGCCCTTTTTACTCTCTGATCGAGGTTCTTGGCATTGAAAACTCTTCGTAAACTAAATCACTCTTGTATATGTTGACATTTAAGAGATATACAGTCAAGAAAATCAAGGGCAATGGTGATATATATGCAGATTAGACACAAAAAAAAAACGCTCCACAAATGGCTACAATTTAAGGATTGCGTTTAGTGACGGCATCAGATTCCTAATTAATGGAGAAATGTCTGGTGGCAAGAAAAGCTGCCTCTAAGAGGTTGTCATGTGTTTTCGCTCGACGATTCCATTCTTGGGTGGTTGGTTTGGCCCTTGTTCCTGTAACTCGAATCCTAGCCCGGTATATCCCATTTTAATTTTACACCATTGTGAACCTTAAGCCTTTTTTACTCTCTGATCGAGGTTCTCGGCATTGAAAACTCTTCGTAAACTAAATCACTCGTGTATATGTTGACATTTAAGAGATATACATTCAAGAAAATCAAGGGCAATGGTGATATATATGCAGATTAGACACCAAAAAAAACGCTCAACAAATGGGTACAATTTAAGGAATGCGTTTAGTGACGGCATCAGATTCCTAATTGCTAGAGAAAGGTCTGGTGGCAAGAAAAGCTGCTTCTAGGAGGTTATCAAGTGTTTTCGCTCGACGATTCCATTCTGTGGATGGTTGGTTTGGCCCTTGTTCCTGTAACTCGAATCCTAGCCCGGTATATCCCATTTTAATTTTACACCATTGTGAACCTTAAGCCTTTTTTACACTCTGATCGAGGTTCTCGGCATTAAAAAATCTTCGTAAACTAAATAACACGTGTATATGTTGACATTTAAGAGATATACAGTCAAGAAAATCAAGGGCAATGGTGATATATATGCGGTTTAGACACAAAAAAACACTCAACAAATGGCTACAATTTAAGGAATGTGTTTAGTGACGGCATCAGATTCCTAATTGCTGGAGAAAGGTCTGGTGGCAAGAAAAGCTGCTTCTAGGAGGTTGTCAAATGTTTTCGCTCGACGATTCCATTCTTGTGTGGTTGATTTGGCCCTTGTTCCTGTAACTCGAATCCTAGCCCGGTATATCCCTATTTAATTTTACACCAATGTGAACCTTTCGCCTTTTTTACTCTCTGATCGAGGTTCTCGGCATTGAAAAATCTTCGTAAATTAAATCACACGTGTATATGTTGACATTTAAGAGATATACAGTCTAGAAAATCAAGGGCAATGGTTATATATATGCGGATTAGACACCAAAAAAAACACTCAACAGATAGCTACAATTTAAGGTATGTGTTTAGAGACGGCATCAGATTCCTAATTGATGGAGAAAGGTCTGGTGGCAAGAAAAGCTGCTTCTAGGAGGTTGTCAAGTGTTTTCGCTTGACGATTCCATTCTTGTGTGGTTGGTTTGGCCCTTGTTCCTGTAACTTGAATCCTAGCCCGGTATATCCCATTTTAATTTTACACCATTGTGAACCTTACGCCTTTTTTACTCTCTGATAGAGGTTCTCGGCATTGAAAAATCTTCGTAAACTAAATCACACGTGTATTTGTTAACATTTAAGAGATATACAGTCAAGAAAATCGAGGGCAATGGTGATATATATGCGGATTAGACACCAAAAAATAACACTCAACAAATGGCTACAATTTAAGGAATGTGTTTAGTGACGACATCAGATTCCTAATTAATGGAGAAAGGTCTGGTGGTAAGAAAAGCTGCTTCTAGGAGGTTGTCAAGTGTTTTCGCGCGACGATTCCATTCTTGGGTGGTTGGCTTGGCCCTAGTTCCTGTAACTCGAATCCTAGCCCGGTATATCCCATTTTAATTTTACACCATTGTGAACCTTACGCCTTTTTTACTCTCTGATCGAGGTTCTCGACATTGAAAAATCTTCGTAAACTAAATCACACGTGTATTTGTTAACATTTAAGAGATATACAGTCAAGAAAATCAAGGGCAATGGTGATATATATGCGGATTAGTCACAAAAAAAAAAACACTCAACGAATGACTACAATTTAAGGAATGTGTTTAGTGACGGCGTCAGATTCCTAATTGATGGAGAAAGGTCTGGTGGCAAGAAAAGCTGCTTCTAGGAGGTTGTCAAGTGTTTTCGCTCGACGATTCCATTCTTGGGTGGTTGGTTTGGCCCTTGTTCCTGTAACTCGAATCCTAGCCCGGTATATCCCATTTTAATTTTACACCATTGTGAACCTTACGTCTTTTTTACTCTCTGATCGAGGTCCTCGGCATTGAAAAATCTTTGTAAACTAAATCACACGTGTATATGTTGACATTTAAGAGATATATAGTCAGGAAAATCAAGGGCAATGGTGATATATATGCGGATTAGACCCAAAAAAAAACGCTCAACAAATGGCTACAATTTAAGGAATGTGTTTAGTGACGGCATCAGATTCCTAATTGCAGGAGAAAGGTCTGGTGGCAAGAAATGCTGCTTCTAGGAGGTTGTCAAGTGTTTTCGCTCGACGATTCCATTCTTGGGTGGTTGGTTTGGCCCTAGTTTCTGTAACTCGAATCCTAGCCCGGTATATCCCATTTTATTTTTACACCAATGTGAACCTTACACCTTTTTTACTTTCTGATCAAGGTTCTCGGCATTGAAAAATCTTCGTAAACTAAATCACACGTGTATATGTTGACATTTAAGAGAGATACAGTCAAGAAAATTAAGGGCAATGTTGATATATATGAGAATTAGACACAAAAAAAAAAACACTCAACAAATGGCTACAATTTAAGGAATGTGTTTAGTGACGGCATCAGATTCCTAATTGATGGAGAAATGTCTGGTGGCAAGAAAAGCTGCTTCTAGAAGGTTGTCAAGTGTTTTCACTTGACGATTCCATTCTTGGGTGGTTGGTTTGGCCCTTGTTCCTGTAACTCGAATTCTAGCCCGGTATATCCCATTTTAATTTTACACCATTGTGAACCTTACGCCTTTTTTACTCTCTGATCGAGGTTCTCGGCATTGAAAAATCTTCGTAAACTAAATCACACGTATATGTTGACATTTAAGAGATATGCAATCAAGAAAATCAAGGGCAATAGTGATATGTATGCGGATTAGACACAAAAAAAAAAAAAAACTCAACAAATGGCTACAATTTAAGAAATGTGTTTAGTGACGGCATCAGATTCATAATTGAAGGAGAAAGATCTGGTGGCAAGAAAAGCTGCTTCTAGGAGGTTGTCAAGTGCTTTCGATCGATAATTCCATTCTTGGGTGGTTGGTTTGGCCCTTTTTCCTGTAACTCGAATCCTATCCCGGTATATCCCATTTTATTTTACACCATTGTGAACTTTACACCTTTTTGACTCTCTGATCTAGGTTCTCGACATTGAAAAATCTTCGTAAACTAAATCACACGTGTATATATTGACATTTAAGAGATATACAGTCAAGAAAATCAAGGGCAATGGTGATAGATATTTGCAGATTAGACAACAAAAAAAATACTCAACAAATGGCTACAATTTAAGGAATACGTTTAGTGACGGCATCAGATTCCTAATTGATGGATAAAGGTCTGGTGGCAAGAAAAGCTGCTTCTAGGAGGTTGTCAAGGGTTTTCGCTCGACGTTTCCATTCTTGGGTGGTTGGTTTGGCCCTTGTTCCTGTAACTCAAATCCTAGCCCGGTATATCCCATTTTAATTTTACACCATTGTGAACCTTACGCCTTTTTTAGTCTCTGATCGAGGTTCTCGGCATTGAAAAATCTTCGTAAACTAAATCACACGTGTATATGTTGACATTTAAGAGATATACAGTCAAGAAAATCAAGGGCAATGGTGATTTGTATGCGGATTAGACACAAAAAAAAAAACTCAACAAATGGCGACAATTGAAGGAATGTGTTTTGTGACGGCATCAAATTCTTAATTGAAGGAGAAAGATCTGGTGGCAAGAAAAGCTACTTCTAGGAGGTTGTCAAGTGTGTTCGATCGATAATTCCATTCTTGGGTGGTTGGTTTGGCCCTTGTTCCTGTAACTCGAATCCTATCCCGGTATATCCCATTTTATTTTACACCATTGTGAACCTTACACCTTTTTTACTCTCTGATCTAGGTTCACGGCATTGAAAAATATTCGTAAACTAAATCACACGTGTATATATTGACATTTAAGAGATATACAGTCAAGAAAATCAAGGGCAATGGTGATATATATTTGCAGATTAGACACAAAAAAAAAAACACTCAACAAATGGCCACTATTTAAGGAATGTGTTTAGTGACGGCATCAGATTCCTAATTGATGGATAAAGGTCTGGTGGCAAGAAAAACTGCTTCTAGGAGGCTGTCAAGTGTTTTCGCTCGACGATTCCATTCTTGGGTGGTTGGTTTGGCCCTTGTTCCTATAACTGGAATCCAATCCTGGTATATCCCATTTTAATTTTACACCATTGTGAACCTTACGCCTTTTTTACTCTCAAATCGAGGTTATCGGCATTGAAAAATCTTCATAAACTAAACCACACGTGTATATGTTGACATTTAAGAGATATACAGCCAAGAAAATCAAGGGCAATGGTCATATATATGCGGATTAGGAAAAAACACTCAACAAATGGCTACAATTTAAGGAATGTGTTTATTGACGGCATCAGATTCCTAATTAATGGAGAAAGGTCTGGTGGCAAGAAAAGCTGCTTCTAGGAGGTTGTCAAGTGTTTTCGCTCGACGATTCTATTCTTGGGTGGTTGGTTTGGCCCTTGTTCCTGTAACTCGAATCCTAGCCCGTTATATCCCATTTTAATTTTACACCATTGTGAACCTTACGCCTTTTTTACTCTCTGATCGAGGTTCTCGGCTTTGAAAAATCTTTGTAAACTAAATCACACGTGTATTTGTTAACATTTAAGAGATATACAGTCAAGAAAATCAAGGGCAATGGTGATATATATGAGAATTAAACACAAAAAAAAAACACTCAACAAATGGCTAAAATTTAAGGAACGTGTTTAGTGACGACATCAGATTCCTAATTGATGGAGAAAGGTCTGGTGGCAAGAAAAGCTGCTTCTAGGAGGTTGTCAAGTGTTTTTGCTCGACGATTCTATTCTTGGGTGGTTGGTTTGGCCCTTGTTCCTGTAACTCGAATCCTAGCCCGGTATATCCCATTTTAATTTTACACCATTGTGAACCTCACGCCTTTTTTACTCTCTGATCGAGGTTCTCGGCATTGAAAAATCTTTGTAAACTAAATCACACGTGTATTTGTTAACATTTAAGAGATATACATTCAAGAAAATCAAGGGCAATGGTGATATATATGCGGATTAGACACAAAAAAAAAAACACTCAACAAATTGCTACAATTTAAGGAATGTGTTTAGTGACGGCATCAGATTCCTAATTGATGGAGAAAGGTCTGTTGGCAAGAAAAGCAGCTTCTAGGAGGTTGTCAAGTGTTTTCGCTCGACAATTCCATTCTTGGGTGGTTGATTTGGCCCTTGTTCCTGTAACTCGAATCGTAGCCCGGTATATCCAATTTTAATTTTATACCATTGTGAACCTTACGCCTTTTTTACTCTCTGATCGAGGTTCTCGGCATTGAAAAATCTTCGTAAACTAAATCACTCGTGTATATGTTGACATTTAAGAGATATACAGTCAAGAAAATAAAGGGCAATGGTGATATATATGCGGATTAGACAAAAAAACACTCAACAAATGGCTACTATTTAAGGAATGTGTTTAGTGACGGCATCAGATTCCTAATTGATGGAGAAAGGTCTGGTGGCAAGAAAAGCTGCTTCTAGGAGGTTGTCAAGTGTTTTCGCTCGACGATTCCATTCTTGAGTGGTTGGTTTGCCCTTTGTTCCTGTAACTCAAATCCTAGCCCGATATATCCCATTTTAATTTTACACCATTGTGAACCTTACGCCTTTTTTACTCTCTGATTGAGGTTCTCGGCATTGAAAAATCTTTGTAAACTAAATCACACGTGTATATACAGTCAAGAAAATCAAAGGCAATGGTGATCTATATGCGGATTAGACACAAAAAAAATCACTCAACAAATTGCTACAATTTAAGGAATGTGTTTAGTGACGGCATCAGATTCCTAATTGATGGAGAAAGGTCTGGTGGCAAGAAAAGCTACTTCTAGGAGGTTCCCTAGTGTTTTCGCTCGACGATTCCATTCTTGAGTGGTTGGTTTGGCCCTTGTTCCTGTAACTCGAATCCTAGCCTGGTATATCATATTTTAATTTTACACCATTGTGAACCTTACGCCTTTTTTTACTCTCTGATCTAGGTTATCGGCATTGAAAAATCTTCGTAAACTAAATCACACGTGTATATGTTGACATTTAAAAGATATACAGTCAAGAAAATCAAGGGCAATGGTGATATATATGCGGATTAGACAAAAAAACACTCAACAAATGGCTACAATTTAAGGAATGTGTTTAGTGATGGCATAAGATTCCTAATTGATGGAGAAAGGTCTGGTGGCAAGAAAAGCTGCTTCTAGGAGGTTGTCTAGTGTTTTCGCTCGACGATTCCATTCTTGGGTGGTTGGTTTGGCCCTAGTTCCTGTAACTCGAATCCTAGCCTGGTATATCCCATTTTAATTTTACACCATTGTGAACCTTACGCCTTTTTTACTCTCTGATCGAGGTTCTCGGCATTGAAAAATCTTCGTAAACTAAATCACACGTGTATATGTTGACATTTAAGAGATATAGAGTCAAGAAAATAAAGGGCAATGGTGATATATATGCGGATTAGACACAAAAAAAAACCACTCAACAAATGGCTACTATTTAAGGAATGTGTTTAGTGACGGCATCAGATTCCTAATTGATGGATAAAGGTCTGGTGGCAAGAAAAATTGCTTCTAGGAGGTTGTCAAGTGTTTTCGCTCGACGATTCCATTCTTGGGTGGTTGGTTTGGCCCTTGTTCCTGCAACTGGAATCCTATCCCGGTATATCCCATTTTAATTTTACACCATTATGAACCTTACGCCTTTTTTACTCTCTGATCGAGGTTATCGGCATTGAAAAATCTTCATAAACTAAACCACACGTGTATATGTTGACATTTAAGAGATATACAGTCAAGAAAATCAAGGGAATGGTGATATATATGCGGATTAGGAAAAAACACTCAACAAATGGCTACAATTTAAGGAATGTGTTTAGTGACGGCATCAGATTCCTAATTGATGGAGAAAGGTCTGGTGGCAAGAAAAGCTGCTTCTAGGAGGTTGTCAAGTGTTTTCGCTAGACGATTCTATTCTTACGTGGTTGGTTTGGCCCTTATTCCTGTAACTCGAATCCTAGCCCGGTATATCTCATTTTAATTTTACACCATTGTGAACCTTACGCCTTTTTTACTCTCTGATCGAGGTTCTCGGCATTGAAAAATCTTTGTAAACTAAATCACACGTGTATTTGTTAACATTTAAGAGATATACAGTCAAGAAAATCAAGGGAATTTGTGATATATACGCGGATTAGACACAAAAAAAAACACTCAACAAATGGCTACAATTTAAGGAATGTGTTTAGTGACGGCATCAGATTCCTAATTGATGGAGAAAGGTCTGTTGGCAAGAAAAGCAGCTTCTAGGAGGTTGTCAAGTGTTTTCGCTCGACGATTCCATTCTTGGGTGGGTGGTTTGGCCCTTGCTCCTGTAACTCGAATCGTAGCCCGGTATAACCCATTTTAATTTTATACCATTGTGAACCTTGCGCCTTTTTTCTCTTTGATCAAGGTTATCGGCATTGAAAAATCTTCGTAAACTAAATCACACGTGTATATGTTGACATTTAAGAGATATACAGTCAAGAAAATCAAGGGCAATGGTGATATATATTCGGATTAGACACAAAAAAAAAAACCACTCAACAAATGGCTACAATTTAAGGAATGTGTTTAGTGACGGCATCAGATTCCTAATTGATGGAGAAAGGTCTGGTGGCAAGAAAAGCTGCTTCTAGGAGGTTGTCAAGTGTTTTCGCTCGATGATTCCATTCTTGGGTGGTTGGTTTGACCCTTGTTCCTGTAACTCGAATCCTAGCCTGGTATATCCCATTTTAATTTTACACCATTGTGAACCTTACGCCTTTTTTACTCTCTGATCGAGGTTCTCGGGATTGAAAAATCTTGGTAAACTAAATTACACGTGTATATGTTGACATTTAAGAGATATACAGTCAAGAAAATCACGGGCAATGGTGATATATATGCGAATTAGACACAAAAAAAACACTCAACAAATGGCTACAATTTAAGGAATGTGTTTAGTAACGGCACCAGATTCCTAATTGATGGAGAAAGATCTGGTGGCAAGAAAAGCTGCTTCATGGAGGTTGTCTAGTGTTTTCGCTCAACGATATCATTCTTGGGTGGTTGGTTTGGCTCTTGTTCCAGTAACTCGAATCCTAGCCCGGGATATCCCATTTTAATTTTACACCATTGTGAACCTTACGGCTTTTTTACTCTCTGATCGAGGTTCTCGGCATTGAAAAATCTTCGTAAACTAAATCACACGTATATATGTTGACATTTAAGAGATATACAGTCAAGAAAATCAAGGGCAATGGTGATAGATATGCGGATTAGATACCAAAAAAAACACTAAACAAATGGCTACAATTCAAGGAATGTGTTTAGTGACGGCATCAGATTCCTAACTGATGGAGAAACGTCTGGTGGCAAGAAAAACTGCTTCTAGGAGGTTGTCAAGTGTTTTCGATCGACGATTCCAGTCTTGGGTGGTTGGTTTGGCCCTTGTTCTTGTAACTCGAATCCTAGCCCGGTATATCCCATTTTAATTTTACACCATTGTGAACCTTACTCCTTTTTTACTCTCTGATCGAGGTTCTCGGCAATGAAAAATCTTCGTAAATTAAATCACACGTGTATATGTTGACATTTAAGAAATGTACAGTCAAGAAAATCAAGGGCAATGGTGATATATATTCGGATAAGACACAAAAAACAACACTCAACAAATGGCTACAATTTAAGGAATGTGTTTAGTGACGACATCAGATTCTTAATTGATGGAGAAAGGTCTGGTGGCAAGAAAAAGCTGATTCTAGGAGGTTGTCAAGTATTTTTGCTCGACGATTCCATTCTTGGGTGGTTGGTTTAGCCCTTGTTCCTGTAACTCGAATCCTAGCCCGGTATATCCCATTTAAATTTTGCACCATTGTGAACCTTACGCCTTTTTTACTCTCTGATCGAGGTTCTCGGCATTGAAAAATCTTCGTAAACTAAATCACACGTGTATATGTTGATATTTAAGAGACATACAGTCAAGAAAATCAAGGGCAATGGTGATATATATGTGGATTAGACACCAAAAAAAACACTCAACAAATGGCTACAATTTAAGGAATGTGTTTAGTGACGGCATCAAATTCCTAATGGATGGAGAAAGGTCTGGTGGCAAGAAAAGCTGCTTCTAGGAGGTTGTCAAGTGTTTTCGCTCGACGATTCAATTCTTGTGTGGTTGGTTTGGCCCTTGTTCCTGTAACTCGAATCCTAGCCCGGTATATCCCATTTTAATTTTACACCATTGTGAACCTTACGCCTTTTTTACTCTCTAATCGAGGTTCTCGGCATTGAAAAACCTTCGTAAACTAAATCACCCGTGTATATGTTGACATTTAGGTAAAATACAGTCAAGAAAATCAAGGGCAATGGTGATAGATATTCGGATTAGACACACAAAAAAAAAACACTCAACAAATGGCCACAATTTAAGGAATGTGTTTAGTGACGACATCAGATTCCTAATTGATGGAGAAAGGTCCAGTGGCAAGAAAAGTTGCTTCTAGGAGGTTGTCAAGTGTTTTTGCTCGACGATTCCATTCTTGGGTGGTTGGTTTGGCCCTTGTTCCTGCAACTCGAATCCTAGCCCAGTATATCCCATTTTAATTTTATACCATTGTGAACCTTACGCCTTTTTTACTCTCTGATCGAGGTTCTCGGCAATGAAAAATCTTCGTAAACTAAATCACACGTGTATATGTTGACATTTAAGAAAAATACAGTCAAGAAAATCAAGGGCAATGGTGATATGTATTCGGATTAGACACAAAAAAAAAACACTCAACAAATAGCTACAATTTAAGGAATGTGTTTAGTGACGGCATCAGAGTCCTAATTGATGGAGAAAGGTCTGGTGGAAAGAAAAGCTGCTTCTAGGAGGTTGTCAAGTGTTTTCGCTCGACGATTCCATTCTTGGGTGGTTGGTTTAGCCCTTGTTCCTGTAACTCGAATCCTAGCCCGGTATATCCCATTTTAATTTTACACCATTGTGAACCTTACGCCTTTTTTACTCTTGATCGAGGTTCTCGGCATTGAAAAATCTTCGTAAACTATATCACACGTGTATATGTTGACATTTAAGAAATATACAGTCAAGAAAATCAAGGGCAATGGTGATATATATTCGGATTAGACACAAAAAAAAAACACTCAACAAATAGCTACAATTTAAGGAATGTGTTTAGTGACGGCATCAGATTCTTAATTGATGGAGAAAGGTCTGGTGGCAAGAAAAGCTTCTTCTAGGAGGTTGTCAAGTGTTTTCGCTCGACGATTCCATTCTTGCGAGGTTGGTTTGGCCCTTGTTCCTGTAGCTCGAATCCTTTTCCCGGTATATCCCATTTTAATTTTACACCATTGTAAACCTTACGCCTTTTTTACTCTCTGATCGAGGTTCTCGGCATTGAAAAATCTTCCTAAACTAAATCACACGTGTATATGTTGACATTTGAGAGATATAAAGTCAAGAAAATCAAGGGCAATAGTGATATATATGCGGATTAGACACAAAAAAAATACTCGACAAATGGCAACAATTTAAGGAATGTGTTTAGTGACGGCATCAGAGTCCGAATTGATGGAGAAAGGTCTGGTGGCAAGAAAAGCTGCATCTAGGAGGTTGTCAAGTGTTTTCGCTCGACGATTCCATTCTTGGGTGTTTGGTTTGGCCCTTGTTCCTGTAACTCGAGTCCTACCCCGGTATATCCCATTTTAATTTTACACCATTGTGAACCTTGCACCTTTTTTACTCTCTGATCGAGGTTCTCGGCATTGAAAAATCTTCGTAAACTAAATCATACGTGTATATGTTGACATTTAAGAGATATACAGTCAAGAAAATCAAGGGCAATGGTGATATATATGCGGATTAGAAACCAAACAAAACACTCAACAAATGGCTACACTTTAAGGAATGTGTTTAGTGACGGCATCAGAGTCCTAATTGATGGAGAAAGGTCTGGTGGCAAGAAAAGCTGCTTCTAGGAGGTTGTCAAGTGTTTTCGCTCGACGATTCCATTCTTGGGTGTTTGGTTTCGCCCTTGTTCCTGTAACTCGAATCCTAGCCCGGTATATCCCATTTTAATTTTACACCATTGTGAACCTTGCGCCTTTTTTACTCTCTGATCGAGGTTCTCGGCATTGAAAAATCTTTGTAAACTAAATCACACGTGTATATGTTGACATTTAAGAGATATACAGTCAAGAAAATCAAGGGCAATGGTGATATATATGCGGAGTAAACACCAAACAAAACACTCAACAAATGACTACAATTTAAGGAATGTGTTTAGTGACGGCATCAGATTCCTAATTGATGGAGAAAGGTCTGTTGGCAAGAAAAGCTGCTTCTAGGAAGTTGTCAAGTGTTTTCGCTCAACGATTCCATTCTTGGGTGGTTGGTTTGGCCCTTGTTCCTGTAACTCGAATCCTAGCCCGGTATATCCCATTTTAATTTTACACCATTGTGAACCTTACACCTTTTTTACTCTCAGATCGATGTTCTCGGCATTGAAAAATCTTCGTAAACGAAATCACACGTGTATATGTTGACATTTACGAGATATACAGTCAAGAAAATCACGGGCAATGGTGATATATATACGGATTAGACACCAAAAAAAAACACTCAACAAATGGCTCCAATTTAAGAAATGTGTTTAGTGACGGCATCAGATTCCTAATTGATGGAGAAAGGTCTAGTGGCAAGAAAAGCTGCTTCTAGGAGGTCGTCAAGTGTTTTCCCTCGACGATTCCATTCTTGGGTGGTTGGTTTGGCGCTTGTTCCAGTAACTCGAATCCTAGCCCGGGATATCCCATTTTAATTTTACACCATTGTGAACCTTATGGCTTTTTTACTCTCTGATCGAGGTTCTCGGCATTGAAAAATCTTCGTAAACTAAATCACACGTATATATGTTGACATTTAAGAGATATACAGTCAAGAAAATCAAGGGCAATGGTGATAGATATGCGGATTAGATACCAAAAAAAACACTAAACAAATGGCTACAATTTAAGGAATGTGTTTAGTGACGGCATCAGATTCCTAACTGATGGAGAAACGTCTGGTGGCAAGAAAAACTGCTTCTAGGAGGTTGTCAAGTATTTTCGATCGACGATTCCAGTCTTGGGTGGTTGGTTTGGCCCTTGTTCTTGTAACTCGAATCCTAGCCCGGTATATCCTATTTTAATTTTACACCATTGTGAACCTTACTCCTTTTTTACTCTCTGATCGAGGTTCTCGGCAATGAAAAATCTTTGTAAATTAAATCACACGTGTATATGTTGACATTTAAGAAATATACAGTCAAGAAAATCAAGGGCAATGGTGATATATATTCGGATAAGACACAAAAAACAACACTCAACAAATGGCTACAATTTAAAGAATGGGTTTAGTGACGACATCAGATTCTTAATTGATGGAGAAAGGTCTGGTGGCAAGAAAAGCTGATTCTAGGAGGTTGTCAAGTGTTTTTGCTCGACGATTCAATTCTTGGGTGGTTGGTTTGGCCCTTGTTCCTGTAACTCGAATCCTAGCCCGGTGTATCCCATTTAAATTTTACACCATTGTGAACCTTACGCCTTTTTTACTCTCTGATCGAGGTCCTCGGCATTGAAAAATCTTCGTAAACTAAATCACACGTGTATGTGTTGATATTTAAGAGATATACAGTCAAGAAAATCAAGGGCAATGGTGATATATATGTGGATTAGACACCAAAAAAACACTCAACAAATGGCTACAATTTAAGGAATGTGTTTAGTGACGACATCAGATTCCTAATTGATGGAGAAAGGTCCGGTGGCAAGAAAAGCTGCTTCTAGGAGGTTGTCAAGTGTTTTTGCTCGACGATTCCATTTTTGGGTGGTTGGTTTGGCCCTTCTTCCTGCAACTCGAATCCTAGCCCAGTATATCCCATTTTAATTTTATACCATTGTGAACCTTACGCCTTTTTTACTCTCTGATCGAGGTTCTCGGCAATGAAAAATCTTCGTAAACTAAATCACACGTGTATATGTTGACATTTAAGAAAAATACAGTCAAGAAAATCAAGGGCAATGGTGATAGATATTCGGATTAGACACACAAAAAAAACACTCAACAAAAGGCTACAATTTAAGGAATGTGTTTAGTGACGACATCAGATTCCTAATTGATGGAGAAAGGTCCGGTGGCAAGAAAAGCTGCTTCTAGGAGGTTGTCAAGTGTTTTTGCTCGACGATTCCATTCTTGGGTGGTTTGTTTGGCCCTTGTTCCTGCAACTCGAATCCTAGCCCAGTATATCCCATTTTAATTTTATACCATTGTGAACCTTACGCCTTTTTTACTCTCTAATCGAGGTTCTCGGCATTGAAAAATCTTCGTAAACTAAATAACCCGTGTATATGTTGACATTTAGGTAAAATACAGTCAAGAAAATCAAGGGCAATGGTGATAGATATTCGGATTAGACACACAAAAAAAACACTCAACAAAAGGCTACAATTTAAGGATTGTGTTTAGTGACGACATCAGATTCCTAATTGATGGAGAAAGGTCCGGTGGCAAGAAAAGCTGCTTCTAGGAGGTTGTCAAGTGTTTTTGCTCGACGATTCCATTCTTGGGTGGTTGGTTTGGCCCTTGTTCCTGCAACTCGAATCCTAGCCCAGTATACCCCATTTTAATTTTATACCATTGTGAACCTTACGCCTTTTTTACTCTCTGATCGAGGTTCTCGGCAATGAAAAATCTTCGTAAACTAAATCACACGTGTATATGTTGACATTTAAGAAAAATACAGTCAAGAAAATAAAGGGCAATGGTGATATATATTCGGATTAGACACAAAAAAAACACTCAACAAATAGCTACAATTTAAGGAATGTGTTTAGTGACGGCATCAGAGTCCTAATTGATGGAGAAAGGTCTGGTGGCAAGAAAAGCTGCTTCTAGGAGGTTGTCAAGTGTTTTCGCTCGACGATTCCATTCTTGGGTGGTTGGTTTAGCCCTTGTTCCTGTAACTCGAATCCTAGCCCGGTATATCCCATTTTAATTTTACACCATTGTGAACCTTACGCCTTTTTTACTCTCTGATCGAGGTTCTCGGCATAGAAAAATCTTCGTAAACTATATCACACGTGTATATGTTGACATTTAAGAAATATACAGTCAAGAAAATAAAGGGCAGTGGTGATAGATATTCGGATTAGACACACAAAAAAAACACTCAACAAAAGGCGACAATTTAAGGAATGTGTTTAGTGACGGCATCAGATTCTTAATTGATGGAGAAAGGTCTGGTGGCAAGAAAAGCTTATTCTAGGAGGTTGTCAAGTGTTTTTGCTCGATGATTCCATTCTTGGGTGGTTGGTTTGGCCCTTGTTCCTGTAACTCGAATCCTAGCCCGGTATATCCCATTTTAATTTTACACCATTGTGAACCTTACGCCTTTTTTACTCTCTGATCGAAGTTCTCGGCATTGAAAACTCTTGGTAAACTAAATCACACGTGTATATGTTGACATTTAAGAGATATACAGTCAAGAAAATCAAGGGCAATGGTGATATTTATGTGGATTAGACACCAAAAAAACACTAAACAAATGGCTACAATTTAAGGAATGTGTTTAGTGACGGCATCAAATTCCTAATTGATGGAGAAAGATCTGGTGGCAAGAAAAGCAGCTTCTAGGAGGTTGTCAAGTGTTTTCGCTCGACGATTCCATTCTTGCGTGGTTGGTTTGGCCCTTGTTCCTGTAGCTCGAATTCTAGCCCGGTATATCCCATTTTAATTTTACACCATTGTAAACCTTACGCCTTTTTTACTCTCTGATCGAGGTTCTCGGCATTGAAAAATCTTCCTAAACTAAATCACGAGTGTATATGTTTACATTTGAGAGATATAAAGTCAAGAAAATCAAGGGCAATAGTGATATATATGCGGATTAGACACAAAAAAATACTCGACAAATGGCAACAATTTAAGGAATGTGTTTAGTGACGGCATCAGAGTCCGAATTGATGGAGAAAGGTCTGGTGGCAAGAAAAGCTGCATCTCGGAGGTTGTCAAGTGTTTTCGCTCGACGATTCCATTCTTGGGTGTTTGGTTTGGCCCTTGTTCCTGTAACTCGAGTCCTACCCCGGTATATCCCATTTTAATTTTACCCCATTGTGAACCTTGCACCATTTTTACTCTCTGATCGAGGTTCTCGGCATTGAAAAATCTTCGTAAACTAAATCATACGTGTATATGTTGACATTTAAGAGATATACAGTCAAGAAAATCAAGGGCAATGGTGATATATATGCGGATTAGAAACCAAACAAAACACTCAACAAATGGCTACACTTTAAGGAATGTGTTTAGTGACGGCATCAGAGTCCTAATTGATGGAGAAAGGTCTAGTGGCAAGAAAAGCTGCTTCTAGGAGGTTGTCAAGTGTTTTCGCTCGACGATTCCAATCTTGGGTGTTTGGTTTGGCCCTTGTTCCTGTAACTCGAATCCTAGCCCGGTATATCCCATTTTAATTTTACACCATTGTGAACCTTGCGCCTTTTTTACTCTCTGATCGAGGTTCTCGGCATTGAAAAATCTTTGTAAACTAAATCACATGTGTATATGTTGACATTTAAGAGATATACAGTCAAGAAAATCACGGGCACTGGTGATATATATGCGGATTAAACACCAAACAAAACACTCAACAAATGGCTCCAATTTAAGAAATGTGTTTAGTGACGGCATCAGATTCCTAATTGATGGAGAAAGGTCTGGTGGCAAGAAAAGCTGCTTCTAGGAGGTCGTCAAGTGTTTTCCCTCGACGATTCCATTCTTGGGTGGTTGGTTTGGCCCTTGTTCTTGTAACTCGAATCCTAGCCCGGTATATCCCATTTTATTTTTACACCATTGTGAACCTTACGCCTTTTTTACTCTCTGATCGAGGTTCTCGGCATTGAAAAATATTCGTAAACTAAATCACACGTGTATATGTTGACATTTCAGAGATATACAGTCAAGAAAATCAAGGGCAATGGTGATATATATGCGGATTAGATACCCAAAAAAAACACTCCACAAATGGCAACAATTTAAGGAATGTGTTTAGTGACGGCATCAGATTCCTAATTGATGGAGAAAGGTCTAGTGGCAAGAAATGCTGCTTCTACGAGGTTGTCTAGTGTTTTCGCTCGTGGATTCCATTCTTGGGTGGTTGGTTTGGCCCTTGTTCCTGTAACTCGAATCCTAGCCCGGTATATCCCATTTTAATTTTACACCATTGTGAACCTTACGCCTTTTTTACTCTCAGATCGAGGTTCTCGGCATTGAAAAATCTTATTAAACTAAATCACACGTGTATATGTTGACATTGAAGAGATATACAGTTAAGAAAATCACGGGCAATGGTGATATATATGCGGATTAGACACAAAAAAACACTCAACAAATGGCTACAATTTAAGGAATGTGTTTAGTGACGGCATCATATTCCTAATTGATGGAGAAAGGTCTGGTGGCAAGAAAAGCTGCTTCTAGGAGGTTGTCAAGTGTTTTCCCTCGACGATTCCGTTCTTGGGTGGTTGGTTTGGCCCTTGTTCCTGTAACTCGAATCCTAGCCCAGTATATCCCATTTTAATTTTACACCATTGTGAACCTTACGCCTTTTTTACTCTCTAATCGAGGTTCTCGGCATTGAAAAATATTCGTAAACTAAATCACACGTGTATATGTTGACATTTAAGAGATATACAGTCAAGAAAATCAAGGGCAATGGTGATATATATGCGGATTAGATACCCAAAAAAAAACACTCAACAAATGGCTACAATTTAAGTAATGTGTTTAGTGACGGCATCAGATTCCTAATTGATGGAGAAAGGTCTGGTAGCAAGAAAAGCTGCTTCTAGGAGGTTGTCAAGTGTTTTCGCTCGTGGATTCCATTCTTGGGTGGTTGGTTTGTCCCTTGGTCCTGTAACTCGAATCCTAGCCCGGTATATCCCATTTTAATTTTACACCATTGTGAATCTTACGCCTTTTTTACTCTCTGATCGAGGTTCTCGGCATTGAAAAATCTTCGTAAACTAAATCACACGTGTATATGCTGAAATTTAAGAGATATACAGTCAAGAAAATCAAGGCCAATGGTGATATATATGCGGATTAGACACAAAAAAACACTCAACAAATGGCTACAATTTAAGGAATGTGTTTAGTAACGACTTCAGATTCCTAATTGATAGAGAAAGGTCTGGTGGCAAGAAAAGCTGCTTCTAGGTGGTTGTCAAGTGTTTTCGCTCGACGATTCCATTCTTTTGTGGTTGGTTTGGCCCTTGTTCTTGTAACTCGAATCCTAGCCCGGTATATCCCATTTTATTTTTACACCATTGTGAACCTTGCGCCTTTTTTGCTCTCTGATCGAGGTTCTCGGTATTAAAAAATCTTCGTAAACTAAATCACACGTGTATATGTTAACATTTAAGAGATATACAGTCAAGAAAATCAAGGGAAATGGTGATATATATGCGGATTAGACACAAAAAAAAAACCACTCAACAAATGGCTACAATTTAAGGAATGTGTTTAGTGACGGCATCAGATTCCTAATTGATGGAGAAAGGTCTGGTGGCAAGAAAAGCTGCTTCTAGGAGGTTGTCAAGAGTTTTCCCTCGACGATTCTAATGGGATTGAACCCTATGAGAGGAACAGATAATTAGAGCCAAAACTGGTTCACAACAGTGGATTCATCATAAGCAGCAGTTTACACCAGGCTTTCCCCTTGAAACTGTTTATAACATCTGATGTCCTCTATCCACTGTCCGTATACAACAGCTGCTGTCCTTCAAACTGCTGATGAAGCCCTGAAGACTGTTAAGGATTAAACACTGCTGGTTCAATCTACTGATGCTATCTAAGTACTGCTGATTGATTAAAGAACTGCCCACTCAAGGACTGATAAACTTTGAGGAAAGCACTGATAGTCAAACATCAGTGCTTGGCATGCAATAATGGAAGGAGAAAGCAGTAGTCTTGTTTGTCACTTGTATTGTATAGAATCAGTGGTTAAGTTAGCAGTGTTTGTATAAGAACATTGGTTAAAGGTTGTTAGGTTGTTAGATGTTACTTTCATGGTGACGTCAGCTTAGATGCTTCAGTGGTTTGATTTGCCTATAAATGGAACAGTACCCTGTACTGTTACATTTGATTAACTGAGTGAGTTCTTCTCCTCCAATCCTTTCATCTTGTGCAATCAACCAGTGAGCATCATGCTGAGGGGGAGCTTTAGTATGTAAGCATATCTGTAATCATTTCTGTATTGTAAACCTTTCGACTAATGAGAAACATGTGTTTACTGAAAACTATTTCCCTTTGATTGTGTTTACAAAGTTTGTTTTCAATTCCGCTGCATTAGATCTCTGTTTTACATTCATTCATTGTTCAAGTTTTACAAACAAACACAATCATGAGGGCCTCCGATCCTAACAATTGGTATCAGAGCTTGGACAGTCAAATTCGATCTATCACTACAACAAAAATGGCTTTTTAGGACCTTTTCTGTGGGATGCTTGTAAAAGAGGGTCCCAAGAAACTATTTAATAGGACTAATGAACTTTTGGGGTTCTTTTATAATATACTCTACTAAACCGGTGTCCTAAAAAACTATTTAATAGGATGGATGATTTTTTGGGGTCCTATTATCATATAATTTAATAGGACACTTAAAATGTAGATCCTAA
Organism: Helianthus tuberosus; assembly: GCA_030545235.1. Taxonomy (NCBI): domain Eukaryota; kingdom Viridiplantae; phylum Streptophyta; class Magnoliopsida; order Asterales; family Asteraceae; genus Helianthus; species Helianthus tuberosus. Next base: position 178,246,238 of record CM060431.1, read on the forward strand.
TAAAGTACTTTATAAGACATTTAGTTGTTAGTGTCCCATTATGTGGTACTGTATTAGGACACTTGATCATCTAGGGTCCTATTATAACATAACTTAATAGGACACGATGTAGTTAAGTCATAAATGTTTAGTGTTATAGGACCCTTTCTAGTCGAAGTCATATTAGAACTTAACTTAATAGGACACTTGACACTTGGTTCTTATAACTTTAAACTTTATAGGATGCTTAATCATTGTGGTGTTATTATAATACACCATAATAGGACACTTGATATTTGAGTCATAAAACATTAGTTTTATAGGACGCTTATTCGCTAGAGTTTTATTATAATATAACTTAAAAAGACACTTGACACTTGAGTCTTATAAATTTAACCTTTATATGACGCTTAATCATTGTGGTGTTATTATAATACACTGTAATAGGACACCTGATATTTGAGTCATAAAACATCAGTTTTATAGGACGCTTATTCGTTAGAGTTCTATTATTACATAACTTAATAGGACACTTGACACTAGGGTCTTATAACTTATACCTTTATAGGACGCTTAATCATTATGGTGTCATTATAATACACCGTAATAGGACACGTGGTGGTGGCCGGTGAGTGGTGGTGGTGGTGGTGGTGGTGGTGGAGGTGGTTGTGAGAGGTGGTGGTGCTGGTGAGAAGTGGTGGTGAGAGGTGGTGGTGGCCGGTGAGTGGTGGTGGTGGTGGTGGTGGCCGGTGAGTGGTGGTGGTGGTGAGTAGTAGTGGTGGCCGGTGAGTGGTGGTGCTGGCCGGTGGTGGTGGTGGTGGTGGTGAGTAATGGTGGTCGCCGGTGGTGGTGGCCGGCGGTGGTGGTGGTGGTGGTGGTGGTGGTGGTGAGAGGTGGTGGTGGTGGCCGGCGGTGGTGGTGGGCGGTGAGTGGTGGTGGTGGTCAGTTTCGATTAATAAATAATAAACGAGCCGAGCCCGAGCTTGAAAAACTACTCACGAGCTGAACTCGAGCTTTAGAAATAAATATCGAAACTAGCCGAGCTCGAGCTCTCTGCAAATTAAACGAGACGAGCTCAGGCTTGACTTGACTCGTTAACACCCCTAGTTACATTGATGATGTTTAGCAGCAAAAAAAGGTTATGGACAATTTTAATATCGTAACTTTTACGTTCTTATGAGCGTGATATGTATTGGGCGTTATAAGTAGAGAGGGCAATCCAAACACAGAAGCTATTAAATGGGTCATTTTAACCCTTTTAAAAACTATAATGAGTTGTTTTGGGTTAAAAAATAAATAAGGGGTTGAAATGGGTCATCTAATTTGCATTATTTTTTCTATAAAACACTTGGATGAAAATGACAAAAAATCCCAAATCTCAGGGACAATTTTGGCAAAAAAAAGTCAGACGTTTGGATGAAAATGACAAAATATCCAAAAAATGAAGGACTAAATGGTACATAAAAGTTGTTTTGGATGAAATTAACAAACATGCCCAAATCTCATGGACGATTTTGGCAATTTATTCTAAATTTAAAAAAAATGAATCTCATCTTGAAAGAAAAGATGTTATTAGAATATTTTCGAGAACCATTTTTCTATGTACTAATAAATAAGTGTAGGTTATATTATGTTTATAAATAATTAATAATAAACAAATTTAAATCCAAAAGATCAAACGATTAAATGTTAAAATTTATTATACTTTTGAGAATACGTAAAATAATTTCAACAAAAAACAAAATCCCCCCAGTTTGGTTCCCGCTCTGGCGCTTCCCCCAAATATTTTGATTCCACCACACCCAAATTAACTTCCCTCCCCCTAACTCTAACCCGCTCATTTCTCCCGAACCTAATCAATTCTCGGTGTTTGCTCTACCTTTCTCCCCTAAATCAATCATCGCTCAACGATCTTTGGATCTGCAGTTCTGGTGAAATCGTCCTTTTCGCCCTTTAATCTCATCGTTCGTAAAGGTCTGATCAATCTCTCTTCCCGATTCCTTTTTTATTTCTGGTTTGGTTTCAAAAGTTTCTGCAGTAAGTTGCTTTTTTGTGTGATTAAATTTATATATAGATTTTTTGATATTGTGGTGGAGGAATTCAACAAGACAAAGAAAGACGGGGACGAAGCCTATCTTTAAACCCTAGTCCACATTAAGTTCAAGTTGTTATCTTGGTTACCATTATCTTTGTTAGCGATACTTTTTTTTTTTGTAATTACACATACCATTGAAGTATGGCTAATGGCTGCAATTAGTAGCAACATTCTTTTGCTTGATTTCTAATTTGGTAGTTGAACTTGCTAGGTTTTTAACTATGTAGTTAAAGCCTTTTATTTAGACTATACGGAGTGATAGGGCATGAGGAGGGGCATTAAGCACCATGTGGCAGCCACGTCAGCGAGAGGGCGTAGCAAGAGGGCGTGGTAAAAAAAGCACGGAGTGTGAGGGGCGTGAACGTTGCGTTTTCAAAACAAAAAAAATCAACCAATTGAAACAAATCTAAACAACACCCACCAATCGTAGGTCATCAAAATACGACTTGATAAATTATAGGTTACCAGTACGGACATTAGGTCTATTGTGACAACCCGAGGTATCGGCCTCAATTAGTAATTGATTATTATTAACATTATTATTATTATTATTATTATTATTATTATTATTATTATTATTATTATTATTATTATTATTATTATTATTATTATTATTATTATTATTATTATAGCATTCCTATCCAGTCCATCATATGTAGTGTGTGGGGTTTTTAAAATGTAAAGAGTATAAAAAGTCGTTGTGAGTGGAGGAGAGAGAAAATATTACTGTTCATCTGTATATTTTGGGGGACACTGTTCACCCACTATAATTTTTTAATATATATTGAAAGTGGTTATGAGTGAAGGAGAGAGAAAAATGTAATATATATTGAAAAGGAGAGAGAAAAAGTATTTGTTTTTAGTGGAAATATATTGATATAGGAGTTGTTTTTTAGTGAAATATATGTGTATTTTTAGTGGATTGGATGTGAATGCTCTTATAACCGTATCGAAAGTTATTATTTTAAAACGAACGAAGGGGCTTAGCGAGACAAGTGATGTTATGTGGATCCATACACACGGGCTCAAGTCCAACCCAACTCACCCAAAACCCTAAAATTTCACACCTGCCGCACACAGCTCCCCCTCACTCTCGACCAGAAGCTCCGGCAACCGGAGAATGGAGTCTGGCGCCCTTTATCTGTCTGGCGAGCCAACCTCGGACTTCCTATTCTCGAGTATCATCTCAACCCACACACTCTTCCCTCTTGTACACCTCCACACCCACCCTCATGACCTCCTTTAACCCCCCCCCCCCCTTTTTCCACCTGTGAACACACACATACATCCCGAAGATGCTGGAAAGAAGTGATTGGAGAAGGAGTGAGAGAGAGATGACGGAATAGTGAGGGAACCGGCTGTCTCCGGCGACCCTGTTTTCCGGCGACCGAATAAATCACGGCGGCGGTGGCCGTCGGACCACGGCGACGACACTGTCCAGAAATCAGGTTCGTCAGCGGGTGTTTGGTTCGAGTTTATAGCGGCAGTGGTCGTGGTGGTAAATTCCTCTCGGGTTCGAGTCTGGGTGTCTGGTATCAGTTCAGGAAGGAAACAATGGCAGCCTACACTCTCACTCGTTCCATGCTTCCTTCGGTTAGTGTCTGAGAATTGTGTTCTTGTGTTCATTAGTCTTTAATGGTCCGTATAGGAATAATGTAGGAGCTGGGAATTCTAAAACTGGTTGTTTATTGGGATAAAATTGAGAGCAATGTTGTTGCTATTCTGCACACTGTTTTTAAAAGGGCTGACCATAAATTGTTGTGATTAGGAATATGTTTTTAGAAGGGCTGACCATAAATTGTTGTGAAACAAAAGGGGATGTAAATGTTTACTGTAGTAATTTGTGACTCATGGATTATTTTGGTGTTCTTGTGATCTTATGCATTGTTAACTGTCTTCATGATTCAAGAATGTGGATTATAAACTAAGTGTTGGGCAGCCTGTTGTTATGACAATTGTAGGATGAATAAAATTGGCAATAAAATGGTTTGACAATGATGCTTGCATAAATGATTCTACACTTTAACATATGGATTTGTATTTGATTTGAAAGCCTGCTACTTGATTTTTTACTGTTGATAGAGAGATTTATGATTTATGTTGAAGATAAAATCTGACAAACATACGGGTCGGATAAAATGATTAGTCGCACACTCTGAGTGTACAAACACATAATGCACGAAGTACAGCCTTGCACAACATGACCGCACTCATAAAAGGTGGGATTATTGTGTACAAGATTGTAAACGTGAGATTATTAAAAACCAATTTTCCTTAGTTTTTCTATAAAAATGTTAGCTTGCTAGTGTAAAACTTTATTAATTTTTTTGTATAATGATTTTTTGCACTATTATAACTAGAGTTTAATAAATGTTTGTTGAAAACTAAAATCTAGGTCGGAGATGAAGTTTTCCTCAAAATCATTCTAAACTCTACCGAGATTGTAGTATAGGAAGGGTCCAGAGCTTGGACCCAAATGATCTAGTTGGTGGTACGGAGATTGGACTATAATGGTGTGAGGTAACGTTCAAGTACCAATAAAAACAGATGAAAACTTGGTAAAACCATATGGTTTATTTTCTACAATTCAAGATTGTATTGGTGCATCCATCGCATGGCCCTATCCATTCATCTCGGTATGTATTTGTTAAACTTTTGATACAAATAATTTTAATATCATGGAACTTAATGATTATACGTGGATGGTTTATTTGTAGGTAGTCCATGAGAATTGAGGACGCATGATGACTCAAGATTTTATGCTTCTTATTTCTTTTATTGCTTTTAATTTCTTTGTTAAATGTTAAGACTTTGTGTTAGATAATGTTATAACTTACTTATGGTTAGTGTCTTTGTTATGAACATGCTTATTTGAAATATAATGATTCTTTCTTTAGTTGATGTTATACAATAACTATTAGGATGTTATATGTTGATGGTCTGTTTATAAAATTGGTTTTATAATCTTATTTGGGATATTAGGACCAATTTTCTTGATATTAAAGTAGCTATAACGTTACATCATAAGGGTCCTATAAATTAATTTCTAAGGACGCTTGTATGTGTATCAAAAGATTAAAAGTAGGTAATCACATATTAGAACTTTGTAAAAGTGTCGTAATATGTTCTTTTTAGGACGCTATTTAAGTTGTCTATAGACATATTATGCAACCATAAAATTGGTTTCATAATCTTATTCGGTATATTAGGACCCTTTTCTTGGTAATAAATTAGCTATAATGTTACATCATAAGGGTCCTATCAATTAATTTCTAAGGACGCTTGTAAGTGTATCAAAAGATTAAAAGTATGTAAGCACATGTTAGAACATCGTAAAAGTGTCCTAATATGTTTTTATTAGTACACTATTTTGGTTGTTTAAAGACATATTAAGCGACCATAAAATTGGTTTCATAATCTTATTTGAGATGTTAGGACGCTTTTTTAGTTCCGGGACTTATTACGACCCCTTTACATGAAACGCTTTTACCGTTGGTCCTATTAACTGAAAGGTCCTATAAAATAGAATTTTAGGACGCTTTTGCACGTACTAAAAACCCAGTTTAACAATCAATTTGACATAACGGTTCAGCTCAAAATTCATTGATGCTAAGGTTGATCGTACTTAGTTGAAAAACAGAGTAACGAGTGATCACGTTCAAAGTTGCTATTCAAAAGCTCTGTAAAACAACCAAGATGTCATAAGACACACAAACTTCACATAACAAGTGATGTCATGCATAAACCACCTATAGTTTTCAGATCTGAAAATATGTCTAATAACTATGGTATAATTATTTTATTTACAAAATTGATTTCAATTGTTGTTATGAAGTTTATGCTGTTTCAATCATGTTTGTTGCTAAGGTGTGTACCTCAGGTCAACAAAAAACCTATGTTCGTAAAAACATTAGTGTTTTTGTTAACATAAAAAGAGGGAAATTAAAACTGTTGGTGCATTCATCTGTCGTCTTCGTCTTATGTCGAGTCTCAGATTAGAATTGCTAGATTAGATCTTGTTATACGAGAGTATAAGAGGTTTTAGAATGTGTTTAAGGTAATTTAGCTTGAACGTGGTGATTTCCCTTGAAAGTGTCACTTGACAGTTTCAAGCTAAATCAACATGTTGATTTCCCTTGAAAGTGGCATGTGTCATTTCAAGCTAAATCAACACAACTATAAATAGCCTTCATGCTAAATCATTTGTAACGTTTTCTGAAATTCCATACCGAGGTGCTGCCGGTGTGAGGACTGATTGTAAACGATAGTATATCAATATAATCAGTGTTAAAGTGATACGCAAGCTGTTTCGCAATCGGTTTCTTAGTTTCCGCCTCTGAAACTGATAAAATCTCTTCTGAACGACTCGTTCGGGTCGCAAACCGATCCTACAAAAACTTTAGTTATTAGATCTTATGTGTTGAAAAACAGGTTGAGAATCCTGTTGAAAAGGACCAAATCAACTTTGTTAAAAATGCATTAAGAAAATCAGGTGTTAAAATAGTCCAAATCATATGTAATGTGAGATTTGATATAAGCATGTACAAATATGGCCAGATCTCTCAAAACATTGCTGCAAAATGATTCTGGAATAAGTATTCCTTCAATAAAAACCTCCCAGTGAGTATTTCAGTACTTATGAATGGGAAGGGTAAAAAGGGAAGAGGAAAAATCACAAAAACTCAAAAGTGTGTTTATCTCAAAACTTTTGAAGTCAAAAGAAAAGAGCATAAATGTAAAACACTTAAGAGTCCAAAATTGGGTGAACAATGATCATCAAGCAACTGTGTGCATTCATTGATTCAGGGAAGTTCAGGTAACAATAGTATCACCTGTGATTAAACTTACAAGAGGACTAGACAAGTTTTTCAGAATCATCACATGGTAACAAAGTCTATAACAGGACTTTCAAAACTTATGTGTACATGTCTCCTCATTTTTGCAATCAATTAACAAGGAAATGGTCCCAAACAGTGGTTATTACAATGTATTTCAAACCACTGACCATTTTCATAAAACTTGAGAGTGATGTGATTAAGAGTTCAATTGAAAAATATACCAGATCCTTTTTGATGCTTTTTTCAGAAAAACCTTTAATTATTTTTCTTGAAAATGTTTTTCTCAAATAAAACAGGATATATTATTCTTTATTTTTTCCTAAGAGTGATATATTTTGTACTTTTACTTGTTTTTTATAGCAAAAGTTTCAAACACCTGTCAGGATGTAGAACCCTTATTTTTGGTGATATTATCCTTGAAAATAGATTAAAAGGAAATGGTGCAAGTATCAAGGTCATGTCAAACTCAAGTTTGTTTTAACACAGATCATAGATTGATTGCTAACAAACCTTAAAATACCTGGGTACTCATGTTCTAATTCAAACATTATGACACAAAATGAGTAGCCATAGTAAAAGGTTTCCATCATCTGGTGTACTAAACCACTGTCAGGAATCTATAAAAGCTTCAAAACTTGTAATTGACACGTGGCAAAACCTTGAATGCAAATTCTTGTAAAAATTGCTGACATATTAAACCTGACAATTGGCATCTAAAATGTATTTTGTTAAGGATAGCAATCTTGCAGACATTTCATAATCACCATCAACAGATGTTGGGCATGATATTGTGGTTTCACAAGACAAAATCATTCCTTTCATCAGAGCAGCAGATGTTCAAAACATTTGTCAAAAGCTTATCCACTGTTGCACTAACAGTTGCTGACATAATAGCCTTTCAAATCCTTACCATTACCTTACCCCTAACCACTGTTTTGTTCAAACATCTGTTTCCTAAATACTGTCCACTGCTGAAAGTCAATCCCTGTTCTTTCATTTTTCTTGGTAATCACTGTTGTTTAAAATCAGTGTTTTATCCACTAATAAAGCTATCCACTGATAGTTAAAATCATCCACTGTCTTCACTTTGACCGTTGCAACCACTGATATTTGCTTCATCAGTGGTTCCCTAAACAACTGTCCTCCATTTTTCATCTTTTCATCAGAGGTTGGCACGTGGTCAGTCCTTAGCCATCAGATCTTTGTAACTGCTGCCACGTCAGCATTCACTCTTTCCCTAAATAAAACCCTGATAAAACCCCCAAATAGGGTTTTACACTGTCGAATTGAATTCCAAAATTCTTTTCTCAAAGCAGTTTCCATCCTTACCTCTCAAATCATTCTTCGTTCTTCTTCACCAAAATACCAAAATCAAAATCAAAATCATCCTCATCTTCCAAAAAGGCCACTCAAAAGGCCACTGAACCTATTGAAATCCTATACAAATCTCCTCACAATTACTTGGGTTTACTCACAAAACCCACCACCACCAAAACCTTCGATTCCATCATTCACACCCTTGTAGCTTCAAAGTACAAAACATTGTTGACTGCTGATGCTCCTATTTACGAACAAACCCAGAGAGAATTTTGGAAAAATGCCACACTTGAGTATCAAGGTGACACGGTTATAGCAATTAATTCTTCCATAAAGGGCAAAAAGATTCAAATCACTCCACAATCTATTTCGGAAGTCTTTGCACTCGATGATCAGGAAGGTAAAACTTATTTTCCCAAAAACGAGTTAAAAATGATTTTCTGGAAAGAGGGTATGGTGCTGAAATGAAAAGGGACACCTTACAAAAAGGCTTCTTCCCTTCTGCACCATGGTTTTTATTCCATACCCTTTTGATGTGTGTCTGAAATAAAACAACTGCTTTTAATGAAATACCATTAAAGATCCAATACCTGGGCTTTGCTATTTTACACAATGAAAATTTTTACTATTCCCAGGAGATATTTGATGATTTGGTAAAAAATGTTGATAGCAAATCATTTCTACTTTTTCCAAGGTTCTTATGCTATTATCTTAAACAAAAATTCGGAAAGGAAAATGAAAATTTGCTCATCCAAGGTGAATCTTTTCAAATACATGGTTTAACATCTGAAACATTCACTAGAATGTTAACACCTGCAAAAACACAAGCAGAGGTGCCTGAGCAGACTTTAGCAACTACCACTGCTCCTCAGGTATCTGCTGCTGAGCCCACTGCTCCAGGTGATCATAGTAGCACACCCACTGCTATGAAACCCACACCTGCCATTACCAAAAGGCCTAAAAAGAGACATCCAAAAAGCCCCCCAAACCCACTAAAAAGGCAACTCTGGAAGATGAGATCCCAGAGCCACTGCCAGTGACAACACAAATGTCACCAAAAACCACTGTTGCTACTTCCTCACAGCAGATGAGATCTCCACCCTTGCCTCAAACTCCTCCTGCATCCTCACAAAAGGACCAGGTTGTAAACACAGGGACCCCACATTATGAAGCTTTGGATCCATCTTCCTCAGTCCTGATCCCAAGGACATGTCTCTTTCAACACCCATATCTTCACCCCTCTCATTACCACAATCCATACTACCCTTGTTGCATGCAGTTGCTATAGCTCAGACACAAACCAGTTCCTCTCAATCACCTGTCACTGAGAGTACACTCCCACAAGTGACTGGGTCTGATGCTTATACCTCTGCTATCCCAGCAACAATTGAGGAGGTTACACTGCAGGAGTTACAAGTAATTCCCGTCAGTAGTTTAAGTGGAGCAGCAACTACAAGTGTTGGATCAGCAGATCTACATTTGGCCAGTTGTTTCATCAATCAGATTCTCTTGAAGGCAATTCCTTCTATAGCACCTCTGATAACCACTAGTGAGTTTGTTTTGACCACTGGTACCATCAAAAGGTTATCAAGTGTTGAGGGAAGAAGTCCCCAGAACCAAGAAAAAGGGGCATCAATGGATGACTTTTGGAATTCTTTCCCTAAATCACACATTGATACAACCACTGCCGGTGGGGAATCAGATGATCCCATTAAGTTGGGTGATGATTTAAAATATCAGGAATTGACGGGTAGAATTGACAATCTTGATACAGCTGTTGCTGAAATAAAAGATATGATACAACAGTTGTTGAAAGCTCAAAAGGTCTCAACCACTGCTGCTCCAGCTCAAGCATTTGCACCATACGCTGCAGCTGCTGCAAATGAGTTATGGAATCTGTTTCAACCACTACTCATCCATCAAAATCAAGTAGTTGATCAGAAACATGAAATACAGGTTCAAAAGATCAGAAATACTATGGAAGCAAGATTTAAAGATACTCAGGCAGATATCAAGGCAATAAAAGCCCATTTGAAAAACACCACTGGCACTGCTCCTCCCACTGTTCTCTTCATTGATAACCCCCCTCCAGATAATGCCAAAAAGGGGGAGAAAATCAAGTAGTGGAAGAAGAAGGGAATTGAAGATGGTCTCTATATTGAACCAGAAAAAGAAAATATGACTAAAAACATTCCTTTGCCAGATGGTAGTAAAAAGATTGAAGTTACCACCAATGCACTTGATGAAGCAAAAGCAAGTGTTAAAAGGGATAGAGAGGCTAAGGATAAAGCCAGGTGGGAACAGGAGAAGAGAGCTTATATGGAGCTGAATGCACAGGGTCCTTCTGAACCTATGGATGATGAAAATCCTAAGGATGAAAAGAAGAAGCCCACTAGACAAGTGAGGCAGCCCAAACACACACCATCCAGACCCACAAAGCATGCCTCCAAACCACCTCCCAAAGGCTCCAAGCATCAAACCTCTACCCAAACAGCTGTTGTAACTCCTGCTGTATCAACAACTGTTGGTACATCAGTGGTTTCAGCAGTTCTTAAACTAAAACCATCACTTCAACACACACCACTTCAACACACACCACAACCACTACCCTACCACCACCACCACCTAAAATCACTTTACCACCAAAAACCATCATTTCAACTATATCACCACCCACCAAATCACCACCTACTGAAAAGTAGAAGACATCTACTGACACATCAGTAGCTGTAATGACAACAGAGGTTGAAACACCAGTTGTTTCAACAGCTGTTTGCCAACCATCTACCACTGCCCTCACCATACAACCCATTGTTACATCACAACCAAAACCCCCTTCACCCAAAAAGCTTTACACAAGAAAAAGGAAAATTCGAGAGAATAATGATGATATACCAGCACCTACTCCTTTATCTTCCACACCCTACAAAGTTATCAAGCCACAACCATCCATTCCACCAACTCCAGCCAAACCAACAAACCCTGCTAATATCGTATCCATTGCTGCAAGTTACCCACTGGAATTGGAAGCTGTAAAGGATGAGATGAGAAAATTCTATACGGTGGATGATCCTTCAAAAAGAAGATTTCCTTCTCTCATGGGCTTCAGGAACCCAGCAAATATGGATGAGTATCTAAAACTCAAAGCCAGGCAAGCAGATATAAGAGCTAGACTTGAATGTAAAGATCAAGGTAATAAAGCCATTTCTGAGAGAATGGAATTTTTGCTAACTAAGGTCAAACAAATGGAAGACTATGCAAGAGACCTGACCAAAGATATGTCAAATATGCCACCTGAAGCTACACTACAAAAGGAAATGAGAAAGGATTATATTGCATTCATCATGAAAGAAAAGTTTTATCCAGCTAAAGAAGAACAATTCAGTGAATGGCCACTCATTGCACTAAAGCATGAGGTAAACATAATTGAGAGGATCAAGAATGATCCAAGAAAGAAGAGGACCGCTCCAAACTGGAGCAAATACAAAAAGGCCATTGATGAACTTACCTTGGAATACAAGAGGAAGAAACAATAGCTGGTGGAGGCAAAGGTTGGACCTGCCAAAGCCATAGCAAAATGGACAAAGCAATACACAGATGAGGCTTATGAAAGGCTAAGGAAAAGAAAGATGACAGATCCTAGCTTACCACAGAAGCCTGAATACAAAGAGCCAAAACAGATCAATACTTCTGAACCACTGTTCACATCAGCAGATGTCTCAGTCATTGAGTTAGATCAAAGAAAGAGACAAGAGCAGATTGAAAAAAGAAACTGCAGAAGACATGGCTGCAGCAAATGACATCATAAAATTGGCTTTCAAACAAATGTCAGCTGAAAATTCTGAACTAGCAAAAGCTCAGGGTACTGCTCAACAAATTTTCACAAGGCCACAATCTCCCAACTCATCAGTAAATAAACCTCTCCCAAGAAACCCATTGGGTTCAAAAAAATACTAAAATGGATGTCTGATCAAAAGACCCATGTATTGACACTCATCAGATCCAATGGAGAAGTAAAACACATATCAAGGGAACAAGCACTGGGTCTGGGTGTTGAAGATCTACAAGATCTCCTTGAGCTTATACTGTGTAGGGATGAGGATAATACAAGTTCTATGGATTTTGAACAGCAATTTAAAGGACAAGTTAGGGAACTTCTGATGAGACAATAAAGATCCAGAATAATGAAGGGTTTTGGCATTATCTGTTCCAGGGGGAGATTGTTGGGATTGAACCATATCAGAGGAACAGATAATTAGAGCCAAAACTGGTTCACAACAGTGGATTCATCATAAGCAGCAGTTTACACCAGGCTTTCCCCTTGAAAGTGTTTATAACATCCGATGTCCTCTATCCACTGTCCGTATACAACAGCTGTTGTCCTTCAAACTGCTGATGAAGCCCTGAAGAATGTTAAGGATTAAACACTGCTGGTTCAATCTACTGATGCTATCTAAGTACTGCTGATTGATTAAAGAACTGCCCACTCAAGGACTGATCAACATTGAGGAAAGCACTGATAGTCAAACATCAGTGCTTGGCATAACACTTGACAACCTCCTAGAAGCAGCTTTTCTTGCCACCAGACCTTTCTCCATCAATTAGGAATCTGATACCGTCACTAAACACATTCCTTAAATTGTAGCCATTTGTTGCGTGTTTTTTTGGTGTCTAATCCGCATATATATCACCATTGCCCTTGATTTTCTTGACTGTTTATCTCTGAAATGTCAACATATACACGTGTGATTTAGTTTACGAAGATTTTTCAATGCCGAGAACCTCGATCAGAGAGTAAAAAAGGCATAAGGTTCACAATGGTGTAAAATTAAAATGGGATATACCGGGCTAGGATTCGAGTTACACGAACAAGGGCCAAACCAACCACCCAAGAATGGAAACGTCGAGGGAAAACACTTGACAACCTCCTAGAAGCAGCTTTTCTTGCCACTAGACCTTTCTCCATCAATTAGGAATCTGATGCCGTCACTAAACACATTCCTTAAATTGTAGCCATTTGTTGAGGGTTTTTTTTGGTGTCTAATCCGCATATTTATCACCATTGCACTTGATTTTCTTGACTGTATATCTCTTAAATGTCAACATATACACGTGTGATTTAGTTTACGAAGATTTTTCAATGACGAGAACCTCGATCAGAGAGTAAAAAAGGCGTAAGGTTTACAATGGTGTAAAATTAAAATGGGATATACCGGGCTATGATTCGAGTTACAGGAACAAGGGCCAAACCAACCACCCATGAATGGAATCGTCGAGCGAAAACACTTGACAACCTCCTAGAAGTAGCGTTTCTTGCCACCAGACCTTTCTCCATCAATTAGGAATCTGATTCCGTCATTAAACACATTCCTTAAATTGTAGCCATTTGTTGAGTGTTTTTTTTTGTGTCTAATCCGCATATATATCACCATCGTCCTTGATTTTCTTGACTATATATCTCTTAAATGTCAACATATACACGTGTGATTTAGTTTACGAAGATTTTTCAATGACGAGAACCTCAATCAGAGAGTAAAAAAGGCGTAAAGTTCACAATGATGTAAAATTAAAATGGGATATATCGGGCTAGGATTCGAGTTATAGGAACAAGGGCCAAACCAACCACCTAAGAATGGAATCGTCTAGCGAAAACACTTGAAAACCTCCTAGAAGCAGCTTTTCTTGCCACCAGACCTTTCTCCATCAATTAGGAATCTGATGCCGTCACTAAACACATTCCTTAAATTGTAGCCATTTGTTGAGTGTTTTTTTTTGTGTCTAATCCGCATATATATCATCATTGCCCTTAATTTTCTTGACTGTATATCTCTTAAATGTCAACATATACACATGTGATTTAGTTTACGAAGATTTTTTAATGCCGAGAACCTCGATCAGAGAGTAAAAAAGACTTAAGGTTCACAATGGTGTAAAATTAAAATGGGATATACCGAGCTAGGATTCGAGTTACAGGAACAAGGGCCAAACCAACCACCCAAGAATGGAATCGTCGAGCGAAAACACTTGACAACCTCCTAGAAGCAGCTTTTCTTGCCACCAGACCTTTCTCCATCAATTAGGAATCTGATGCGGTCACTAAACACATTCCTTAAATTGTAGTCATTTGTTGAGTGTTTTTTTTGGTGTCTAATCCGCATATATATCACCATTGCCCTTGATTTTCTTGACTGTATATCTCTTAAATGTCAACATATACACGTGTGATTTAGTTTACCAAGATTTTTCAATGCCGAGAACGTCGATCAGAGAGTAAAAAGACGTAAGGTTCAAAATGGTGTAATTTTAAAATGGGATATACCGGGCTAGGATTCGAGTTACAGGAACAAGGGTCAAACCAACCACCCAAGAATGGAATCGTCGAGCGAAAACACTTGACAACCTCCGAGAAGCAGCTTTTCTTGCCACCAGACCTTTCTCCATTAATTAGGAATCTGATGCCGTCACAAAACACATTCTTTAAATTGTAGACATTTGTTGAGTGTTTTTTTTTTGTGTCTAATCCTCATATATATCACCATTGCCCTTAATTTTCTTGACTGTATATCTCTTAAATGTCAACATATACACGCGTGATTTAGTTTACGAAAATTTTTCAATGCCGAGAAACTCGATCAAAGAGTAAAAAAGGCGTAAGGTTCACAATGGTGTAAAATTAAAATGGGATATACCGGGCTAGGATTCGAGTTACAGGAACAAGGGCCAAACCAACCACCCATGAATGGAATCGTCGAGCGAAAACACTTAACAACCTCCTAAAAGCTGCGTTTCTTGCCACCAGACCTTTCTCCATCAATTAGGAATCTGATGCCGTCACTAAACGCATTCCTTAAATTGTAGCCATTTGTTGAGTGTTTTTTTTGTGTCTAATCCGCATATATATCACCATTGCCCTTGATTTTCTTGACTGTGTATCTCTTAAATGTCAACATATACACGTGTGATTTAGTTTTCGACGATTTTTCAATGCCGAGAACCTCAATCAGAGAGTAAAAAAGGCGTAAAGTTCACAATGATGTAAAATTAAAACGGGATATACCAGGCTAGGATTCGAGTTAAAGGAACAAGGGCCAAACGAACCACCCAAGAATGGAATCTTCGAGCGAAAACACTTGACAACCTCCTAGAAGCAGCTTTTCTTGCCACCAGACATTTCTCCATCAATTAGGAATCTGATGCCGTCACTAAACACATTCCTTAAATTCTAGCCATTTGTTGAGTGTTTTTTTGGTGTCTAATCCGCATATATATCACCATTGCCCTTGATTTTTTTGACTGTTTATCTCTGAAATGTCAACATATACACGTGTGATTTAGTTTACGAAGATTTTTCAATGCCGAGAACCTCGATCAGCGAGTAAAAAAGTCGTAAGGTTCACAATGGTGTAAAATTGTAATGGGATATACCGGGCTAGGATTCGAGTTACAAGAACAAATGCCAAACCAACAACCCAAGAATGGAATCGTTGAGCGAAAACACTTGACAACCTCCTAGAAGCAGCTTTTCTTGCCACCAGACCTTTCTCCATCAATTAGGAATCTGATGCCGTCACTAAACACATTCCTTAAATTGTAGCCATTTGTTGACTGTTTTTTTTGGTGTTTAATCCCCATATATATCACCATTTCCCTTGATTTTCTTGACTGTATATCTCTTAAATGTCAACATATACACGTGTGATTTAGTTTACGAAAATTTTTCAATGCCGAGAACCTCGATCAGAGAGTAAAAAAGGCATAAGGTTCACAATGGTGTAAAATTAAAATGGGTTATACCGGGCTAGGATTCGAGTTACAGGAACAAGGGTCTAACCAACCACCCAAGAATGGAATCATCGAGCAAAAACCCTTGACAACCTCCTAGAAGCAGCTTTTCTTGCCACAAGACCTTTCTCCTTCAATTAGGAATCTGATGCCGTCACTAAACACCTTCCTTAAATTGTAGCCATTTGTTGAGTGTTTTTTTTGGTGTCTAATCCGCATATATAGCACCATTACCCTTGATTTTCTTGACTGTATATCTCTTAAATGTCAACATATACACGTGTGATTTAGTTTACGAAGATTTTTCAATGCCGAGAACCTCGATCAGAGAGTAAAAAAGGCGTAAGGTTCACAATGTTGTAAAATTAAAATGGGATGTACCGGGCTAGGATTCGAGTTACAGGAACAAGGGCCAAACCAACCACCCAAGAATGGAATCGTCGAGCGAAAACACTTGACAACCTACTAGAAGCAGCTTTTCTTGCCACCAGACTTTTCTCCATCATTTAGGAATCTGATGCCGTCACTAAACACATTCCTTAAATTGTAGCCATTTGTTGAGTGTTTTTTTTGGTGTCTAATCCGCATATATATCACCATTGCACTTGACTATCTTGACTGTATATCTCTTATATGTCAACATATACACGTGTGATTTAGTTTATGAAGATTTTTCAATGCCGAGAACCTCGATCAGAGAGTAAAAAGGGCGTAAGGTTCACAATGGTGTAAAATTAAAATGGGATATACCGGGCTAGGATTCGATTTACAGGAACAAGGGCCAAACCAACCACCCATGAATGGAATCGTCGAGCGAAAACACCTGACAACCTCCTATAAGCTGCGTTTCTTGCCACCATACCTTTCTCCATCAATTAGGAATCTGATGCCGTCACTAAACACATTCATTAAATTGTAGCCATTTGTTGACTGTTTTTTTTGTGTCTAATCCGCATATATATCACCATTGCCCTTGATTTTCTTGACTGTATAACTCTTAAATGTCAACATATACACGTGTGATTTAGTTTACGAAGATTTTTCAATGCCGGGAACCTCAATCAGAGAGTAAAAAAGGCGTAAAGTTCACAATGATGTAAAATTAAAATGGGATATACCGGGATAGGATTCGAGTTAGAGGAACATGGGCCAAACCAACCACCCAAGAATGGAATCGTCGAGCGAAAACACTTGACAACCTCCTCGAAGCAGCTTTTCTTGCCACCAGACCTTTCTCCATCAATTAGGAATCTGATGCCATCACTAAACACATTCCTTAAATTGTAGCCATTTGTTTAGTATTTTTTTGGTGTCTAATCCGCATATATATCACCATTGCCCTTGATTTTCTTGACTGTTTATCTCTTAAATGTCAACATATACACATGTGATTTAGTTTACGATTTTTCAATGCCGAGAACCTCGATCAGAGAGTAAAAAAGGCGTAAGGTTCACAATGGTGTAAAATTAAAATGGGATATACCGGGCTAGGATTCGAGTTACACGAACAAGGGCCAAACCAACCACCCAAGAATTGAATCGTCGAGCCAAAACACTTGACAACCTCCTAGAAGCAGCTTTTCTTGCCCCCAGACCTTTCTCCTTCAATTAGGAATCTGATGCCGTCACTAAACACATTCCTTAAATTGTAGCCATTTGTTGAGTGTTTTTTTTTGTGTCTAATCCGCATATATATCACCATTGCACTTTACTTTCTCGACTGTATATCTCTTAAATGTCAACATATACATGTGTGATTTAATTTATGAAGATTTTTGAATGTCGAGAACCTCGATCAGAGAGTAAAAAAGGCGTAAGGTTCACAATGGTGTAAAATTAAAATGGGATACACCGGGCTAGGATTCGATTCACAGGAACAAGGGCCAAACCAACTACCCATGAATGGAATCGTCGAGCGAAAACACTTGACAACCTCCTATAAGCTGCGTTTCTTGCCACCAGACCTTTCTCCATCAATTGGGAATGTGATGCCGTCACTAAACACATTCATTAAATTGTAGCCATTTGTTGAGTTTTTTTTTTTGTGTCTAATCCGCATATATATCACCATTGCCCTTGATTTTCTTGACTGTATAACTCTTAAATGTCAACATATACACGTGTGATTTAGTTTACGAAGATTTTTCAATGCCGGGAACCTCAATCAGAGAGTAAAAAAGGCGTAAAGTTCTCAATGTTGTAAAATTAAAATGAGATATACCGGGCTAGGATTCGAGTTAAAGGAAGAAGGGCCAAACCAACCACTCAAGAATGGAATCGTCGAGCGAAAACACTTGACAACCTCCTCGAAGCAGCTTTTCTTGCCACCAGACCTTTCTCCATCAATTAGGAATCTGATGCCGTCACTGAACACATTCCTTAAATTGTATCCATTTGTTTAGTGTTTTTTTGGTGTCTAATCCGCATATATATCATCATTGCCCTTGATTTTCTTGGCTGTTTATCTCTTAAATGTCAACATATACACGTGTGATTTAGTTTACGATTTTTCAATGCCGAGAACCTCAATCAGAGAGTAAAAAAGGCGTAAAGTTCACAATGATGTAAAATTAAAATGGGATATACCGGGCCAGGATTCGAGTTAAAGGAATAAGGGCCAAACCAACCACCCAAGAAAGGAATCGTCGAGCGAAAACACTTGACAACCTCCTAGAAGCAGCTTTTCTTGCCACCAGACCTTTCTCCATCAATTAGGAATCTGATGCCGTCACTAAACACATTCCTTAAATTGTAGCCATTTGTTGAGTGTTTTTTTGGTGTCTAATCCGCATATATATCACCATTGCCCTTGATTTTCTTGACTGATTATCTCTTAAATGTTAGTATATACACGTGTGATTTAGTTTACGAAGATTTTTCAATGCCAAGAACCTCGATCAGAGAGTAAAAAAGGCGTAAGGTTCACAATGGTGTAAAATTAAAATGGGATATACCGGGTAGGATTCGAGTTACACATACAAGGGACAAACCAACCACCCAAGAATGGAATCGTCGAGCGAAAACACTTGACAACCTCCTAGAAGCAGCTTTTGTTGCCACCAGACCTTTCTCCATCAATTAGGAATCTGATGCCGTCACTAAACACATTCCTTAAATTGTAGCCATTTGTTGAGTGTTTTTTTTGGTGTCTAATCCGCATATATATCACCATTGCCCTTGATTTTCTTGACTGTATATCTCTTAAATGTCAAAATATACACATGTGATTTAGTTTACGAAGACTTTTCAATGCCGAGAACCTCGATCAGAGAGTAAAAAAGGCGTAAGGTTCACAATGGTGTAAAATTAAAATGGGTTATACCGGGCTAGGATTCGAGTTACAGGAACAAGGGCCTAACCAATAACTAAGAATGGAATCGTCGAGCGAAAACCCTTGACAACCTCCTAGAAGCAGCTTTTCTTGCCACTAGACCTTTCTCCATCAATTAGGAATCTGATGCCGTCACTAAACACATTCTTTAAAATTGTAGCCATTTGTTGAGTGTTTTTTTTGTGTCTAATCCGCAAATATATCACCATTGCCCTTGATTTTCTTGACTGTATATCTCTTAAATGTCAACATATACACGTGTGATTTAGTTTACGAAGATTTTTCAATGCCGTGAACCTCGATCAGAGAGTAAAAAAGGCGTAAGGTTCACAATGGTGTAAAATTAAAATGGGATGTACCAGTCGAGGATTCGAGTTATAGGAACAAGGGCCAAACCAACCACCCATGAATGGAATCGTCGAGCGAAAACACTTGACAACCTACTAGAAGCAGCTTTTCTTGCCACCAGATTTTCCTCCATCATTTAGGAATCTGATGCCGTCACTAAACGCTTTTCTTAAATTGTAGCCATTTGTTGAGTGTTTTTTTTTGTGTCTAATCCGCATATATATCACCATTGCACTTGATTTTCTAGACTGTATAACTCTTAAACGTCAACATATACACGTGTGATTTAGTTTACGAAGATTTTTCAATGCCGAGAACCTCGATCAGAGAGTAAAAAAGGCGTAAGGTTCACAATGGTGTAAAATTAAAATGGGATATAACAGGCTAGGATTCGAGTTACACGAACAAGGGCCAAACCAACCACCCAAGAATGGAATCGTCTAGCGAAAACACTTGACAACCTCCTAGAAGCAGCTTTTCTTGCCACAAGACCTTTCTCCATCAATTAGGAATCTGATGCCGTCACTAAACACATTCCTTAAATTGTAGCCATTTGTTGAGTGTTTTTTCTTTGGTGTCTAATCCGCATATATATCACCATTGCCCTTGATTTTCTTGACTGTATATCTCTTAAATGTCAACATATACACGTGTGATTTAGTGGGCTACAAAAAAGGCGTAAGGTTCAAAATGGTGTAAAATTAAAATGGGATATACCGGGCTAGGATTCGAGTTACAGGAACACGGGACAAACCAACCACCCTAGAATGGAATCGTCGAGCGAAAACACTTGACAACCTCCTAGAAGCAGCTTTTCTTGCCACCAGACCTTTCTCCATTAATTAGGAATCTGATGCCGTCACTAAACACATTCCTTAAATTGTAGACATTTGTTGAATGTTTTTTTTTGTGTCGAATCCTCATGTATATCACCATTGCCCTTAATTTTCTTGACTGTATATCTCATAAATGTCAACATATACACGCGTGATTTAGTTTACGAAGATTTTTAATGGCGAGAACCTCGATCAGAGAGTAAAAAAGGCGTAAGGTTCACAATGCTGTAAAATTAAAATGGGATATACCGAGCTAGGTTTCGAGTTACAGGAACAAGGGCCAAACCAACCTCCCATGAATGGAATCATCGAGCGAAAACACTTGACAACCTCCTAAAAGCAGCGTTTCTTGCCACCAGACCTTTCTCCATCAATTAGGAATCTGATTCCGTCACTAAACACATTCCTTAAATTGTAGCCATTTGTTGAGTGTTTTTTTTGTGTCTAATCCGCGTATATATCACCATTGCCCTTAATTTTCTTGACTGTATATCTCTTAAATGTCAACATATACACGTGTGATTTAGTTTACCAAGATTTTTCAATGCCGAGAACCTCAATCAGAGAGTAAAAAAGACGTAAAGTTCACAATGATGTAAAATTAAAATGGGATATACCGGGCCAGGATTCGAGTTAAAGGAACAAGGGCCAAACCAACCACCCAAGAATGGAATCGTCGAGCGAAAACACTTGACAACCTCCTAGAAGCAGCTTTTCTTGCCACCAGACCTTTCTCCATCAATTAGGAATCTGATGCCGTCACTAAACACATTCCTTAAATTTTAGCCATTTGTTGAGTGTTTTTTTGGTGTCTAATCCGCATATATATATCACCATTGCCATTGATTTTCTTGACTGTTTATCTCTTAAATGTCTGCATATACACGTGTGATTTAGTTTACGAAGATTTTTCAAGGCCGAAAACCTCGATCAGAGAGTAAAAAAGGCGTAAGGTTCACAATGGTGTAAAATTAAAATGTGATATACCGGGCTAGGATTCGAGTTACAGGAACAAGGGCCAAACCAACCACCCATGAATGGAATCATCGAGTGAAAACACTTGACAAACTCCTAAAAGCAGCGTTTCTTGCCACCAGACCTTTCTCCATCAATTAGGAATCTGATGCCGTCACTAAACACATTCCTTAAATTGTAGCCATTTGTTGAGTGTTTTTTTGTGTCTAATCCGCATATATATCACCATTGCCCTTGATTTTCTTGACTGTATATCTCTTAAATGTCAACATATACACGTGTGATTTAGTTTACGAAGACTTTTCAATGCCGAGAACCTCGATCAGAGAGTAAAAAAGGCGTAAGGTTCACAACGGTGTAAAATTAAAATGGGTTATACCGGGCTAGGATTCGAGTTACAGGAACAAGGGCCTAACCAACAACTAAGAATGGAATCGTCGAGCGAAAACCCTTGACAACCTCCTAGAAGCAGCTTTTCTTGCCACCAAACCTTTCTCCATCAATTAGGAATCTGATGCCATCGCTAAACACATTGTTTAAATTTTAGCCATTTGTTGAGTGTTTTTTTTTTGTGTCTAATCCGCATATATATCACCATTGCCCTTGCTTTTCTTGACTGTATATCTCTTAAATGTCAACATATACACGTGTGATTTAGTTTACGAAGATTTTTCAATGCCGAGAACCTCGATCAGAGAGTAAAAAAGGCATAAGGTTCACAATGGTGTAAAATTAAAATGGGATGTACCGGGCTAGGATTCGAGTTACAGGAACAAGGGCCAAACCAACCACCCAAGAAAGGAATCGTCGAGCGAAATCACTTGACAACCTACTAGAAGCAGCTTTTCTTGCCACCAGACTTTTCTCCATCATTTAGGAATCTGATGCCGTCGCTAAACACATTCCTTAAATTGTAGCCATTTGTTGAGTGTTTTTTTGTGTCTAATCCGCAATTATATCACCATTGCCCTTGATTTTCATAACTGTATATCTCTTAAATGTCAACATATACACGTGTGATTTTGTTTACGAAGATTTTTCATTGCCAAGAACCTCGATCAGAGAGTAAAAAAGGCGTACGGTTCACAATGGTGTAAAATTAAAGTGGGATATACCGGGTTAGTGTTGGAGTTACAGGAACAAGGGCCAAACCAACCACCCAAGAATGGAATCGTCGAGCGAAAACACTTGACAACCTTCTAGAAGCAACATTTCTTACCACCAGACTTTTCTCCATCAATTAGGAATCTGATGCCTTCACTAAACATATTCCTTAAATTGTAGCCATTTGTTGAGTGTTTTTTTTGTGTCTAATCCGCATATATATCACCATTGCCCTTGATTTTCTTGACTGTATATCTCTTAAATGTCAACATATGCACGTGTGATTTAGTTTACGAAGATTTTTCAATACCAAGAACCTCGATCAGAGAGTAAAAAAGGCGTAAGGTTCACAATGGTGTAAAATTAAAATGGGATATACCGGGCTAGGATTCGAGTTACAAGAACAAGGGCCTAACCAACCACCCAAGAATGGAATCGTTAAGCGAAAGAACTTGACAACCTCCTAGAAGCAGCTTTTCTTGCCAGCAGACATTTCTCCATCAATTTGGAATCTGATGCCGTCACTAAACATATTCCTTAAATTGTAGCCATTTGTTGAGTGTTTTTTTTTTTGTGTTTAATCCGCATATATATCACCATTTCCCTTGATTTTCTTGACTGTATATCTCTTAAATGTCAACATATAAACATGTGATTTAGTTTATGAAGATTTTTCAATGCCGAGAACCTCGATCGGAGAGTAAAAAAGGGGTAACTTTCACAATGGTGTAAAATTAAAATGGGATATACTGGGCTAGGATTCGAGTTACAGGAACAAGGGACGAACCAACCACCCAAGAATAGAATCGTCGAGTGAAAACACTTGACAACCTCCTAGAAGCAGCTTTTCTTGCCAACAGACCTTTCTCCATCAATAAGGAATCTGATGCCGTCGCTAAACACATTCCTTAAATTGTAGCCATTTGTTGAGTGTTTTTTTGTGTGTGTCTAATCCGCATATATATCACCATTGCCCTTGATTTTCTTGACTGTATATCTCTTAAATGTCAATATATACACGTGTGATTTAGTTTACGAAGATTTTTCAATGCCGAGAACCTCGATCAGAGAGTAAAAAAGGCATAAGGTTCACAATGGTGTAAAATTAAAATGGGATATACCGGGCTAGGATTCGAGTTACAGGAACAAGGGCCAAACCAACCACCCAAGAATGGAATCGTTGAGCGAAAACACTTGACAACCTCCTAGAAGCAGCTTTTCTTTCCACCAGACATTTCTCCATCAATTAGGAATCTGATGTCGTCACTAAACACATTCCTTAAATTGTAGCTATTTGTTGAGTGTTTTATTTTGGTGTCTAATTCGCATATATATCACCATTGCCCATGATTTTCTTGACTGTATATCTCTTAAATGTCAATATATACACGTGTGATTTAGTTTACGAAGATTTTTCAATGCCGAGAACCTCGATCAGAGTGTAAAAAAGGCGTAAGGTTCACAATGGTGTAAAATTAAAATGGGATATACCGGGCTAGGATTCAAGTTACAGGAACAAGGGCCAAACCAACCACCCAAGAATGGAATCGTCGAGCGAAAACACTTGACAACCTACTAGAAGCAGCTTTTCTTGCCACCAGACGTTTCTCCATCAATTAGGAATCTGATGCCGTCACTAAACACATTCCTTAAATTGTAGCCATTTGTTGAGTGTTTTTTTTTGGTGTCTAATCCGCATATATATCACCATTGCCCTTGATTTTCTTGACTGTATATCTCTTAAATGTCAACATATACACGTGTGATTTAGTTTACGAAGATTTTTCACTGCCGAGAACCTCGATCAGAGAGTAAAATAGGCGTAAGGTTCACAATGGTGTAAAATTAAAATGGGATATACCGGGCTAGGATTCGAGTTACAGGAACAAGGGCCAAACCAACCACCCAAGAATGGAATCGTCGAGCGAAAATAGTTGACAACCTCCTAGAAGCAGCTTTTCTTGCCACCAGACCTTTCTCCATCAACTAGAAATCTGATGTCGTCACTAAACAGATCCCATAAATTGTAGTCATTTGTAGAGTGTTTTTTTTTTGGTGTCTAATCCACATATATATCACCATTGCCCTTGATTTTCTTGACAATATATCTCTTAAATGTCAACATATACACGTGTGATTTAGTTTACTAAGATTTTTCAATGCCGAGAACCTCGATCAGAGAGTAAAAAAGGCGTAAGTTTCACAATGGTGTAAAATTAAAATTGGATATACCGGGCTAGGATTCGAGTTACAAGAACAAGGGCCAATCCAACCACCAAGAATGGAATCTACGAGCGAAATCACTTGACAACCTCCTAGAAGCAGCTTTTCTTGCCACCAGACATTTCTCCATCAATTAGGAATCTAATGCCGTCACTTAACACATTCCTTAAATTGTAGCCATTTCTGAAGTGTTTTTTTTTTTGTGTGTCTAATCCGCATATATATCACCATTGCCCTTGATTTTCTTGACTGTATATCTTTTCAATGTCAACATATACACGTGTGATTTAGTTTTCAAAGATTTTTCAATGCCGAGAACCTCGATTAGAGAGTAAAAAAGGCGTAAGGTTCACAATGGTGTAAAATTAAAATGGGATATACCGGGCTAGGATTCGAGTTACAGGAACTAGGGCCTAACCAACCACCCAAGAATGGAATCATCGAGCGAAAACCCTTGACAACCTCCTAGAAGCAGCTTTTCTTGCCACCAGACCTTTCTCCAACAATTTGGAATCTGATGCCGTCACTAAACACATTCCTAAAATTGTAGCCATTTGTTGAGTGTTTTTTTTGGTGTCTAATCCGCATATATATCACCACTGCCCTTGATTTTCTTGACTTTATTTATCTCTTAAATGTCAACATATACACGTGTGATTTAGTTTACGAAGATTATTCAATGTCGAGAACCTCGATCAGAGAGTAAAAAAGGCGTAAGGTTCACAATGGTGTAAAATTAAAAGGGGTTATACCGGGGTAGGATTCGAGTTACAGGAACAAGGGCCAAACCAACCACCCAAGAATGGAATCGTCGAGCGAAAACACTTGACAACCTACTAGAAGCAGCTTTTCTTGCCACCAGACCTTTCTCCATCAATTAGGAATCTGATGCCGTCACTAAACACATTCCTTAAATTGTAGCCATTTGTTGAGTGTTTTTTTTTTTGTGTCTAATCCGCATATATATCTCCATTGCCCTTCATTTTATTGACTGTATATCTCTTAAATGTCAACATATACACGTGTGATTTAGTTTACGAAGATTTTTCAATGCCGAGAACCTCGATCAGAGAGTAAAAGGCGTAAGGTTCACAATGGTGTAAAATTAAAATGGGATATACCGGGCTAGGATTCGAGTTACAGGAACAAGGGCCAAACCAACAACCTAAGTAAGGAATCGTCGAGCGAAAACACTTGACAACCTCCTAGAAGCAGTTTTTCTTGCCACCAGACATTTCTCCATCAATTAGGAATCTGATGCCGTCACCAAACACATTCCTTAAATTGTAGCCATTTGTTGAGTGTTTTTTTTTTGTATCTAATCCGCATATATATCACCATTGCCCTTCATTTTCTTGATTGTATATCTCTTAAATGTCAACATATACACGTGTGATTTACTTTACGAAGATTTTTTAATTCCAAGAACCTCGATCAGAGAGTAAAAAAGGTGTAAGGTTCACAATGGTGTAAATTAAAATGGGATATACCGGGCTCGGATTCGAGTTACAGGAACAAGGTCCAAACCAACCACCCAAGAATGGAATCGTCGAGCGAAAACACTTAACAACCTCCTATAAGCAGCTTTTCTTGCCACCAGACGTTTCTCCATCAATTAGGAATCTGATGCCGTCACTAAACACATTCCTTAAATTGTAGCCATTTGTTGAGTGTTTTTTTTTTTGTGTCTAATCCGCATATATATCACCATTGCCCTTGATTTTCTTGACTGTGTATCTCTTAAATGTCAACATATACATGTGTGATTTAGTTTACGAAGATTTTGAATGCCGAGAACCTCGATCAGAGAGTAAAAAAGGCGTAAGGTTCACAATGGTGTAAAATTAAAATGGGATATACCGGGCTAGGATTCGAGTTACAGGAACAAGGGACAAACCAACCACCCAAGAATGGAATCGTCGAGCGAAAACCCTTAACAACCTCCTAGAAGCAGCTTTTCTTGCCATCAGCCTTTTCTCTATCAATTAGGAATCTGATGCCGTCACTAAACACATTCCTTAAATTGTAGCCATTTCTTGAGTGTTTTTTTGTATATAATCCGCATATATATCCCCATTGCCCTTGATTTTCTCGACTGTATATCTCTTAAATGTCAACATATACACGTGTGATTTAGTTTACGAAGATTTTTCAATGCCGAGAACCTCGATCAGAGAGTAAAAAAGGCGTAAGGTTTACAATGGTGTAAAATTAAAGTGGGATATATCGGGCTAGGATTCGAGTTACAGGAACAAGAGCCAAACCAACCACCCAAGAATGGAATCGTCGAGCGAAAACACTTGACAACCTACTAGAAGCAGCTTTTCTTGCCACCAGACCTTTCTGCATCAATTAGGAATCTGATGCCATCACTAAACACATTCCTTAAATTGTAGCCATTTGTTGAGTGTTTTTTTTGTGTCTAATCCGCATATATATCACCATTGCCGTTGATTTTCTTGACTGTATATCTCTTAAATGTCAACATATACACGTGTGATTTAGTTTACGAAGATTTTTCAATGCCGAGAACCTCGATCAGAGAGTAAAAACAATGGTGTAAATTAAAATGGGATGTATCGGGCTAGGATTCGAATTACAGGAACAAGGGCCAAACCAATCACCCAAGAATGGAATCGTCGAACGAAAACACTTGACAACCTACTAGAAGCAGCTTTTCTTGCCACCAGACATTTCTCCATCATTTTGGAATCTGATGCCGTCACTAAACACATTCCTTAAATTGTAGCCATTTGTTGAGTGTTTTATTTGGTGTCTAATCCGCATATATATCACAATTGCCCTTGATTTTCTTGACTGTATATCTCTTAAATGTCAACATATACACGTGTGATTTAGTTTACGAAGATTTTTCAATGCCGAGAACCTCGATCAGAGATTAAAAAAGGCGTAAGGTTCACAATGGTGTAAAATTAAAATGGGATATACCGGGCTAGGATTCGAGTTACAGGAACAAGGGCCAAACCAACCACCCAAGAATGGAATCGTCAAGCGAAAACACTTGACAACCTACTAGAAGTAGCTTTTCTTGCCACTAGACTTTTCTACATCAATTAGGAATCTGATGCCATCACTAAACACATTCCTTATATTGTAGCCAATTGTTGAGTGTTTTTTTTGGTGTCTAATCCGCATATATATCCCCATTGCCCTTGATTTTCTTGACTGTATATCTCTTAAATGTCAACATATACACGTGTGATTTAGTTTACGAAGATTTTTCAATGCCGAGAACCTCGATCAGAGAGTGAAAAAGGCGTAAGGTTCACAATGGTGAAAAAATAAAATGGGATATACCGGGCTAGGCTTCGTGTTACAGGAACAAGGGCCAAACCAAGCACCCAAGAATGGAATCGTCGAGCGAAAACACTTGACAACCTACAAGAAGCACCTTTTCTTGCCACCACACTTTTCTTCATCAATTAGGAATCTGATGCCGCCACTAAACACATTTCTTAAATTGTAGCCATTTGTTGAGTGTTTTTTTTTTGTGTCTAATCCGCATATATATCACCATTGCCCTTTATTTTCTCGACTGTATATCTCTTAAATGTCAACATATACACGTGTGATTTAGTTTACGAAGATTTTTCAATGCCTTGAACCTCGATCAGAGAGTAAAAAAGGCGTAAGGTTCACAATGGCGTAAAATTAAAAAGGGATATACCGGGCAAGGATTCGAGTTACAGGAACAAGGGCCAAACCAACCACCCAAGAATGGAATCGTCGAGCGAAAACACTTGACAACCTCCTAAAAGCAGCTTTTCTTGCCACCAGACCTTTCTCCTTCAATTAGGAATCTGATGCCGTCACTAAACACATTCCTTAAATTGTAGCCATTTGTTGAGTGTTTTTCTTTTTGGTGTCTAATCCGCATATATATCACCATTGCCCTTGATTTTCTTGACTGTATATCTCTTAAATGTCAACATATACACGTGTGATTTAGTTTACGAAGATTTTTCAATGACAAGAACCTCGATCAGAGAGTAAAAACAATGGTGTAAAATTAAAATGGGTTATACCGGGCTAGGATTCGAGTTATAGGAACAAGGACCTAACCAACCACCCAAGAATGGAATCGTCGAGCGAAAACACTTGACAACCTACTAGAAGTAGCTTTTCTTGCCACTAGACTTTTCTACATCAATTAGGAATCTGATGTCGTCACTAAACACATTCCTTAAATTGTAGCCATTTGTTGAGTGTTTTTTTTTTTGGTGTCTAATCCGTTTATATATCACCATTGCCCTTGATTTTCTTGACTGTATATCTCTTAAATGTCAACATATACACGTGTGATTTAGTTTACGAAGATTTTTCCATGCCGAGAACCTCGATCAGAGAGTAAAAAAGGCGTAAGGTTCACAATGGTGTATAAATAAAATGGGATATACCGGGCTAGGATTCGAGTTACAGGAACAAGGGCCAAACCAACCACCCAAGAATGGAATCGTCGAGCGAAAATACTTGACAACCTACTAGAAGCACCTTTTCTTGCCACCAGAGTTTTCTCCATCAATTAGGAATCTGATGCCGCCACTAAACACATTTCTTAAATTGTAGCCATTTGTTGAGTGTTTTTTTTGGTGTCTAATCCGCATATATATCACCATTGCCCTTGATTTTCTTGACTGTATATCTCTTAAATGTCAACATATACACGTGTGATTTAGTTTACGAAGATTTTTCAATGCCGAGAACCTCGATCAGAGAGTAAAAAAGGCGTAAGGTTCACAATGGCGTAAATTTAAAATGGGTTATACCGGGCTAGGATTCGAGTTACAAGAACAAGGGCCAAACCAACCACCCAAGAATGGAATCGTCGAGCGAAAACACTTGACAACCTCCTAGAAGCAGCTTTTCTTACCACCAGACCTTTCTCCATCAATTAGGAATCTGATGTCGTCACTAAACACATTCCTTAAATTGTAGTCATTTGTTGAGTATTTTTTTTGTCTAATCCGCATATATATCACCATTGCCCTTGATTTTCTTGACTGTATATCTCTTATATGTCAACATATACACGTGTGATTTAGTTTACGAAGATTTTTCAACGCCGAGAACCTCGATCAGAGAGTAAAAAAGGCGTAAGGTTCACAATGGTGTAAAATTAAAATGGGTTATACTGGGCTAGGATTCGAGTTACAGGAACAAGGACCAAACCAACCACCCAAGAATGGAATCGTCGAGCGAAAACACTTGACAACCTCCTAGAAGCAGCTTTTCTTGCCCCCAGACCTTTCTCCATCAATTAGGAATCTGATGTCGTCACTAGACACATTCCTTAAATTGTAGCCATTTGTTGAGTGTTTTTTTTTTTGGTGTCTAATCCGCATATATATCACCATTG
Organism: Helianthus tuberosus; assembly: GCA_030545235.1. Lineage (NCBI taxonomy): Eukaryota > Viridiplantae > Streptophyta > Magnoliopsida > Asterales > Asteraceae > Helianthus > Helianthus tuberosus. The sequence goes on from CM060431.1 coordinate 178,276,443, forward strand.
CCCTTGATTTTCTTGACTGTATATCTCTTAAATGTCAACATATACACGTGTGATTTAGTTTACGAAGATTTTTCAATGCCGAGAACCTCGATCAGAGAGTAAAAACAATGGTGTAAATTAAAATGGGATGTACCGGACTAGGATTCGGGTTATAGGAACAAGGGCCAAACCAATCACCCAAGAATGGAATCGTCGAGCGAAAACACCTGACAACCTATTAGAAGCAGCTTTTCTTGCCACCAGACGTTTCTCCATCATTTAGGAATCTGATGCCGTCACTAAACACATTCCTTAAATTGTAGCCAATTGTTGAGTGTTTTTTTTGTGTCTAATCCGCATATATATCACCATTGCCCTTGATTTTCTTGACTGTATATCTCTTAAATGTCAACATATACACGTGTGATTTAGTTTACGAAGATTTTTCAATGACGAGAACCTCGATCAGAGAGTAAAAACAATGGTGTATAAATAAAATGGGATATACCGGGTTAGGATTCGAGTTACAGGAACAAGGGCCAAACCAACCACCCAAGAATGGAATCGTCGAGCGAAAATACTTGACAACCTACTAGAAGCACCTTTTCTTGCCACCAGAGTTTTCTCCATCAATTAGGAATCTGATGCCGCCACTAAACACATTTCTTAAATTGTAGCCATTTGTTGAGTGTTTTTTTTGGTGTCTAATCCGCATATATATCACCATTGCCCTTGATTTTCTTGACTGTATATCTCTTAAATGTCAACATATACACGTGTGATTTAGTTTACGAAGATTTTTCAATGCCGAGAACCTCGATCAGAGAGTAAAAAAGGCGTAAGGTTCACAATGGCGTAAATTTAAAATGGGTTATACCGGGCTAGGATTCGAGTTACAAGAACAAGGGCCAAACCAACCACCCAAGAATGGAATCGTCGAGCGAAAACACTTGACAACCTCCTAGAAGCAGCTTTTCTTACCACCAGACCTTTCTCCATCAATTAGGAATCTGATGTCGTTACTAAACACATTCCTTAAATTGTAGTCATTTGTTGAGTATTTTTTTTTGTCTAATCCGCATATATATCACCATTGCCCTTGATTTTCTTGACTGTATATCTCTTATATGTCAACATATACACGTGTGATTTAGTTTACGAAGATTTTTCAACGCCGAGAACCTCGATCAGAGAGTAAAAAAGGCGTAAGGTTCACAATGGTGTAAAATTAAAATGGGTTATACTGGGCTAGGATTCGAGTTACAGGAACAAGGACCAAACCAACCACCCAAGAATGGAATCGTCGAGCGAAAACACTTGACAACCTCCTAGAAGCAGCTTTTCTTGCCCCCAGACCTTTCTCCATCAATTAGGAATCTGATGTCGTCACTAGACACATTCCTTAAATTGTAGCCATTTGTTGAGTGTTTTTTTTTTGGTGTCTAATCCGCATATATATCACCATTGCCCTTGATTTTCTTGACTGTATATCTCTTAAATGTCAACATATACACGTGTGATTTAGTTTACGAAGATTTTTCAATGCCGAGAACCTCGATCAGAGAGTAAAAACAATGGTGTAAATTAAAATGGGATGTACCGGACTAGGATTCGGGTTATAGGTACAAGGGCCAAACCAATCACCCAAGAATGGAATCGTCGAGCGAAAACACCTGACAACCTATTAGAAGCAGCTTTTCTTGCCACCAGACGTTTCTCCATCATTTAGGAATCTGATGCCGTCACTAAACACATTCCTTAAATTGTAGCCAATTGTTGAGTGTTTTTTTTGTGTCTAATCCGCATATATATCACCATTGCCCTTGATTTTCTTGACTGTATATCTCTTAAATGTCAACATATACACGTGTGATTTAGTTTACGAAGATTTTTCAATGACGAGAACCTCGATCAGAGAGTAAAAACAATGGTGTATAAATAAAATGGGATATACCGGGCTAGGATTCGAGTTACAGGAACAAGGGCCAAACCAACCACCCAAGAATGGAATCGTCGAGCGAAAATACTTGACAACCTACTAGAAGCACCTTTTCTTGCCACCAGAGTTTTCTCCATCAATTAGGAATCTGATGCCGCCACTAAACACATTTCTTAAATTGTAGCCATTTGTTGAGTGTTTTTTTTGGTGTCTAATCCGCATATATATCACCATTGCCCTTGATTTTCTTGACTGTATATCTCTTAAATGTCAACATATACACGTGTGATTTAGTTTACGAAGATTTTTCAATGCCGAGAACCTCGATCAGAGAGTAAAAAAGGCGTAAGGTTTACAATGGTGTAAAATTAAAGTGGGATATATCGGGCTAGGATTCGAGTTACAGGAACAAGAGCCAAACCAACCACCCAAGAATGGAATCGTCGAGCGAAAACACTTGACAACCTACTAGAAGCAGCTTTTCTTGCCACCAGACCTTTCTGCATCAATTAGGAATCTGATGCCATCACTAAACACATTCCTTAAATTGTAGCCATTTGTTGAGTGTTTTTTTTGTGTCTAATCCGCATATATATCACCATTGCCGTTGATTTTCTTGACTGTATATCTCTTAAATGTCAACATATACACGTGTGATTTAGTTTACGAAGATTTTTCAATGCCGAGAACCTCGATCAGAGAGTAAAAACAATGGTGTAAATTAAAATGGGATGTATCGGGCTAGGATTCGAATTACAGGAACAAGGGCCAAACCAATCACCCAAGAATGGAATCGTCGAACGAAAACACTTGACAACCTACTAGAAGCAGCTTTTCTTGCCACCAGACATTTCTCCATCATTTTGGAATCTGATGCCGTCACTAAACACATTCCTTAAATTGTAGCCATTTGTTGAGTGTTTTATTTGGTGTCTAATCCGCATATATATCACAATTGCCCTTGATTTTCTTGACTGTATATCTCTTAAATGTCAACATATACACGTGTGATTTAGTTTACGAAGATTTTTCAATGCCGAGAACCTCGATCAGAGATTAAAAAAGGCGTAAGGTTCACAATGGTGTAAAATTAAAATGGGATATACCGGGCTAGGATTCGAGTTACAGGAACAAGGGCCAAACCAACCACCCAAGAATGGAATCGTCAAGCGAAAACACTTGACAACCTACTAGAAGTAGCTTTTCTTGCCACTAGACTTTTCTACATCAATTAGGAATCTGATGCCATCACTAAACACATTCCTTATATTGTAGCCAATTGTTGAGTGTTTTTTTTGGTGTCTAATCCGCATATATATCCCCATTGCCCTTGATTTTCTTGACTGTATATCTCTTAAATGTCAACATATACACGTGTGATTTAGTTTACGAAGATTTTTCAATGCCGAGAACCTCGATCAGAGAGTGAAAAAGGCGTAAGGTTCACAATGGTGAAAAAATAAAATGGGATATACCGGGCTAGGCTTCGTGTTACAGGAACAAGGGCCAAACCAAGCACCCAAGAATGGAATCGTCGAGCGAAAACACTTGACAACCTACTAGAAGCACCTTTTCTTGCCACCACACTTTTCTTCATCAATTAGGAATCTGATGCCGCCACTAAACACATTTCTTAAATTGTAGCCATTTGTTGAGTGTTTTTTTTTTGTGTCTAATCCGCATATATATCACCATTTCCCTTTATTTTCTCGACTGTATATCTCTTAAATGTCAACATATACACGTGTGATTTAGTTTACGAAGATTTTTCAATGCCTTGAACCTCGATCAGAGAGTAAAAAAGGCGTAAGGTTCACAATGGCGTAAAATTAAAAAGGGATATACCGGGCAAGGATTCGAGTTACAGGAACAAGGGCCAAACCAACCACCCAAGAATGGAATCGTCGAGCGAAAACACTTGACAACCTCCTAAAAGCAGCTTTTCTTGCCACCAGACCTTTCTCCTTCAATTAGGAATCTGATGCCGTCACTAAACACATTCCTTAAATTGTAGCCATTTGTTGAGTGTTTTTCTTTTTGGTGTCTAATCCGCATATATATCACCATTGCCCTTGATTTTCTTGACTGTATATCTCTTAAATGTCAACATATACACGTGTGATTTAGTTTACGAAGATTTTTCAATGACAAGAACCTCGATCAGAGAGTAAAAACAATGGTGTAAAATTAAAATGGGTTATACCGGGCTAGGATTCGAGTTATAGGAACAAGGACCTAACCAACCACCCAAGAATGGAATCGTCGAGCGAAAACACTTGACAACCTACTAGAAGTAGCTTTTCTTGCCACTAGACTTTTCTACATCAATTAGGAATCTGATGTCGTCACTAAACACATTCCTCAAATTGTAGCCATTTGTTGAGTGTTTTTTTTTTTGGTGTCTAATCCGTTTATATATCACCATTGCCCTTGATTTTCTTGACTGTATATCTCTTAAATGTCAACATATACACGTGTGATTTAGTTTACGAAGATTTTTCCATGCCGAGAACCTCGATCAGAGAGTAAAAAAGGCGTAAGGTTCACGATGGTGTATAAATAAAATGGGATATACCGGGCTAGGATTCGAGTTACAGGAACAAGGGCCAAACCAACCACCCAAGAATGGAATCGTCGAGCGAAAATACTTGACAACCTACTAGAAGCACCTTTTCTTGCCACCAGAGTTTTCTCCATCAATTAGGAATCTGATGCCGCCACTAAACACATTTCTTAAATTGTAGCCATTTGTTGAGTGTTTTTTTTGGTGTCTAATCCGCATATATATCACCATTGCCCTTGATTTTCTTGACTGTATATCTCTTAAATGTCAACATATACACGTGTGATTTAGTTTACGAAGATTTTTCAATGCCGAGAACCTCGATCAGAGAGTAAAAAAGGCGTAAGGTTCACAATGGCGTAAATTTAAAATGGGTTATACCGGGCTAGGATTCGAGTTACAAGAACAAGGGCCAAACCAACCACCCAAGAATGGAATCGTCGAGCGAAAACACTTAACAACCTCCTAGAAGCAGCTTTTCTTACCACCAGACCTTTCTCCATCAATTAGGAATCTGATGTCGTCACTAAACACATTCCTTAAATTGTAGTCATTTGTTGAGTATTTTTTTTTGTCTAATCCGCATATATATCACCATTGCCCTTGATTTTCTTGACTGTATATCTCTTATATGTCAACATATACACGTGTGATTTAGTTTACGAAGATTTTTCAACGCCGAGAACCTCGATCAGAGAGTAAAAAAGGCGTAAGGTTCACAATGGTGTAAAATTAAAATGGGTTATACTGGGCTAGGATTCGAGTTACAGGAACAAGGACCAAACCAACCACCCAAGAATGGAATCGTCGAGCGAAAACACTTGACAACCTCCTAGAAGCAGCTTTTCTTGCCCCCAGACCTTTCTCCATCAATTAGGAATCTGATGTCGTCACTAGACACATTCCTTAAATTGTAGCCATTTGTTGAGTGTTTTTTTTTTTGGTGTCTAATCCGCATATATATCACCATTGCCCTTGATTTTCTTGACTGTATATCTCTTAAATGTCAACATATACACGTGTGATTTAGTTTACGAAGATTTTTCAATGCCGAGAACCTCGATCAGAGAGTAAAAACAATGGTGTAAATTAAAATGGGATGTACCGGACTAGGATTCGGGTTATAGGAACAAGGGCCAAACCAATCACCCAAGAATGGAATCGTCGAGCGAAAACACCTGACAACCTATTAGAAGCAGCTTTTCTTGCCACCAGACGTTTCTCCATCATTTAGGAATCTGATGCCGTCACTAAACACATTCCTTAAATTGTAGCCAATTGTTGAGTGTTTTTTTTGTGTCTAATCCGCATATATATCACCATTGCCCTTGATTTTCTTGACTGTATATCTCTTAAATGTCAACATATACACGTGTGATTTAGTTTACGAAGATTTTTCAATGACGAGAACCTCGATCAGAGAGTAAAAACAATGGTGTATAAATAAAATGGGATATACCGGGCTAGGATTCGAGTTACAGGAACAAGGGCCAAACCAACCACCCAAGAATGGAATCGTCGAGCGAAAATACTTGACAACCTACTAGAAGCACCTTTTCTTGCCACCAGAGTTTTCTCCATCAATTAGGAATCTGATGCCGCCACTAAACACATTTCTTAAATTGTAGCCATTTGTTGAGTGTTTTTTTTGGTGTCTAATCCGCATATATATCACCATTGCCCTTGATTTTCTTGACTGTATATCTCTTAAATGTCAACATATACACGTGTGATTTAGTTTACGAAGATTTTTCAATGCCGAGAACCTCGATCAGAGAGTAAAAAAGGCGTAAGGTTCACAATGGCGTAAATTTAAAATGGGTTATACCGGGCTAGGATTCGAGTTACAAGAACAAGGGCCAAACCAACCACCCAAGAATGGAATCGTCGAGCGAAAACACTTAACAACCTCCTAGAAGCAGCTTTTCTTACCACCAGACCTTTCTCCATCAATTAGGAATCTGATGTCGTCACTAAACACATTCCTTAAATTGTAGTCATTTGTTGAGTATTTTTTTTTGTCTAATCCGCATATATATCACCATTGCCCTTGATTTTCTTGACTGTATATCTCTTATATGTCAACATATACACGTGTGATTTAGTTTACGAAGATTTTTCAACGCCGAGAACCTCGATCAGAGAGTAAAAAAGGCGTAAGGTTCACAATGGTGTAAAATTAAAATGGGTTATACTGGGCTAGGATTCGAGTTACAGGAACAAGGACCAAACCAACCACCCAAGAATGGAATCGTCGAGCGAAAACACTTGACAACCTCCTAGAAGCAGCTTTTCTTGCCCCCAGACCTTTCTCCATCAATTAGGAATCTGATGTCGTCACTAGACACATTCCTTAAATTGTAGCCATTTGTTGAGTGTTTTTTTTTTTGGTGTCTAATCCGCATATATATCACCATTGCCCTTGATTTTCTTGACTGTATATCTCTTAAATGTCAACATATACACGTGTGATTTAGTTTACGAAGATTTTTCAATGCCGAGAACCTCGATCAAAGAGTAAAAAAGGCGTAAGGTTCACAATGGTGTAAAATTAAAATGGGTTATACCGGGCTAGGATTCGAGTTACAGGAACAAGGTCCTAACCAACCACCCAAGAATGGAATCGTCGAGCGAAAACCCTTGACAACCTCCTAGAAGCAGCTTTTCTTGCCACCAGACATTTCTCAATCAATTAGGAATCTGATGTCGTCACTAAACACATTCCTTAAATTGTAGCCATTTGTTGAGTGTTTTTTTTTGTTTCTAATCCGCATATATATCCCCATTGCCCTTGATTTTCTTGAATGTATATCTCTTAAAAGTCAACATATACACGTGTGATTTAGTTTACGAAGATTTTTCAATGCCGAGAACCTCGATCAGAGAGTAAAAAAGGCGTAAGGTTCACAATGGTGTAAAATTAAAATCGGATATACCGGGCTAGGATTCGAGTTACAAGAACAAGAGCTAAACCAACCACACAAGAATGGAATCGTAGAGCGAAAAAACTTGACAACCTACTAGAAGCAGCTTTTCTTGTCACCAGACCTTTCTGCATCAATTAGGAATCTGATGCCGTCACTAAACACATTCCTTAAATTGTAGCCATTTGTTGAGTGTTTTTTTTGGTGTCTAATCCGCATATATATCACCATTGCCCTTGATTTTCTTGACTGTATATCTCTTAAATGTCAACATATACACGTGTGATTTAGTTTACGAAGATTTTTCAATGCCGAGAACCTCGATCAGAGAGTAAAAACAATGGTGTAAATTAAAATGGGATATACCGGACTAGGATTCGGGTTATAGGAACAAGGGCCAAACCAATCACCCAAGAATGGAATCGTCGAGCGAAAACACCTGACAACCTATTAGAAGCAGCTTTTCTTGCCACCAGACGATTCTCCATCATTTAGGAATCTGATGCCGTCACTAAACACAATCCTTAAATTGTAGCCAATTGTTGAGTGTTTTTTTTGTGTCTAATCCGCATATATATCACCATTGCCCTTGATTTTCTTGACTGTATATCTCTTAAATGTCAACATATACACGTGTGATTTAGTTTACGAAGATTTTTCAATGACGAGAACCTCGAGCAGAGAGTAAAAACAATGGTGTAAAATTAAAATGTGATATACCGGGCTAGGATTCGAGTTACAGGAACAAGGGCCAAACCAACCACCCAGGAATGGAATCGTCGAGCGAAAACACTTGATAACCTACTAGAAGCACCTTTTCTTGCCACCAGACTTTTCTCCATCAATTAGGAATCTGATGCCGCCACTAAACGCATTCCTTAAATTGTAGCCATTTGTTGAGTGTTTTTTTTGGTGTCTAATCCGCATATATATCACCATTTCCCTTGATTTTCTTGACTGTATATCTCTTAAATGTCAACATATACATGTGTGATTTAGTTTACGAAGATTTTTCAATGCCGAGAACCTCGATCAGAGAGTAAAAAAGGCGTAAGGTTCATAATGGCGTATAATTAAAATGGGATATACCGGGCTAGGATTCGAGTTACAGGAACAAGGGACAAACCAACCACCCAAGAATGGAATCGTCCAGCGAAAACCCTTGACAACCTCCTAGAAGCAGCTTTTCTTGCCACCAGACCTTTCTCCATCAATTAGGAATCTGATGCCGTCACTAAACACATTCCTTAAATTGTCGTCATTTGTTGAGTGTTTTTTTTGGTGTCTAATCCTCATATATATCACCATTGCCCATGATTTTCTTGACTGTATATCTCTTAAAAGTCAACATATACACGTGTGATTTAGTTTACGAAGATTTTTCAATGCCGAGAACCTCGATCAAAGAGTAAAAAAGGCGTAAGGTTCACAATGGTGTAAAATTAAAATGGGTTATACCGGGCTAGGATTCGAGTGACAGGAACAAGGGCCAAACCAACCACCCAATAATGGAATCGTCGAGCGAAAACACTTGACAACCACCTTGAAGCAGCTTTTCTTGCCACCAGACCTTTCTCCATCGATTAGGAATCTTATGCCATCACTAAACACATTCTTTAAATTGTAGCCATTTGTTGAGTGTTTTTTAGTGTCTAATCCGCATATATATCACTATTGCCCTTGATTTTCTTGACTGTATATCTCTTAAATGTCCACGTACACACGTGTGATTTAGTTTACGGAGTTTTTCAATGCCGACAACCTCAATCAGAGAGTAAAAAAGGCGTAAGGTTCACAATGGTGTAAAATTAAAATGGGATATACCGGGCTAGTATTCGAGTTACAGGAACAAGCGCCAAACCAACCACCCAAGAATGGAATCGTCGAGCGAAAAACTTGACAACATCCTAGAAGCAGCTTTTCTTGCCACCAGACCTTTCTCCATCAATTAGGAATCTGATGCCGTCACTAAACACATTCCTTAAATTGTAGCCATTTGTTAAGTGTTTTTTTGGTGTCTAATCCGCATATATATCACCATTGCCCTTGATTTTCTTGACTGTATAACTCTTAATGTCAACATATACACGTGTGATTTAGTTTACGAAGATTTTTCAATATCGAGAACCTCGATCAGAAAGAAAAAAAGGCATAAGTTTCACAATGGTGTAAAATTAAAATGGGTTATACCGGGCTAGGATTCGAGTTACAGGAACAAGGGCCAAACCAACCACCCAATAATGGAATCGTTGAGCGAAAACACTTGACAACCACCTAGAAGCAGCTTTTCTTGCCACCAGACCTTTCTCCATCGATTAGGAATCTTATGCCATCACTAAACACTTTCCTTAAATTGTAGCCATTTGTTGAGTGTTTTTTTTAGTGTCTAATCCGCATATATATCACTATTGCCTTTGATATTCTTGACTGTATATCTCTTAAATGTCCACGTACACACGTGTGATTTAGTTTACGGATATTTTTCAATACCAAAAACCTCAATCAGAGAGTAAAAAAGGCGTAAGGTTCACAATGGTGTAAAATTAAAATGGGATATACCGGGCTAGGATTCGAGTTACAGGAACAAGGGCCAAACCAACCACCCAAGAATGGAATCGTCGAGCGAAAACACTTGACAACCTCCTAGAAGCAGCTTTTCTTGCCGCCAGACCTTTCTCCATCAATTAGAAATCTGATGCCGTCACTAAACACATTCCTTAAATTGTAGCCATTTGTTAAGTGTTTTTTTGGTGTCTCATCCGCATATATATCACCATTGCCCTTGATTTTCTTGACTGTATATCTCTTAATGTCAACGTATACATGTGTGATTTAGTTTACGAAGATTTTTCAATACCGACAACCTCGATCAGAAAGAAAAAAAGGCGTAAGGTTCACAATGCTGTAAAATAAAAATGGGATATACCGGGCTAGAATTCCAGTTACAGGAACAAGGACCAAACCAACCACCCAAGAATGGAATCGTCGTGCGAAAACAATTGATAACCTCCTAGAAGCAGCTTTTCTTGCCACCAGACCTTTTTCCATCAATTAGGAATCTGATTCCGACACTAAACACATTCCGTATGTTGTAGTCATTTGTTGAGTGTTTTTTTTTTCGTGTCTAATCCGCATATATATCACCATTGCCCTTGATTTTCTTGACTGTGTATCTCTTAAATGTCAACATATACACGTGTGATTTAGTTTACGAAGATTTTTCAATGCCGAGAACCTCGATCTGAGAGTAAAAAAGGCGTAAGGTTCACAATGGTTTAAATTTAAAATGGGATATACCGGGCTAGGATTCGAGTTACAGGAACAAGGACCAAACCAACCACCCAATAATGGAATCGTCGAGCGAAAACACTTGACAACCACCTAGAAGCAGTTTTTCTTGCCACCAGACCTTTCTCCATCAATTAGGAATCTGATGCCATCACTAAACACCTTCCTTAAATTGTAGTCCTTTGTTGAGTGATTTTTTTAGTGTCTAATCCGCATATATATCACTATTGCCCTTGATTTTCTTGACTGTATATCTCTTAATGTCAACATATACACGTATGATTTAGTTTATGAATATTTTTCAATGCCGAGAACCACGATCAGAGAGTAAAAAAGGCGTAAGGTTCACAATGGTGTAAAATTAAAATGGGTTATACAGGGCTAGAAATCGAGTTACAGGAATAAGGGCCTAACCAACCACCCAAGAATGGAATCGTCGAGCGAAAACCCGTGACAACCTCCTAGAAGCAGCTTTTCTTGCCACCAGACCTTTCTCCATCAATTATGAATCTGATGTCGTTACTAAACACATTCCTTAAATTTTAGCCATTTGTTGAGTGTTTTTTTTGGTGTCTAATCCGCATATATATCACCATTGCCCTTGATTTTCTTGACTGTATATCTCTTAAATGTCAACATATACATGTGTGATTTAGTTTACGAAGATTTTTCAATGCCGAGAACCTCGATCAGAGAGTAAAAAAGGCGTAAGGTTCATAATGGCGTACAATTAAAATGGGATATACCGGGCTAGGATTCGAGTTACAGGAACAAGGGCCAAACCAACCACCCAAGAATGAAATCGTCGAGCGAAAACCCTTGACAACCTCCTAGAAGCAGCTTTTCTTGCCACCAGACCTTTCTCCATCAATTAGGAATCTGATGCCGTCACTAAACACATTCCTTAAATTGTCGTCATTTGTTGAGTGTTTTTTTTGGTGTCTAATCCGCATATATATCACCATTGCCCATGATTTTCTTGACTGTATATCTCTTAAATGTCAACATATACACGTGTGATTTAGTTTACGAAGATTTTTCAATGCCGAGAACCTCGATCAGAGAGTAAAAAAGGCGTAAGGTTCACAATGGTGTAAAATTAAAATGGGTTATCCCGGGCTAGGATTCGAGTTACAGGAACAACGGCCAAACCAACCACCCAATAATGGAATCGTCGAGCGAAAACACTTGACAACCACCTAGAAGCAGCTTTTCTTGCCACCAGACCTTTCTCCATCGATTAGGAATCTTATGCCATCACTAAACAAATTTTTTAAATTGTAGTCATTTGTTGAGTGTTTTTTTAGTGTCTAATCCGCATATATATCACTATTGCCCTTGATTTTTTTGACTGTATATCTCTTAAATGTCCACGTACACACGTGTGATTTAGTTTACGGAGATTTTTCAATGCCGACAACCTCAATCAGAGAGTAAAAAAGGCGTAAGGTTCACAATGGTCTAAAATTAAAATGGGATATACCGGGCTAGGATTCGAGTTACAGGAACAAGGGACAAACCAACCACCCAAGAATGGAATCGTCGAGCGAAAACACTTGACAACCTCCTAGAAGCAGCTTTTCTTGCCACCAGACCTTTCTCCATCAATTAGGAATCTGATGCCGTCACTAAACACATTCCTTAAATTGTAGCCATTTGTTAAGTGTTTTTTTTTCGTGTCTAATCCGCATATATATCACCATTGCCCTTGATTTTCTTGACTGTATATCTCTTAATGTCAACATATACACGTATGATTTAGTTAATGAAGATTTTTCAATGCCGAGAACCTCGTTCAGAGAGTAAAAAAGGCGTAAGGTTCACAATGGTGTAAAATTAAAATGGGTTATACAGGACTAGAATTCGAGTTACAGGAACAAGGGCCTAACCAACCACCCAAGAATGGAATCGTCGAGCGAAAACCCGTGACAACCTCCTAGAAGCAGCTTTTCTTGCCACCAGACCTTTCTCCATCAATTATGAATCTGATGCCGTCACTAAACACATTCCTTAAATTTTAGCCATTTGTTGAGTGTTTTTTTTGGTGTCTAATCCGCATATATATCACCATTGCCCTTGATGTTCTTGACTGTATATCTCTTAAATGTCCACGTACACACGTGTGATTTAGTTTACGGAGATTTTTCAATACCAAAAACCTCAATCAGAGAGTAAAAAAGGCGTAAGGTTCACAATGGTGTAAAATTAAAATGGGATATACCGGGCTAGGATTCGAGTTACAGGAACTAGGGCCAAACCAACCACCCAAGAATGGAATCGTCGAGCGAAAACACTTGACAACCTCCTAGAAGCAGTTTTTCTTGCCGCCAGACCTTTCTCCATCAATTAGGAATCTGATGCCGTCACTAAACACATTCCTTAAATTGTAGCCAATTGTTAAGTGTTTTTTTGGTGTCTCATCCGCATATATATCACCATTGCCCTTGATTTTCTTGACTGTATATCTCTTAATGTCAACGTATACATGTGTGATTTAGTTTACGAAGATTTTTCAATGCCGAGAACCTCGATCAGAGAGTAAAAAAGGCGTAAGGTTCACAATGGTGTAAAATTAAAATGGGTTATCCCGGGCTAGGATTCGAGTTACAGGAACAACGGCCAAACCAACCACCCAATAATGGAATCGTCGAGCGAAAACACTTGACAACCTCCTAGAAGCAGCTTTTCTTGCCACCAGACCTTTCTCCATCAATTAGGAATCTGATGCCGTCACTAAACACATTCCTTAAATTGTAGCCATTTGTTAAGTGTTTTTTTTTCGTGTCTAATCCGCATATATATCACCATTGCCCTTGATTTTCTTGACTGTATATCTCTTAATGTCAACATATACACGTATGATTTAGTTAATGAAGATTTTTCAATGCCGAGAACCTTGTTCAGAGAGTAAAAAAGGCGTAAGGTTCACAATGGTGTAAAATTAAAATGGGTTATACAGGACTAGAATTCGAGTTACAGGAACAAGGGCCTACCCAACCACCCAAGAATGGAATCGTCGAGCGAAAACCCGTGACAACCTCCTAGAAGCAGCTTTTCTTGCCACCAGAACTTTCTCCATCAATTATGAATCTGATGCCGTCACTAAACACATTCCTTAAATTTTAGCCATTTGTTGAGTGTTTTTTTTGGTGTCTAATCCGCATATATATCACCATTGCCCTTGATGTTCTTGACTGTATATCTCTTAAATGTCCACGTACACACGTGTGATTTAGTTTACGGAGATTTTTCAATACCAAAAACCTCAATCAGAGAGTAAAAAAGGCGTAAGGTTCACAATGGTGTAAAATTAAAATGGGATATACCGGGTTAGGATTCGAGTTACAGGAACTAGGGCCAAACCAACCACCCAAGAATGGAATCGTCGAGCGAAAACACTTGACAACCTCCTAGAAGCAGCTTTTCTTGCCGCCAGACCTTTCTCCATCAATTAGGAATCTGATGCCGTCACTAAACACATTCCTTAAATTGTAGCCAATTGTTAAGTGTTTTTTTGGTGTCTCATCCGCATATATATCACCATTGCCCTTGATTTTCTTGACTGTATATCTCTTAATGTCAACGTATACATGTGTGATTTAGTTTACGAAGATTTTTCAATGCCGAGAACCTCGATCAGAGAGTAAAAAAGGCGTAAGGTTCACAATGGTGTAAAATTAAAATGGGTTATCCCGGGCTAGGATTCGAGTTACAGGAACAACGGCCAAACCAACCACCCAATAATGGAATCGTCGAGCGAAAACACTTGACAACCACCTAGAAGCAGCTTTTCTTGCCACCAGACATTTCTCCATCGATTAGGAATCTTATGCCATCACTAAACACATTCTTTAAATTGTAGCCATTTGTTGAGTGTTTTTTTAGTGTCTAATCCGCATATATATCACTATTGCCCTTGATTTTGTTGACTGTATATCTCTTAAATGTCCACGTACACACGTGTGATTTAGTTTACGGAGATTTTTCAATGCCGACAACCTCAATCAGAGAGTAAAAAAGGCGTAAGGTTCACAATGGTCTAAAATTAAAATGGGTTATACCGGGCTAGGATTCGAGTTACAGGAACAAGGGACAAACCAACCACCCAAAAATGGAATCGTCGAGCGAAAACACTTGACAACCTCCTAGAAGCAACTTTTCTTGCCACCAGACCTTTCTCCATCAATTAGGAATCTGATGCCATCACTAAACACATTCCTCAAATTGTAGCCATTTGTTAAGTGTTTTTTTGGTGTCTAATCCGCATATATATCACCATTGCCCTTGATTTTCTTGATTGTATATCTCTTAATGTCAACATATACACGTATGATTTAGTTAATGAAGATTTTTCAATGCCGAGAACCTCGATCAGAGAGTAAAAAAGGCGTAAGATTCACAATGGTGTAAAATTAAAATGGGTTATACAGGACTAGAATTCGAGTTACAGGAACAAGGGCCTAACCAACCACCCAAGAATGGAATCGTCGAGCGAAAACCCGTGGCAACCTCCTAGAAGCAGCTTTTCTTGCCACCAGACCTTTCTCCATCAATTATGAATCTGATGCCGTCACTAAACACATTCCTTAAATTTTAGCCATTTGTTGAGTGTTTTTTTTGGTGTCTAATCCGCATATATATCACCATTGCCCTTGATGTTCTTGACTGTATATCTCTTAAATGTCAACATATACATGTGTGATTTAGTTTACGAAGATTTTTCAATGCCGAGAACCTCGATCAGAGAGTAAAAAAGGCGTAAGGTTCATAATGGCGTACAATTAAAATGGGATATACCGGGCTAGGATTCGAGTTACAGGAACAAGGGCCAAACCAACCACCCAAGAATGGAATCGTCGAGCGAAAACCCTTGACAACCTCCTAGAAGCAGCTTTTCTTGCCAACAGACCTTTCTCCATCAATTAGGAATCTGATGCCGTCACTAAACACATTCCTTAAATTGTCGTCATTTGTTGAGTGTTTTTTTTGGTGTCTAATCCGCATATATATCACCATTGCCCATGATTTTCTTGACTGTATATCTCTTAAATGTCAACATATACACGTGTGATTTAGTTTACGAAGATTTTTCAATGCCGAGAACCTCGATCAGAGAGTAAAAAAGGCGTAAGGTTCACAATGGTGTAAAATTAAAATGGGTTATCCCGGGCTAGGATTCGAGTTACAGGAACAACGGCCAAACCAACCACCCAATAATGGAATCGTCGAGCGAAAACACTTGACAACCACCTAGAAGCAGCTTTTCTTGCCACCAGACCTTTCTCCATAGATTTGGAATCTTATGCCATCACTAAACACATTCTTTAAATTGTAGCCATTTGTTGAGTGTTTTTTTAGTGTCTAATCCGCATATATATCACTATTGCCCTTGATTTTGTTGACTGTATATCTCTTAAATGTCCACGTACACACGTGTGATTTAGTTTACGGAGATTTTTCAATGCCGACAACCTCAATCAGAGAGTAAAAAAGGCGTAAGGTTCACAATGGTCTAAAATTAAAATGGGATATACCGGGCTAGGATTCGAGTTACAGGAACAAGGGACAAACCAACCACCCAAGAATGGAATCGTCGAGCGAAAACACTTGACAACCTCCTAGAAGCTGCTTTTCTTGCCACCAGACCTTTCTCCATCAATTAGGAATCTGATGCCATCACTAAACACATTCCTAAAATTGTAGCCATTTGTTAAGTGTTTTTTTGGTGTCTAATCCGCATATATATCACCATTGCCCTTGATTTTCATGACTGTATATCTCTTAATGTCAACATATACACGTATGATTTAGTTAATGAAGATTTTTCAATGCCGAGAACCTCGATCAGAGAGTAAAAAAGGCGTAAGGTTCACAATGGTGTAAAATTAAAATGGGTTATCCCGGGCTAGGATTCGAGTTACAGGAACAACGGCCAAACCAACCACCCAATAATGGAATCGTCGAGCGAAAACACTTGACAACCACCTAGAAGCAGCTTTTCTTGCCACCAGACATTTCTCCATCGATTAGGAATCTTATGCCATCACTAAACACATTCTTTAAATTGTAGCCATTTGTTGAGTGTTTTTTTAGTGTCTAATCCGCATATATATCACTATTGCCCTTGATTTTGTTGACTGTATATCTCTTAAATGTCCACGTACACACGTGTGATTTAGTTTACGGAGATTTTTCAATGCCGACAACCTCAATCAGAGAGTAAAAAAGGCGTAAGGTTCACAATGGTCTAAAATTAAAATGGGTTATACCGGGCTAGGATTCGAGTTACAGGAACAAGGGACAAACCAACCACCCAAAAATGGAATCGTCGAGCGAAAACACTTGACAACCTCCTAGAAGCAACTTTTCTTGCCACCAGACCTTTCTCCATCAATTAGGAATCTGATGCCATCACTAAACACATTCCTCAAATTGTAGCCATTTGTTAAGTGTTTTTTTGGTGTCTAATCCGCATATATATCACCATTGCCCTTGATTTTCTTGATTGTATATATCTTAATGTCAACATATACACGTATGATTTAGTTAATGAAGATTTTTCAATGCCGAGAACCTCGATCAGAGAGTAAAAAAGGCGTAAGGTTCACAATGGTGTAAAATTAAAATGGGTTATACAGGACTAGAATTCGAGTTACAGGAACAAGGGCCTAACCAACCACCCAAGAATGGAATCGTCGAGCGAAAACCCGTGGCAACCTCCTAGAAGCAGCTTTTCTTGCCACCAGACCTTTCTCCATCAATTATGAATCTGATGCCGTCACTAAACACATTCCTTAAATTTTAGCCATTTGTTGAGTGTTTTTTTTGGTGTCTAATCCGCATATATATCACCATTGCCCTTGATGTTCTTGACTGTATATCTCTTAAATGTCAACATATACATGTGTGATTTAGTTTACGAAGATTTTTCAATGCCGAGAACCTCGATCAGAGAGTAAAAAAGGCGTAAGGTTCATAATGGCATACAATTAAAATGGGATATACCGGGCTAGGATTCGAGTTACAGGAACAAGGGCCAAACCAACCACCCAAGAATGGAATCGTCGAGCGAAAACCCTTGACAACCTCCTAGAAGCAGCTTTTCTTGCCACCAGACCTTTCTCCATCAATTAGGAATCTGATGCCGTCACTAAACACATTCCTTAAATTGTCGTCATTTGTTGAGTGTTTTTTTTGGTGTCTAATCCACATATATATCACCATTGCCCATGATTTTCTTGACTGTATATCTCTTAAATGTCAACATATACACGTGTGATTTAGTTTACGAAGATTTTTCAATGCCGAGAACCTCGATCAGAGAGTAAAAAAGGCGTAAGGTTCACAATGGTGTAAAATTAAAATGGGTTATCCCGGGCTAGGATTCGAGTTACAAGAACAACGGCCAAACCAACCACCCAATAATGGAATCGTCGAGCGAAAACACTTGACAACCACCTAGAAGCAGCTTTTCTTGCCACCAGACCTTTCTCCATCGATTAGGAATCTTATGCCATCACTAAACACATTCTTTAAATTGTAGCCATTTGTTGAGTGTTTTTTTAGTGTCTAATCCGCATATATATCACTATTGCCCTTGATTTTGTTGACTGTATATCTCTTAAATGTCCACGTACACACGTGTGATTTAGTTTACGGAGATTTTTCAATGCCGACAACCTCAATCAGAGAGTAAAAAAGGCGTAAGGTTCACAATGGTCTAAAATTAAAATGGGTTATCCCGGGCTAGGATTCGAGTTACAAGAACAACGGCCAAACCAACCACCCAATAATGGAATCGTCGAGCGAAAACACTTGACAACCACCTAGAAGCAGCTTTTCTTGCCACCAGACCTTTCTCCATCGATTAGGAATCTTATGCCATCACTAAACACATTCTTTAAATTGTAGCCATTTGTTGAGTGTTTTTTTAGTGTCTAATCCGCATATATATCACTATTGCCCTTGATTTTGTTGAGTGTATATCTCTTAAATGTCCACATACACACGTGTGATTTAGTTTACGGAGATTTTTCAATGCCGACAACCTCAATCAGAGAGTAAAAAAGGCGTAAGGTTCACAATTGTCTAAAATTAAAATGGGATATACCGGGCTAGGATTCGAGTTACAGGAACAAGGGACAAACCAACCACCCAAGAATGGAATCGTCGAGCGAAAACACTTGACAACCTCCTAGAAGCTGCTTTTCTTGCCACCAGACCTTTCTCCATCAATTAGGAATCTGATGCCATCACTAAACACATTCCTTAAATTGTAGCCATTTGTTAAGTGTTTTTTTGGTGTCTAATCCGCATATATATCACCATTGCCCATGATTTTCTTGACTGTATATCTCTTAATGTCAACATATACACGTATGATTTAGTTAATGAAGATTTTTCAATGCCGAGAACCTCGATCAGAGTGTAAAAAAGGCGTAAGGTTCACAATGGTGTAAAATTAAAATGGGTTATACAGGATTAGAATTCGAGTTACAGGAACAAGGGCCTAACCAACCACCCAAGAATGGAATCGTCGAGCGAAAACCCGTGACAACCTCCTAGAAGCAGCTTTTCTTACCACCAGACCTTTCTCCATCAATTATGAATCTGATGCCGTCACTAAACACATTCCTTAAATTTTAGCCATTTGTTGAGTGTTTTTTTGGTGTCTAATCCGCATATATATCACCATTGCCCTTGATGTTCTTGACTGTATATCTCTTAAATGTCAACATATACATGTGTGATTTAGTTTACGAAGATTTTTCAATGCTGAGAACCTCGATCAGAGAGTAAAAAAGGCGTAAGGTTCATAATGGCGTACAATTAAAATGGGATATACCGGGCTAGGATTCGAGTTACAGGAACAAGGGCCAAACCAACCACCCAAGAATGGAATCGTCGAGCGAAAACCCTTGACAACCTCCTAGAAGCAGCTTTTCTTGCCACCAGACCTTTCTCCATCAATTAGGAATCTGATGCCGTCACTAAACACATTCCTTAAATTTTCGTCATTTGTTGAGTGTTTTTTTTGGTGTCTAATCCGCATATATATCACCATTGCCCATGATTTTCTTGACTGTATATCTCTTAAATGTCAACATATACACGTGTGATTTAGTTTACGAAGATTTTTCAATGCCGAGAACCTCGATCAGAGAGTAAAAAAGGCGTAAGGTTCACAATGGTGTAAAATTAAAATGGGTTATCCCGGGCTAGGATTCGAGTTACAGGAACAACGGCCAAACCAACCACCCAATAATGGAATCGTCGAGCGAAAACACTTGACAACCACCTAGAAGCAGCTTTTCTTGCCACCAGACCTTTCTCCATCGATTAGGAATCTTATGCCATCACTAAACACATTCTTTAAATTGTAGCCATTTGTTGAGTGTTTTTTTAGTGTCTAATCCGCATATATATCACTATTGCCCTTGATTTTGTTGACTGTATATCTCTTAAATGTCCACGTACACACGTGTGATTTAGTTTACGGAGATTTTTCAATGCCGACAACCTCAATCAGAGAGTAAAAAAGGCGTAAGGTTCACAATGGTCTAAAATTAAAATGGGATATACCGGGCTAGGATTCGAGTTACAGGAACAAGGGACAAACCAACCACCCAAGAATGGAATCGTCGAGCGAAAACACTTGACAACCTCCTAGAAGCTGCTTTTCTTGCCACCAGACCTTTCTCCATCAATTAGGAATCTGATGCCATCACTAAACACATTCCTTAAATTGTAGCCATTTGTTAAGTGTTTTTTTGGTGTCTAATCCGCATATATATCACCATTGCCCTTGATTTTCTTGACTGTATATCTCTTAATGTCAACATATACACGTATGATTTAGTTAATGAAGATTTTTCAATGCCGAGAACCTCGATCAGAGAGTAAAAAAGGCGTAAGGTTCACAATGGTGTAAAATTAAAATGGGTTATACAGGACTAGAATTCGAGTTACAGGAACAAGGGCCTAACCAACCACCCAAGAATGGAATCGTCGAGCGAAAACCCGTGACAACCTCCTAGAAGCAGATTTTCTTGCCACCAGACCTTTCTCCATCATTTATGAATCTGATGCCGTCACTAAACACATTCCTTAAATTTTAGCCATTTGTTGAGTGTTTTTTTTGGTGTCTAATCCGCATATATATCACCATTGCCCTTGATGTTCTTGACTGTATATCTCTTAAATGTCAACATATACATGTGTGATTTAGTTTACGAAGATTTTTCAATGCCGAGAACCTCGATCAGAGAGTAAAAAAGGCGTAAGGTTCATAATGGCGTACAATTAAAATGGGATATACCGGGCTAGGATTCGAGTTACAGGAACAAGGGCCAAACCAACCACCCAAGAATGGAATCGTCGAGCGAAAACCCTTGACAACCTCCTAGAAGCAGCTTTTCTTGCCACCAGACCTTTCTCCATCAATTAGGAATCTGATGCCGTCACTAAACACATTCCTTAAATTGTCGTCATTTGTTGAGTGTTTTTTTTGGTGTCTAATCCGCATATATATCACCATTGCCCATGATTTTCTTGACTGTATAACTCTTAAATGTCAACATATACACGTGTGATTTAGTTTACGAAGATTTTTCAATGCCGAGAACCTCGATCAGAGAGTAAAAAAGGCGTAAGGTTCACAATGGTGTAAAATTAAAATGGGTTATCCTGGGCTAGGATTCTAGTTACAGGAACAACGGCCAAACCAACCACCCAATAATGGAATCGTCGAGCGAAAACACTTGACAACCACCTAGAAGCAGCCTTTCTTGCCACCAGACCTTTCTCCATCGATTAGGAATCTTATGCCATCACTAAACACATTCTTTAAATTGTAGCCATTTGTTGAGTGTTTTTTTAGTGTCTAATCCGCATATATATCACTATTGCCCTTGATTTTCTTGACTGTATATCTCTTAAATGTCCACGTACACACGTGTGATTTAGTTTACGGAGATTTTTCAATGCCGACAACCACAATCAGAGAGTAAAAAAGGCGTAAGGTTCACAATGGTCTAAAATTAAAATGGGATATACCGGGCTAGGATTCGAGTTACAGGAACAAGGGACAAACCAACCACCCAAGAATGGAATCGTCGAGCGAAAACACTTGACAACCTCCTAGAAGCAGCTTTTCTTGCCACCAGACCTTTCTCCATCAATTAGGAATCTGATGCCATCACTAAACACATTCCTTAAATTGTAGCCATTTGTTAAGTGTTTTTTTGGTGTCTAATCCGCATATATATCACCATTGCCCTTGATTTTCTTGACTGTATATCTCTTAATGTCAACATATACACGTATGATCTAGTTAATGAAGATTTTTTTAGTCTCTTATATATCACCATTGCCCATGATTTTCTTGACTGTATATCTCTTAAATGTCCACGTACACACGTGTGATTTAGTTTACGGAGATTTTTCAATGCCGAGAACCTCGATCAGAGAGAAAAAAAGGCGTAAGGTTCACAATGGTGTAAAATTAAAATGGGTTATACCGGGCTAGGATTCGAGTTACAGGAACAAGGGCCAAACCAACCACCCAATAATGGAATCGTCGAGCGAAAACACTTGACAACCACCTAGAAGCAGCTTTTCTTGCCACCAGACCTTTCTCCATCGATTAGGAATCTTATGCCATCACTAAACACATTCCTTAAATTGTAGCCATTTGTTGAGTGTTTTTTTTAGTGTCTAATCCGCATATATATCACTATTGCCCTTGAAATTCTTGACTGTATATCTCTTAAATGTCCACGTACACACGTGTGATTTAGTTTACGGAGATTTTTCAATGCTGACAACCTCAATCAGAGAGTAAAAAAGGCGTAAGGTTCACAATGGTGTAAAATTAAAATGGGATATACCGGGCTAGGATTCGAGTTACAGGAACAAGGGCCAAACCAACCACCCAAGAATGGAATTGTCGAGCGAAAACACTTGACAACCTCCTAGAAGTAGCTTTTCTTGCCGCCAGACCTTTCTCCATCAATTAGGAATCTGATGCCGTCACTAAACACATTCCTTAAATTGTAGCCATTTGTTAAGTGTTTTTTTGGTTTCTCATCCGCATATATATCACCATTGCCCTTGATTTTCTTGACTGTATATCTCTTAATGTCAACATATACACGTGTGATTTAGTTTACGAAGATTTTTCAATGCCGAGAACCTCGATCAGAGAGTAAAAAAGGCGTAAGGTTCACAATGGTGTAAAATTAAAATGGGACATACCGGGCTAGGATTCGATTTATAGGAACAAGGGCCAATCCAACCACCCAAGAATTGAATCGTCGAGGGAAAACACTTGACAACCCACTAGAAGCAGCTTTTCTTGCCACCAGACCTTTCTCCATCAATTAGGAATCTGATGCGGTCACTAAACACATTCCTTAAATTGTAGCCATTTGTTGAATGTTTTTTTTTTGGTGTCTAATCCGCATATATATCACCATTGCCCTTCATTTTCTTGACTGTATATTTCTTAAATGTCAACATATACACGTGTGATTTAGTTTACGAAGTTTTTTCAATGCCGAGAACCTCGATCAGAGAGTAAAAAAGGCGTAAGGTTCACAATGGTGTAAAATTAAAATGGTATACACCGGGCTAGGATTCGAGTTATAGGAACAGGGGCCAAACCAACCACCCAAGAATGGAATCGTCGAGCGAAAACACTTGATAACCTACTAGAAGCAGCTTTTCTTGCCATCAGACCTTTTTCCATCGATTAGGAATCTGATTCCGTCACTAAACACATTCCGTAAATTGTAGCCATTTGTTGAGTGTTTTTTTTTTGGTGTCTAATCCGTATATATATCACCATTAACTTTGATTTTCTTAACTGTATATCTCTTAAATGTCAACATATAAACGTGTGATTTACTTTACGAAGATTTTTTAATGCCGAGAACCTCGATCTGAGAGGAAAAAAGGCGTAAGGTTGACAATAGTTTAAATTTAAAATGGGATATACCGGGCTAGGATTCGAGTTACAGGAACAAATGCCAAACCAACCACCCAATAATGGAATCGTCGAGCGAAAACACTTGATATCCACCTAGAAGCAGCTTTTCTTGCCACCAGACCTTTCTCCATCAATTTGGAATCTGATGCCATCACTAAACACATTCCTTAAAATTTTGCCATTTGTTGAGTGGTTTTTAGTGTCTAATCCGCATATATATCACTATTGCCCTTGATTTTCTTGACTGTATATCTCATAAATGTCAACATATACATGTGTGATTTAGTTTACGAAGAATTTTCCATCCTTAGAACCTCGATCAGAGAGTAAAAAAGGCGTAAGATTCACAATAATGTAAAATTAAAATGGGATACACCGGGCTAGGATTCGAGTTACAAAAACAAGGGCCAAACCAACCACCCAAGAATGGAATTATCGAGCGAAAACACTTTACAACCTCCTAAAAGCAGCTTTTCTTGCCACCAGATTTTTCTCCATCAATTAGGAATCTGATGACGTCACGAAACACATTCCTTAAATTGTTGCCATTTGTTGAGTGGTTTTTTTAGGTGTCTAATCCGCATATATAACACCATTGCCCTTGATTTTGTTGACTGTATATATCTCTTAAATGTCAACATATACACGTGTGATTTAGTTTACGAAGATTTTTCAATGCCGAGAACCTCGATAAGAGAGTAAAAAAGGCGTAAGGTTCACAATCGTGTAACATTAAAATGGGATATACCGGGCTAGGATTCGAGTTACGGGAAAACGGGCCAAACCAACCACCCAAGAATGGAATCGTCGAGCGAAAATACTTGACAACCTCCTAGAAGCAGCTTTTCTGGCCCCCAGACCTTTCTCCATCAATTAGGAATCTGATCCCGTCACTAAACACATTCCTTAAATTGTAGCCATTTGTTGAGTGTTTTTTTTTGTGTCTAATCCGCATATATATCGACATTGCCCATGATTTTCTTGACTGTATATCTCTTAAATGTCAACATATACACGTGTGATTTAGTTTACGAAGATTTTTCAATGCCGAGAACTTCGATCAGAGACTCAAAAAGGCGTACGGTTCACAATGGTGTAAAATTAAAATGGGATATACCGGGCTAGGATTCGAGTTACAGCAACAAGGGCCAAACCAACCACCCAAGAATGGAATCGTCGAGCGAAAACACTTGACAACCTCCTAGAAGCAGCTTTTCTTGCCACCAGACCTTTCTCCATCAATTAGGAATTTGATGCCGTCACTAAACACATTCCTTAAATTGTAGCCATTTGTTGAGTGTTTTTTTTTGTGTCTAATCCGCATATATATCACCATTGCCCATGATTTTCCTAACTGTGTATCTCTTAAATGTCAACATTTACACGTGTGATTTAGTTTACGATGATTTTTCAATGCCGAGAACCTCGATCAGAGAGTAAAAAAGGTGTAAGGTTCACAATGGTGTAAAATTAAAATGGGATATACCGGGCTAGGATTTGAGTTACAGGAACAAGGGCTAAACCAACCACCCAAGAATGAAATCGTCGAGCGAAAACACTTGACAACCTCATAGAAGCAGCTTTTCTTGCCACCAGACCTTTCTCCGTCAATTAAGAATCTGATGTCGTTACTAAATACATTCCTTAAATTGTAGCCATTTGTTGAGTGCTTTTTTTTTGGTGTCTAATCCGCATATATATCACCATTGCCCTTGATTTTCTTGACTGTATATCTCTTAAATGTCAACATATACACGTGTGATTTAGTTTACAAAGATTTTTCAATGCCGAGAACCTCGATCAGAGAGTAAAAAAGGCGTAAGGTTCACAATGGTGCAATGCCGAGAACCTCGATCAGAGAGTAAAAAAGGCGTAAGGTTCACATTGGTGTAAGATTGAAATGGGATATACCGATTTACGATTCGAGTTACAGGAACAAGGTCCAAACCAACCACCCAAAAATGGAATTGTCGAGCGAAAACACTTGACAACCTCCTAGAAGCTGCTTTTCTTGCCAACAGACCTTTCTCCATCAATTAGGAATCTGATGCCATCACTAAACACATTCCTTAAATTGTAGCCATTTGTTGAGTGTTTTTTTTGTGTCTAATCCGCATATATATCACCATTGCCCTTGATTTTCTTGACTGTATATCTCTTAAATGTTAACAAATACACGTGTGATTTAGTTTACGAAGATTTTTCAATGCCGAGAACCTCGATTAGAGAGTAAAAAATGCGTAAGGTTCACAATGGTGTTGTTAGGATCGGAGGCTCTAGTGATTGTGCTTGTTTGTATAATTTGAACAAATCAAATAGAAATGAATAGAGTTTAAGTGCAGCGGAAATGAATCAACAAACTTTGTAAACACAATCAAAGAGAGAAACAGTTTTGATAAACACATGCTTGACATTAAGTCAGAAGATTTACAATACAAATCAAAAGATTACAAGCATGCTTACAAACCACACTCCCCCTCAGCCTGATACTCCATGGTTGGTTGCAGAAGATGAAAGGATTGAATTGAGGAGAAGAACTCACTCAAAACGATCAAATGTAACAGTACAGGGTACTGCTCCATTTATAGACAATCCAAACCACTTAGGCATCTCAGCTGACATCAACATGAAAGCGACGTCTAACAACCTAACAACCTGTAACAACTGTTCCTATACAAACACTGCTAATCTTAACCATTGACTATATATATATATAAAACAGATGTCACACTAAACTACTGCTTTCTCTTTACATCAGTGTTTTCCTCAAGGTTGATCAGTCCTTGATTGGGCAGTGCTTTGTCTTCAGTAGATTGAACCAGCAGTGTTTACTTCTTCAAGGCTTTGTCAGCAGTTTAATGGGTAGCAGCAGTTGTATACGGACAGTGGATAGAGGACCATCAGATGTTATTATAACTTTCAAGGGAGGAGTCTATTATAAACAGCTGCTTATTATGAATCCACTGTTGTGATCCGGTTTTGGCTTTCATTATATGTTCCTCTGGTAGGGTTCAATCCCAACAATCTCCCCCTGGAACAGATAATGCCAAAACCCTTCATTATTCTGGATTTTTATTTCTCATCAGAAGTTCCTTAGCTTGTCTTTTAAAATCTTCTTCAAAGTCCTTGGAACTTGAGTCATCCTCATCCCTGCACAGTGTAAGTTCAAGGAGATCCTGCAAATCTTCAACACCAAGACCTAGTGCTTCTTTCCTTGATATGTACTTCACTTCACCATTGGATCTGACCAGGGTCAATACATGGGTCTTTTGATCAGACATCCACTTTAGTACTTTTGAACCCAATGGGTTTCTTGGGAGAGATTTATTCACATATGAGTTGGGAGATTTTGGCCTTGTAAAGATTCGTAGAGCAGTATCCTAAGCTTCAGACATTTGTTTGAAAGCCTTTTCTATGACTTCATTTGCTGCAGCTATGTCTTCTGCAACTTCTTTGTCAATCTGCTCTTGTCTCTTTTGCTCAATGTCTGAGATATCTGCTGCTGTGTTAGGTGATGCAGGTTTGGTTAATACCTTTTTGACAAGGTTTTGAAGTTTCACTGAGCTATCTTCTTTTAGATCCATTTTCTTGATGGCTTCTGTAAAGTACTCAGCTTCCTTTTCTTTTGCTTCTTCACTGGTCAACAGTTTTCCTTTTTCTTGGTTTTTCACAAGGACAGGGTTATCTGCTGATGTGATCAGTGATTCAAGAGCACTAATCTGCTGTTCTAGCCTTTTGTAGTCAGACTTCTTTGGAGTGTCTGAGACTGTTATCCTCCTTTTCTTAAGCCTTTCATATGCCTCATCGGTATACTGCTTTGTCCATTTTGCTATGGCTTCAGCAGTATCCACCTTAGCATCCACCAGCTCCTGCTTCTTTCTTTTGTACTCAGATATAAGGTCAGCAATGAGCTTTTTGTATTTGTTCCAATTTGGAGCTGTCTTCTTCTTTCTTGGATCATTTTTTATTCTTTCAATTCTGTTTGCCTCATGCTTTAATGCAACTATTGGCCATTCTTCGAATTGTTTTTCTTCAGTTGGATAGAATTTTTCTTTCATAATGTATGCAAGATACTCTTTTCTCATTTCTTTTCGTGAGTTTGCATTGGGTGGTAGGTTTGACATTTCTGTAGGTCCCCTATTCGTATGGATCTTCAACAGAATTGTCTTTCCAATCAAGAGTGCGGAATCCTCTTGATCAGAATATCACAGAAACAAGTAGAAAACAGAAACAGCAAGACACTTTCAATCCGGATCTTTATTGATTATCTATCAAAGCGATTACAATCAATCAAGATCCCTAACCACACTCAAATTCGTCCAAGCTAGCTCTCACGAATTTCTATGCCTCACAAACTCTGTTTTGGCTGATTAACCTAAACCCTAAAGCCTAACCTTGTTTATATAACACAAGGTTACTACTTGGGCCAAGGTTAAACATCATGGACTACGAATTGGACAGGCCCAATTCGCCACACATCCCCATAAGTATGGGTTTGGTTAGCCCAAACTTTACAACTAACTATTACAAAGCTAAACCCGCTAACTGTTTATCATTTAACTAATTACAAGATATCCAAAGACCAAATCTAAGCTGTTGTCACAAACATGCACCAACAAACTCCCCCTTGACAATAGCTTCATAAAATAACTTTGTCTTCAGTCGTCTTGCAATCTTCATGTAGTCTTGCACTGTCTTTGGTCTTTGGATAGCTTCAGCTTCAATAGCTTCTGTCAGCAACAGACTCCCCCTAAGCTGATGCATCCAATCACCAAATCTTCAAAAACTTTAGCGTTTGAGTACACTCCAGTTCAGCATATGTATAGCAATCTTCAAACTCTTCACTTTGTCTGCAATATAGAAAGGAGGTTCTACCATGCATCCAATCAAACTCTCATCTTCACAGCAACTCATCACTTCAACTTCTCAGCAACACACTGCTTCAATCTGTATACTATAAAACAAACATCTCGAGAAACCATAAGAATTTTTCAACATAAGTTAAACAAATTATTATTATTCAAGAGATAGTTAAACTGTATCACAGATTAAGCATTTTCAATTTCATTACCAACACGCAAAACTTTTTAATCACACCCTATAACCCGCATGATTCAAAATTTTGAACTCACTTTCTAACACTGTCTCCCCCTATCAGTAACAATTCCTCCAAGAATAACAGTTTTCCGTACGTTAAGAACTTTAAACAGAAAAAGACACTATTTTTGGATTTTTATATTTTCTAAAAGCAAGTAAATACAAAAAACAATAAACACTCTATTTTTGTGAGAATCACTGGTAAGAAGATCATATCAGCACAATCAAACTGTTTCACACTATTAGATAATTCTTTATGTAATTTTTCATGAAAAACAGTTCAAGACGATTACCAGTATGTTTGTCCTCTTAAACAAAATGCATGAACATTTCAAGTACCATTACCATATGATACGTTAAGGTAATATTAATTACTGAAATATTAGTGTGTCCCACTTCAGGATATACCCCCACGATCAAGGTATGCACAAAGATTCATCGTAGCAGGTGAGTATACTGAATTCATCCTTTAAGATATTCTGACAATGTCTAGGTCTGCATATAATATGTTTTAGCATGTTTTGATTACTTAACAATGAACACCCAAATAAATACTAATCAAATCCTGGAAATATAAACAACACACTATATCATGCAAGTATCTTCCCTACCACATATTTCACAAGTCCAATCCAGATTTCTGAAATCTTAACTGGGAATAGGTTGAGAAGAGAACAGAATAGATCTTTAGGAGAGATGGTATAATATACAGATCAAATGAGTTTTTCTCAGTTTGATATAGGTTTCTTGGGTTTCATTTGGGAACTTGAGGGCCTCTTTCGGGTGTATTAGATCTATAGCGCGACAACGTACAGCTAGGTCAGCATGTATCTGGATGCAGCAGAAGCTGTCGTTGCCTAGCACCTCCAGGTCAGCATATATCTGGATGCAGCATAGGAGGTACACGATTTTTTTCAGAGAAGATTTCAGAATCAGATCAAAATTGTGTGTATCAGGACAACATACAAACATTCAAATAGAAATGAGCTAATTCCAAGTGACTTTCTTTCCTGGGGTCATGTACAATTTTAGTTCTGAACAGAAAGACAGCCAAGATATCCCCAGATGAAATAACAGTATAAAGACCCAAAACTTCAGATTTTGGCAATCTATCAACGCAAGATTTAAGGTCATTAAACCATACACCACTGATGTGTTCCCCACTCATATTCAGTTCATTTAGATTTATATCACATTGGTAAGTTGATTATTTCATGCTTTTTGCCTACTGGTACATCATATAATGAAGCTGCTATCACACTTAAGCAATTTTAATATCATTTCAGTGTGACAGTCTAACTTGCTAATGTACTATCATTTCTTCTTTTTCACACAGTGATAACTCATTTTTGTTTTTCTATTTTTTTATGTTTTTGATTTTCAAATTTTTTTTTATTTTTGATTTTTAAGAAAAGCAGTAAACTATTTACAAAAATTCTTATGAAAAACCAGTTATTCAGGATTCCTCATCCCGTTGAGTTCGACTAAGTGTTCAAAGCGAGCCCTGTCAAAAGCTTTAATATAAAGATCTGCCAGGTTATCTAGTGTGTCGAATCAGCACTTTGAACTTCAATTTAAATCATTTCAATATAAATATATCAACAATCTCACATCCCCCTTCATATGCCTAGAGCAGCCATTATCAACATAAGTTGATAATCCTCCTTAGCAGCTCCTGCACACACCAACTAAGAAATTAGTTAGATTGGGGGACCCAAGCCTTAATGGTCTTGGGTCGTCCAAATTCACCAACTACTGGAACATCCATCCAATATCCATTACTCCTAACTGGAGTCTTGGATCTCAGACCTGTTGATGTAAATGGGTTTTGATTTCCACTAGGTCTTTGGTCCTGAGGGTTCCTATACATATTTGGACTATTTGACCTTTGGAAATTTTGATTTTGGTACCTTGAATTTTGATTCCAAGAAGCATTATAGTTATAATTTCTAAAGCCATTGTTATAAAAATTTCGACAACCATTATTTTGGTATCGATTTTGATATTGACCTTGACTTCTGAAATTATTTGAATTTCCATTAAAATTGTTCATTTTTGGTGAACTGCTTCTAGGTCTCTCAAATCTGCCTGGTGGAGATCTAGGCTGAAATCTTGGTTGATTTCTTTGAAAACGTGGAACTTGTGGAGTTCCTTTTTCAGCCTTATCTTCACCAACAGCAACATTTTCTGGTTGCTTAGGAGCAGATTTCTTTAGAGAATTTAAACCTTTCTCCTCACTATCACCTTTCTTGTCAGGTAATTTCCCTCTCTGTTTTTCACTAAGTTGTGCTTCACTCTTTTTGTTAGGACAGCAGCTTGCTACATGTCCCTTGACGTGACATTTGAAGCACGATCTCTTTCTCGAAGACTTCTTAGCTGGAGTCTCTGAGGTAGATCCCTTATCAGATGGTGATGATCCCTTGGATGAACCTTGTTCAGTTTGCTTTAATTCAGATTTTTCTATGCTCTTATTTTTAGCAAACTCTACATTCGATTCATTTTCAATAACAGCAGTTTCGTTTTTCATATCACTACCTTGAACAAAATTAATCTTTTTGACAAAAGCTTGATTTTTATTCTTAGGCGGTGAATTTTTCTTTTTAAAAGGTTCCCTGTTATTGTTTTCCTTAGCCTCATCATTCTCAGATCCATCACCTTGACTTGATGTGGATGCGAAACTACTTGGTGTAGATGCCATAAAGTCTGCTAGCTCATTTTCACTAGGCAGGAATGAATAGTCATGACTAAGAGGAGGTGGAACTTCATTAAATCCCTGGAAGCCCACACTGGTCTTGTCATTACTCTTCTTTAACCCACCCATCATGTGTTTCATAACAAAAGATGAATCTCTGAATTGACTCAATTTCTTTTCAAGTTCAACAATTTTGAGTTGTGCATCTGACAACTCTTTGCATTTTTCAGAAACCTCTTTTGTTTTCTCAGCCATCATGCCATGAGCTAAGTCTATGACTTGAAGTTTTTCATTTAGTTTGCAAGTTAAAGCTTCAATTTCAGCTTCACAACCTTTTATTTTCTTCAAGTATGACGATTCATTTCTTTTAACAAAAAAGTTTGCTTCTTTTATGTTAGACATCTCACTTACCAGACTTTGGTTCTGTGTTGTCAACCTGGCAACCTCACCCTGTAGTTCACGACATCTCAAACATACTGAATTAGATTGTACCTCTTTCTCAAGAACTTCTGAGGTTTCATCAGCAACAACCTGTTCAGCTTCACTCTCTTTCTCTACTTTAGCATCCACTTTTGCTTCAGCATTCTCCACTTGAGCTTCAGCATTCTCCACTTGAGCTTCAGCATTTTTCACTTCAGATTCAGCATCACTCACACTAGTTTCAGCCTCATCAACTGGCACTATCTCTGCCATGAATGCCTGAGTGGCACTCTCATTTCCCTGATATCGCTTTTGTAATGCATCCCACATATCCTTTGAATTTGTGTACTTTGTGAAGGTATGCTTGATGCTATCAGGTAAAGACATTTTAATTGCAGCCAATGCTCTCTTTTCAGCGTCATACATCTTTTTGTCATCCTCTTTCATGTTCACATAGTCTGTTCTACGTGGTCTGCCCTCATAATCGTGTGTTGGGTTTATGTACCCATCTTCAATACAGATCCACATGCGTGCATCCTGAGATTCAATGAAGGATTTGAAGTTGTCCTTCCATGTAAGATAATTCTCCACCTACATCATCTTAGGTGCTTTCAAATTCATCAAGTTTGACATTTTAACGTAACAGACTGTTAAAACCGTACAAAAGATCTCTGAAAACAGTGGTTACCAAATTACACCGTTAGAATCGTCTCGAAAAGACGAATCCAATGATATCTAATGTCGAAAACCGAATTCGGGAATTTCCAGAGTCTGTTTTTTTTTTTACCCTAAAAATCCAAGGAATTCAACGGTCCAAACGGTACTATCTAACGAGCTACGGATCAATTTCTATTTGCGAAACAGTCAAATTTTATCGACGCTTGCCAACTGAAATTCCACCACTTTTATTAATTTCGCTGCCTTAATTTCGCTGAGAGTGTTGTTAATTTCGCTAGGTCTGCTTCGCTGACAAGTCAAATTCGCTGATTAAGTTCACTAGTCAATTTCGCTGATCAAGTTCGCTGGTTATTTTTGCAGGGTAAATTCGCTATTACGACGGCCTGTAAGTCGCTGAAAACCGTAATAATTTCGCTGTGGAAAATCTTACGATTACCAAAGTCGCCTTTGGATTTACTTCGCCGATAACTATGCTGGTACTGATGATTTCGCAGGATTTCGCAGGTCAAACAAAATTCGCTGACTTGTTAATTTCGCTAAATCAGTAAATTCGGAAACTTGATCTGTTGAACTTTTTAAAGATTCTATCTCCTCTCCAACACAAATCTGCAAAATCAAACAACCTAATCAGCTCAAAATTTTCGAAAATTATGAAGAACAGATTGAAAACCACGAAGAACACGAAGAACAGTCTTCGAATCTTCAAGAAATTCAGCCAAAATTCTTCACACAAACAACCAAAAACTGTCCTGCAAACCCTAAAACCTGCACAAACAGCAAACAAACAATGCAGAAGATCAAAACAGCCAACAAAATTCGAAAATTTTATCAAACCAACAGAAAAATTCGAAAATTTTAAAAACCCTAATTTTTCAAAAATTTCGAAAACTCCCTGTTTCTGCCAAGAACAATTCTGAACCGAGCCTTCAAGAGCCTAGTGCTCTGATACCAATTTTAGGTCCCCTATTCGTATGGATCTTCAACAGAATTGTCTTTCCAATCAAGAGTGCGGAATCCTCTTGATCAGAATAAGCAGAAAACGTGTAGGAAACAGAAACAGCAAATCCCTTTCAAACTGGTCTTTATTGATTATCAATCTTAACGAATTACAATCAATCAAGACCACAAATTCGTCCAAACCCTAGAGCCTTCACGAATTCTCTCACACAAACTGTTTTGGCTGATTAACCTAAACCCTAAAGCCTAACCTTGTTTATATAACACAAGGTTACTACTTGGGCCAAGGTTAAACATATTGGACTGCGAATTGGACAGGCCCAATTCGCCCCACATCCCCATAAGTATGGGTTTGGTTAGCCTAAACATTACAACTCACTAATACAAAGCTAAACCCGCTAACCGTTTTTCGTTTAACTAATTACAAGATATCCAAAGACCAAATCTAAGCTGTTGTCACAAACATGCACCAACAACTTTTGTGCTAAGTGTATATAGTATGTGTTATACGTGCTAGTGTATTAAGACTTAAAAATACACTAAATACTCATGAGAAGTATAAACACAAAATACACATACAACATACAAGATACATAATTCGGGTGCAAAGTGCAAAACACGAGATACTTATATTAATTTTTGAGAAAATAATATAAGTAAGATACTTAGTTAAAAATATAAAATATTTTTAACACAAAAAAACATATACAAAAGATAGTGACTGTACTTGTGCGATACAAGTCTAGTGACTAACATTAAGAAAACGCGTATAGGTCACGACGTTAATTAAGCAAATCCGGTGAAGTTTACGACGCAAGGAACGCAAAGTTGTGAGCTCATGCTCCCCCTTTTCTTTTAACTGTTTTCAGTTTTATAACTTCGGGGGTGAAATACATGTTAAAAATATTACTATGTTTACAAATGGTATGTTAACAAGAAGCACACTTTGTGAGAACGAGTACCAAGTGTGATGAGATATAAGAATACAAGAAGCGCACTTGGTGAGGACGAGTACCAAGTATGATGCGTTATGAGAAATGATACGAGAAATCGTGTCACGAATAGGGTACATAAGCACCATTAATCAACAATATACCCAGACCGCAGAACAAAAGGTTAGATCTAACGGGTGCCGGGCAGCCACACTCTCGGTGAGGGCGAGAATCGAGTAGTGCTTTTGTGTCTCAGAATATGCCAACTAGAAAAATGCCTAAGGTTTGGTGACTTTCTATGTCGTGTCACATGTTAATGGCCTTGCAACCCATTAACAAATCCTGATACTTACAGGAATACTTTATTTACATAAAATTCATA
This sequence comes from Helianthus tuberosus, assembly GCA_030545235.1. Lineage (NCBI taxonomy): Eukaryota > Viridiplantae > Streptophyta > Magnoliopsida > Asterales > Asteraceae > Helianthus > Helianthus tuberosus. The sequence continues at coordinate 178,311,282 of CM060431.1, forward strand.
CCATACTAAAACTTGAATTATACTTGAGTACGTGGGGTACTCAAGAAAACGGGAATTATACTTAAGTACGTGGGGTACTCAAGAAAACTTGAATTATACTTGAGTACGTGGGGTACTCAAGAAAACGGGAATTATACTTGAGTACGTGGGGTACTCAAGAAAAACTTGAATTATACATAAGTACGTGGTGTACACATGGATACTTGATTTATATATGAAAACTTGATTTATACATGACACAAACTATGTTTTCATACAAAGTATACAAACGTGAAATACAAAAACTGCATGAATTCACACCAACATTATGTTGACGTTTTTCCAAAACTCACATGTATTTCAGGTAACTAGGATGGATGTGCGCGTGGTCTTACTCATGCTCGTGGATGTCGCTTTGTTTATCGTTAAATAAAGTTGTGACTTTTAAGACAATATGCTATCTCGTGTTGTAAACACTTGACATATGTTCTCAGTAATGTAATGTTTGAAGTTATTTTTGAGCATGTAGTGTGTTTACCTTTCGTATGCAATGAGAACCTTTCATGATCACACCTCGTGCTTCCGCCGCAGAAAGGGGTGTGACAGATTGGTATCAGAGTTGCGATTGTAGTGAACCAGGATTCCTTCTCGAGTCTAGTCTACAATCTCTAGGATCCTTTCACGAAAACAATTTTTCAAAGAGTTTTCATTGCATAAAACGTCCCGCGACATCCACTACCTGAAACTGTCTACATGAGTCTAGAAAAGACACTACGAGACTTAGAGTGCACTTGAGTAGCACCTGTCGTTGACTAGAAATTACTTGCAATTATGTGTGATAATTAGCATATACTAGAAGTAGAATGTCACAAGTATACGTGACTTTATCTAAAAGCGATGGCCCATCTGAAGGAAGAAATACGAGGATGAAACGAACTGTGCGGACTGTGCAAGGAGTTACGTAATTATGGATGCATACATAATTATGGGATTCAGTGCACAGAAATCACAGCAAGTCTTGCCGCGTATAGATTCCCTCAGTGCAAGAAAAGGTCAAACATGAACACCAGCCTATTAAATACTCTGCTAGAGTAATAATTGTTTGACGTCACTTATGTGGTATATATATATACTACTACTGTCTAGTATGACGATATCAAACAAATGCCTAAACCTATTGGGTTGTGTTCGTCAGAACATGGCACCCAGAAGAGCTGTGAACGCTCGTAACCAACCTCCTCCTCCCCTACTGCCAAGAACTACTGAAGAGCTGAACGCTCTACTGGGAGAAAGGATCTCCGCTGCCATCGCCCAGTACGAGGCGAACCGTACTCAAGACAGTGGAGGACCAAGCAACGCTAGACGTAACGGGCATGGAGATTCATCTGGAGGCGACGCAGTTCAAGGCTGCACTTTCAAGCAGTTTCCCGACTGCAAGCCGATGAACTATGACGGCACAGGAGGTGTAGTAGCATTTGTACGCTGGACAGAGAAGACTGAAGCTACTATCCGCATGAGCAAGTGTACCGCGGATCAGCAAGTCACCTTCGCTACTGGGCTGTTTGTCGAGGAAGCTCTGACCTGGTGGAACTTGCAAGTCCAAACATTGGGCGATGATGCCGCTTATGGCCTAACTTGGGATGAACTGAAGGAAAGAACCGAAATGGAAATGGTGCTAGAAACAAGAATGGTAACAAGAATGGCAACGGGAAGGGGCGGAACCAAGGATGCTTCAGATGTGGAAGCAATGATCTTTTCATGAAGGACTGCCCAGAGGGAAACAATGCTCAGGCTCGAGCATTTGTGATTGGAGCAAAGAACGCACGCGAGGACCCTAATGTGGTCACCGGTACGTTTCTCATTAACAATCACTTTGCATCCATATTATTTGACACTGGCGCTGATTATAGCTTCATGTCTGTGGAATTTAAACGCATGCTTGGAATAGAATCTAGTAGATTAGAAATTCCTTATTCCATAGAACTAGGCAATGGTAAACTTTTTGAATCGGGCGAAGTTGTTAGAGGCTGCACACTAGAACTTGGTGAACGAAGATTTAGCATCGACCTCTTACCTATTCAATTGGGTAGCTTCGATGTAGTGGTCGGAATGGACTGGCTGTCCAAGAACAAAGCTGAAGTTGTATGTCATGAGAAAATCATTCGCATCCCTCTGGCAAATGATGAAACTCTCATCGTGCATGGAGAAAAACGAGACGCGCCTCTTCGAATCATCAGTTGTATGAAGGCACAGAAGTGCTTAAGGAAAGGATGTGTTGCCTTCCTAGCACACGTGGTAGACAAGAAGGCTGTGGAGCCAAAACTCGAAGACATTCCTTTGGTGAAGGAATTTCCTGATGTGTTCCCTGAAGATCTGCCAGGACTACCTCCGCAACGATAAGTCGAATTCCGTATTGACTTGGTTCCAGGAGCCGCTCCTGTAGCCAAGGCACCCTATCGACTTGCACCATCCGAAATGCAAGAATCATCTACACAACTCCAGGAGTTGTTGGATAAAGGATTTATAAGGCCAAGCTTCTCGCCCTGGGGAGCTCCGGTATTGTTCGTAAAGAAGAAGGATGGAACACTGCGGATGTGTATCGATTACAGGGAACTGAACAAGCTCACGATCAAGAATCGGTATCCACTACCGAGGATTGATGACTTATTTGATCAATTGCAAGGATCAAGCTACTATTCCAAGATCGACCTTCGATCTGGATACCATCAGCTAAGAATCCAAGAAGAAAGCGTGCCAAAGACCGCCTTCCGAACGCGTTATGGGCACTACGAGTTTCTTGTGATGCCGTTCGGGCTGACGAACGCGCCAGCGGTATTTATGGATCTGATGAACCGTGTATGCAAACCATATCTCGATAAATTCGTGATTGTATTTATCGATGATATCCTGATTTACTCGCGAACCAAAGAAGAACACGAGCAACATCTCAGAACTATCTTGGAACTACTGAAGAAAGAGAAGCTTTATGCAAAATTCTCAAAATGCAAATTCTGGATTCGCGAAGTACAATTTCTGGGTCACGTTGTGAACGAGAAGGGCATTCATGTAGACCCATCCAATATTGAAGCAATAAAGAATTGGGAAGCTCCCAAGACCCCAACTGAAATTCGACAATTTTTAGGCTTAGCGGGCTATTATCGGCGATTCATCGAGAATTTCTCAAAGATAGTTCAACCGCTAACGACCCTTACTCAGAAAGACAAGAAATACGACTGGGGTTACAAACAGGAAGAAGCCTTCCAGTTACTTAAAAACAAGCTATGCGATGCACCGATACTATCATTACCCGAAGGCACCGAAGACTTCGTGGTATACTGTGACGCTTCACGACAAGGGTTGGGTTGCGTGCTCATGCAGCGCCAGAAAGTCATCGCTTACGCTTCAAGACAATTGAAGGTACATGAAAGGAACTATACCACTCACGACCTGGAGCTAGGCGCGCAGTGGTATTCGCCTTGAAGATCTGGCGACACTATCTATATGGTACTCGATGTACAATTTTCACAGATCACAAAAGCTTACAACACATATTTGATCAGAAGGAATTGAATATGCGCCAGCGGCGATGGGTCGAGCTGCTGAATGACTATGACTGTGAGATTAAGTACCATCCTGGAAAGGCAAACGTTGTAGCAGATGCGTTAAGCCGAAAAGAAAGGGTTAAGACCCTAAGGGTTCGAGCATTGGAAATGACTATTCGAACGAACCTCACTGCACGCATTCGTGATGCACAACAAGAAGCTCTTAAAGGAGAGAACCGTAAGACTGAATACCTCCGGGGTATGCTGAAATACATGGTGCCAAATGAAGAGGGAGCCTTATACTTTAAGAAGCGTATTTGGGTTCCACTCTATGGTGGCATACGAGAAGTCATTCTTGACGAAGCGCACAAATCAAGATACTCGATCCATCCAGGATCAGATAAAATGTATCAAGATTTGAAAGAATATTATTGGTGGCCGAGACTCAAAAGCGACGTTGCTGTTTATGTTGGAAAATGACTAACCTGTGCTAAGGTTAAGGCCGAATATCAGAAACCGTCTGGCCTCCTACAACAACCAGAGATTCCCCAGTGGAAGTGGGAACAAATCTCGATGGACTTCATAACAAAACTACCCAGGACCCCGAGAGGGCACGATATGATATGGGTAATAGTTGATCGATTAACGAAATCTGCGCATTTCCTACCGATCCGAGAGAAGGATAGCACTGGAAAGCTTGCTGAGATATACTTAAAGGAAATCGTGGCACGTCATGGAGTGCCGATCTCGATTATTTCAGACAGAGATGGACGCTTTGTCTCAAGAATCTGGCAATCCTTTCAGGAAGCCTTTGGATCTCAATTAGATCTAAGCACGGCCTTCCATCCGCAAACAGACGGCCAGAGCGAACGGACTATACAAACGTTGGAAGATATGCTTCGCGCATGTGTCATGGATCTGGGCGGCAGCTGGGATACCCATCTACCCTTAGTTGAGTTTTCCTACAATAACAGCTATCATACGAGCATAAAAGCCGCACCGTTCGAAGCACTGTATGGCCGCAAGTGCCGATCGCCCTTATGTTGGGCAGATGCTGGAGATAAACGTATGGTTGGTCCTGAACTAGTACAAGAGACAACCGACAAGATCATGCAGATCCGAGAGCGCATTAAGGCGGCTCGAGATCGACCAAAGAGCTATGCTGATCTGAAAAGAAAACCAGTAGAATTCGAGGTGGGAGACAAAGTGTTGTTAAAGGTCTCACCTTGGAAGGGCGTAGTAAGATTTGGAAAACGTGGAAAGCTGAATCCACGATACATCGGACCATTCAGAATACTGGAAAGAATTGGTACCGTGGCATACAAGTTGGAATTACCGGAAGAACTTAACGGAGTACATGATACGTTCCATGTATCCAACCTCAAGAAGAGTCCAACACAAGAAGACGTGATCATCCCTGTGGATGAAGTGCATATTGATGACGCCCTCCGATTTATAGAACAACCCGTTGAGGTTACCGACTGGAAAGTCAACAAGACCAGGAGGAGCACTGTTAAACTTGTCAAAGTACGTTGGAGCTCTAAGCACGGACCTGAGTACACATGGGAACGAGAAGAACAGTTCAAAGAAATGTATCCCCACCTATTCAAGAAGACTCCTACGAGAGTTAGTTTAGCCTGAATTTCGGGACGAAATTCTTTTAACGGGGGGAGACTGTGACAATTGGCACGAAACCGGTAATTTCCGTACACTTTAACTATTAGTTAATGACTGCAATTATGTGCTTAATTGACAGCAATGTCTGAACACATGCTAAACAAGTGAATTCATGCACGTTGTATACTACAAAATATTTCTTTTTGCATAAACAAGAGCGTTGCATTAGAAATACTAGTAAACTCACCGGTAAGACACTTTGTGTCAACAGAACTGCAGAAAGCAGTCAGACATTAAAATTGGAGCCTAGGTGTAGGTCCAACGACAAGAATGCATTAAAACCCAAGAGTACATACAAGGGTTTAAATATATACTCTCCGGAAGCAAAAATAAGCACTAAAAAGCACCCGAAACGCACTTTAAGTGCACAATTTTATATAATTCAGCTATAATCAGCATTATGGCACTGAAATATTATGCAGAAATTTCGTTTTATCATCCAGAATACTTCCCTAAGTGTTGGGAATCGAAAGTGCTACAAAAAGGTACTTAAAAGTCACTAAAAAGTGTAATTTAGCACTTTAACGGATTAATATCCAACCGAACAACCGGACTTTACCTGGAACACAAGAATTTTGTCAAATACATTGTTTTGACTTTTCTGAGCTAGTTAGGATCCCCGAACACCCTAACACCCGTTATATTACTTTACACACTAATAACCTATTTAAATCCCTAACTAAACTAACTTTGACACTTAACTATACATTTGAAAATCAACCATATACCCCCCCCTAAATCCGATCGGTTCCCCCATGTGGTGACACCCCACCATTTGTTGATTATTATAATCATCTTTGTCCAATATCTATCATACATATTACATAATGGGTATTAGGTGAACATGGGTTATAAGTAAGTTCATGAGATAACTATTATCTCACTTCAAAACACTTAACAAAATTTGCTCTCTCCTTCCCCTCTTGCTACCTTCGGCCGAGACCACCATCCATCATCCACCCATCATCAAGTTTTGATCAAGACATTTTACTTACATACAAAGGTGCAAGAGATCATACAAGGAGGCTCGGTGCTTTCGGAAACTCAAGAACCTCTCTATATTTCTTTTATCCACCTTGTTTACGTCTTGTTTCTTCCCTAGCCTTGAGCTAGTAGTAAGTGCTTCTAGACACCCTCTTGTTCTTGTTTAAAGTGGTTAATAGGTGATTTAACGGTTAAAACTCAAGAACACACAAGATCAAAACTAAAAGTCTTGAAAGAATGATGAACTAGATGGATAAAAAGAAACTAATGGTGTAAATCTTGTAAATCTTGCTTTGTTGAGAATATTTGATGTTGTTAGTTGCTAGTAGTGGAACGGATCGTCATCTAAACATGCTAGATCATGTGCATGGAACATGAACTAGTGATATGTTAAGTGTAAAAGTTGTAAGATGATGAACCCTTCCACTCATGAAACATGAACTTGAGTAAAAGTAAATTTTCTTGTAAAATAAGACTCTAAACATGTAGATCTAAAGATCTACAAGTGTTTTTTCAGAAGAACCAAGCGGAAAATGCTAGTTTTGTTAAAACCCGGACCTTACATAAACTAAAAGCATTTTAGTGAATAAACGAGTGTGTAAACACTTGTGTCACAAGAAAAATTTAACAAGAAATATGTTTGGTAAATCATGACTAGAAGTTGTGAAACTTCAAGATCTTTAAAAATACAGCTTTTCAGAAACTAAACTTATTTTTTAAAGATAACAAGACCCACTAAATATGTTAGTAACTTACTACATATTTTTACAAACCTTCAAGTTCATAAGTTTGTGGTTTATGCTTGTTTTGACAAGTTTGGTAAATAAAGATTGTGTTGTTAATGTTGTTGACGATTTAAAAGAAAATAAACACATGTTTTGAAAACATGGGAAACCTCCATTTTTAGGGGAAACTCTGTCAGAAAAATATAAGTTTTTGAGAAACTTATTCCCTAAAAATGTATCTAAAAATATTACCAAGGTTTCCCTAATTTTTGGTGATAAGAAATGGTGATTTCTTCAAGATTAAAAATTATGTTAAGTATGTATATTTTTGAGAGAAAAATATATATTATTTGATCACCAACTTTTGTGCTAAGTGTATATAGTATGTGTTATACGTGCTAGTGTATTAAGACTTAAATGTCACACCCCGATTTCCACGTGTCACCGGTGGGCCCGGTGGGGAGTATCGTGACGTCATGGTTGGTAACGTAATAGTCAAACAACACAATAATCAATATGCATAGCGGAAGCAAATTTAAAGATATGATACAACCGAATTTAATATTGTAATATCAATGTCACAATATTCGGAAGTTTATCCACAGATGGATCGGAATAAAAATAATATTAATGGTTCAACAGACTTCAGGCATCTTAAGCTTGCGAGACTTCTAATGATGCTAAGGAGAAATCCCAGCCAATTTCGCTTAGTACATGCATTTAATCTTTTTGGGAAAATACGTCAGTTTACACTGGTAAATACATTCAACTGACTCATTTTGGAAAATGATTGAAAATTGGTTTGGATGCACATGGCATAAACATTTTATTTAACTTGGGAGAATTATTTAATATTATAATCTTGTGAACGAATTACATGTTCCTTGTGCGTTCAGTAGCCCGGATCTTGTCCGGGTTAAAGATCAATAGACACACCACATTATTCTTTTGTGCACTGACGGGTGTACGCCTACACCCCGCGCTTAAGTCGTGGCCATTTCGTAAAATGATGCCAAGGATATCCGGGACATGGTCATTAACCCCCCAAAGGCTTTAAGTAACAAGACTGTTTAAATGAGCCGATCAAATTTATTCAATTACCCACTCAACGGTGGAGGATTTGATGCCCGATCAAGCGGTATTCTATATACCGTAACCCAAGCCCGTATAGGGAAAATAAGTTAAAAGTATTTACCTGAGCAAAGTATAATTCACAATTAGCAAAATGCACGTAGCTTTTACTGGTCCTCCTAATCTGGAACGAAGGTTTTATAATAACCTATTAGAATCCTAACGGGTCTTTAATTAAGCTTAAGCTTAGACCGGCTAGTTTCAAAGATACGGTTCGTACGCACGATTAAGTGAAGACCGGATATAATGTGATTTAGACCCGACAAGTTTGAAGACTTGTTTAATATGGGTTTATTATTCACATTCTGGATTTTGAGATAAAACCGTTAAGGTTTGACCCATTTCGGCTAATTTATGTAAACTTGTTACATAAACCGAACCGTACGCGTAATAAGCGTGACGGGTATTCATGAGAGCTATATACAGGTTTCCTAAGTTAATTATGCCTCAAATATGTTGTGACATCAGTAAGATGTCTTTCATTATGCCCGAAACATGTTTAAACACAAACTAGGCCCCGTAGGGGTAGTTTGGTCATTTAAAAGTTTATAAAAGAGTTTAAGTGATAACCTGAGTTACAGGCCTGATGTAATCAGCAAATATACTCAATTTGCTAAGTTATATCAGTAGGTTAATGTATATGTGGGAAATCTATCATTTATAACCAACTATGCACCGTAGGGGCATTTTGGTAATTTCACATAAGCCGAAAAGCTCAAAACCGAAGTCTGAGTTAATCAAACTTTGCTTATTGCTAAAACATTCCAATTTGCCTAAAATATCAGTAGGTATCAACCCGGGTATCTTCAACATAATTTTAATACATACTATGCGTTAAAAACGCTTAATAAGGCGATTAAAGGCCATTTCCGGGTTCGATACTTAAATCTGATATTTTTATATTTCCAGAAGGCTTAAAATAATTTATTTATCATATGTGATCAGTAGTAAAAGGTTTGGAGTCGTTTAGATATGTAAAACTCATTTTATGGCCCGTAAGGGCAAAACCGACATTTACCGGATTAAGCCTACGACTATGAGTTATGCTCAGCCTAAAATTAATTAAAAATCTTTAAAATTCCCAAAATAATATATTACATCTGTGGGTAAAGATTTTGATACCAAAAAGTATGTTTAACTAGGCTATACGCTAATTACGCCATTTTATTAACATAAAGCTTTTAATTTTGCGATATTGAGCATAACTCTAAATCTACAATTCAAACTGATGTCAAACTTTGCATACAAGTTTATATATTAGTACTTAAAGTTTCTACTCTTTTACATTTCCAAAAATCACGTTTTAAGGTAATAAGGGCATAACGGTCAACACATGAGCAATTAACGGAAACATGCATATTAATTGGATAACTAATGAACCAAGGTGTAACATCACAGAGGGTTATTCTAACATGTAACCTAGTCCAATTAAAGCTCCGAGGCATTTCTAAAACATGCCTAAACGGGTCAGAACTGAAAGTCAAAGTGAAAGTCAAACTATGTGACTTTCGGTTCCGAACCGGGTATTTACAGGAAATTGTCGGGTTGAACATGTTTAGACATGTTCTTACACTTATTACTAAGTTATAACAATGATCAAACAGGTTGTATATGATCTACATTGCTAATTATGCATAAATGGCATTTTAAGTATCCTGTTGACTTTTTATAAACTAGTTTGACCCGACATTTGACCTGGTTAGAGTGGTAATCAGGGGGAACCCTTTTAAGGGTTTATTACCCACATAATTACCTACTTAAATCTACTTTTAATTCGAGATTTGACTAAGCTATCATTAATTAATCTCGAAGTCAAACCGTAATTACGACGGTTTGACTTTTAGCTAAATAACTAGGCTAAACATAATTAAAGGAGGTTAAGCAAACTTACAAGTGTCTAATGGTTGATTAAGAAGGCCTGGAAAGTGCTCTTGTGCTCCACAATTGATCAGAAGCTTGTTTGAGGGATGAATGATCAAGTGTTGCACTTGTGTGCTTTATATAGTGAACAAAGACACCACAATGTGTTGACAAGTGAGTCTACAACTGACCATACCCTTCCAACAAGTGTCCTAGATGTTTAGGGGTCGTTTAGGGGCCAAGGGAGAGGTGAAAAATCGATTAAAGTCGACTACAAGCGCAAAGGCAGACAAGAACCCAAGGAAATCGGAGCTGGCTGATCAGATGGGGCCGTCGCGTAGCGCGACGGCGTGTGTCCTCAGGCTCGCGCTACGCGAGCATGCTTGGTTCAGCCAAACAAATTTTTCGTTATTTGCAGATTGGTCCTTGGCTCTTCAAACTTTGTAGAGACACTTGTTTCTTGCATTATGAACCCTCATAATTGATCTATAAGGGCTTTAAAACATATACCCACTTCGTTAAGTCCCCGGTTAACTTTATTGTTACCCGAAAAGGCCTAACTTTCAGCGTTGACGCTTTAACCCCTCGCACACGAGTTTGATCATAACTTTCTCATACGTTGACGAAACTTTATGAAATTTATATCGCGCATTCTAGTGAACATAATTAACAGTTACAAAGCTCCGGGTTTGTCAAAAGGTCACTCAGAGGTATATCTTTAAACATGTTGACACATTTAGCCCCTGTAGTTTGTAATCTCTCACTTTTAGTTCCGTATGATCCATGATTTATTCGTTTGAAGGTATGAGCATCTTGTAGGGTTAATATACAATATATTTATTCACTGTTGACATTTAGAATACGTATATCCACATACTTTCCATGATTGTCAACTTTAGTCCTTCTATAATATTCTTTCACACGTTTAAACGTTTGACACGTGTCTACACATTATAGGACGTGAATTTTCGAGGTGTTACATTAAAAATACACTAAATACTCATGAGAAGTATAAACACAAAATACACATACAACATACAAGATACATAATTCCGGTGCAAAGTGCAAAACACGAGATACTTATATTAATTTTTGAGAAAATAATATAAGTAAGATACTTAGTTAAAAATATAAAATATTTTTAACACAACAAAACATATACAAAAGATAGTGACTGTACTTGTGCGATACAAGTCTAGTGACTAACGTTACGAAAACGCGTATAGGTCACGACGTTAATTAAGCAAATCCGGTGAAGTTTACGACGCAAGGAACGCAAAGTTGTGAGTTCATGCTCCCCCTTTTCTTTTAACTGTTTTCAGTTTTATAAGTTCGGGGGTGAAATACATGTTAAAAATATTACTATGTTTACAAATGGTATGTTAACAAGAAGCACACTTGGTGAGAACGAGTACCAAGTGTGATGAGATATAAGAATACAAGAATCGCACTTGGTGAGGACGAGTACCAAGTATGATGCGTTATGAGAAATGATACGAGAAATCGTGTCACGAATAGGGTACATAAGCACCATTAATCAACAATATACCTAGACCGCAGAACAAAAGGTTAGATCTAACGGGTGCCGGGCAACCACACTCTCGGTGAGGGCGAGAATCGAGTAGTGCTTTTGTGTCTCAGAATATGCCAACTAGAAAAATGCCTAAGGTTTGGTGACTTCCTATGTCGTGTCACATGTTAATGGCCTTGCAACCCATTAACAAATCCTGATACTTACAGGAATACTTTATTTACATAAAATTCATACCATACTAAAACTTGAATTATACTTGAGTATGTGGGGTACTCAAGAAAACGGGAATTATACTTAAGTATGTGGGGTACTCAAGAAAACTTGAATTATACTTGAGTACGTGGGGTACTCAAGAAAACGAGAATTATACTTGAGTACGTGGGGTACTCAAGAAAAACTTGAATTCTACATGAGTACGTGGTGTACACATGGATACTTGATTTACATATGAAAACTTGATTTATACATGACACAAACTATGTTTTCATACAAAGTATACAAACGTGAAATACAAAAACTGCATGAATTCACACCAACATTATGTTGACGTTTTTCCAAAACTCACATGTATTTCAGGTAATTAGGATGGATGTGCGCGTGGTCTTACTCATGCTCGTGGATGTCGCTTTGTTTATCGTTAAATAAAGTTGTGACTTTTAAGACAATATGCTATCTCGTGTTGTAAACACTTGACATATGTTCTCAGTAATGTAATGTTTGAAGTTATTTTTGGGCATGTAGTGTGTTTACCTTTCGTATGCAATGAGAACCTTTCATGATCACACCTCGTGCTTCCGCCGCAGAAAGGGGTGTGACATAAATGACGCCTCGTCATTCGGGCAAGATAACTTATGCAAAAATTTTGTTAAGTCCTTTACAGAACTTAACAAACTGAGGGACTTGAAGATACATATCCGAGGCCGGATATGATCCTTGAGGACGGACCGAACGACACCATGAACGGACATCCTGAAGATGTCCATTCCCCATATCTCCGAGGACGGACACCCATTCGAGTACGTCTGGACAAATGACGTCATCCCAGTTAACCATTATAAATACCCCTTCAAGTACAAGGCCAAGTACTATTTTCTGAACCTTCGTTCCTATTTTCTCTCTTTACTTTCTCTCTCTACCAATACTTATCCTCACGCCAGAGGGTGGTCGCAGAGGGGCCCTCCCATCTCTGTGGCGAGCCTAACGGTTTATTGTTTTGCAGGTGAAGGTTCTAAATCTCCCGCAAGATCTGAATTCCTCGATCACAGGCTCCGGCCTTCCTGATCTGATATTTGGATCTTCACAAATTAAAATAGTCTGGGTTTTCCAGTACCGAATGGAGCTTTATACTTAATTATATCACATAACTCACAGAAACTTACGCATAACAAATGATCTGTATTGAATTTGCATTCTACTTCTTGGCTCTAGCTGCATCTGTGATTTATTCATCAATCGCCGGCGGCTCCTTGATGAGGTAAGCGAGCTTATATTAAAATCAATAGACAATACACATGTCATATTGTAATCCACCATTGATTTCTAAATGATACAATGATCATTGATCGATAACGATACAATCATTAACATTTAACCCGTTTGACTGTTTCGACTTGTTTCTGTCCGCAATTAGCAAAGACACAATCACTTACATTAATTGTTAATCCCCGCAGCAAAGAAGGGATTAACAGTTGACCCGTTTGACTGTTATGACTTGTTTCTGTCCTCAGTTAACATTAATTATTAGTATTATCCTGTTTGCACTTCGCAACCAATCTGCAAGCACTGTTTTTTTAAATAGATGACCCATTTGACGTTGTTGTTGGTATAACAGTCGACTCATTTAACGCAGCTGCTGGTATGTTATAGACTATATTACAACATAAGTGCTTAATTAAACTTTAAGTATGCTGTACAAAACACTTTCTTTTTCCTAATTTATGGCATCGTTTATTACTTACATGGGAAGTGTATACATAAGCATGGAACACTTCAAGATCTATATAAACTGTAGAGATTATCTTTATAAAGGTTTATTCAAGTGTTGATAGAATATTATTTTAAAGGGTAAATATTTAAAAAAAAGTGAGTCAGACCTCACACAAGGATTGAAATGTATCAAGCTGATTTACAAGGATTGAATGTTGTGTTTGACTGTGTGTTCTTCATCGTTTGGCATCAGAACATGAATTTGGGATTTTGAGGAAAATTGTTTAATGTCGGGTCGGTTTTTTTTATACTTGGACCGAGCTACCCTAAAATAAAAATATCCGGAACCGATTAATGTATTAGGGTAGTGAATCGATTAGTGATTTAATTGGTTTTCGGTTCTCGGGTCGGGTCCGGTCGGGTTTTAACTTTTGCTCACCCCTACTAACAAGTGGGATCCTAAAAGAAAGGGTATGATCAAATACAAGACAATCTTAATCTAGGAAGTGTAGGAAACCGGGTCAAAGAAACTCTGATTGACTTCATTCCAACGGCATTGGAAACTGATCGATGTCATAAGGTCGGTCAAAAATAAAGTTAAAAGTGTCCTATTCACCTTTTTATAGTAAAGGGCAAGTAGGGTGTCAAATCCACGGGGAATCAGTGGAAAGTATGAGAGACTGTTGTTTGTGAGAATTATCTAAATTAAAACTAATTGCTTTTTGCAGTTTGTGCGAGTAATTATGAAAACGAATGTGAAATTGTAGTTGTAAACAATGATGAGAAAATGACCAATCTCCGGGTTTTCAGGTTATGCAGAAAATCGGGTTACGTAATTACTACCAGTTGGAAATCACATAGACATGATTTGATAAACTTGTTTTGATAAATAATTAACGGATAATATATTTGATTGCAGTGATCCACGATCGAAACCGAAAGATTGATTCAAATGAATAGTAATCCAATTAATTACCAAATCGAGATTTCATAAACATAAGCAAGTTCAATGATTAAAGGTTTAAAATAAATGACTGATGTGTTCAAAATACAACATATAAATTACATCAAATGAGGCATAAAATCAACCAGTTTCTAGTACTAATGTTGGAAAAAGCTTGCATTTTTGTTCCTTTTGAATAAACAGGGTTAAATGAGCTTAAAAGAACAAAAGAAGCAAAAAGACAGCAAAAACCAACATAAAATGCTATAAAGAAGGATGGACCAACTTGCCGAGCCCCCATCCACATCCAAACCCAAGAAATAACATAGACAGAAGCTCTGGCACGGGGCCTTGCTCACCTAGCACGGGTCGTGCCCGGTGGGAATTTACTGCAGTAGAAAAAGACAACAAAAGACAAAATTTAAGCTCAACACGGGGTCGTGCTAAAGTAACACGGGGCGTGGTCAACTCTTAGATTTCCAGAATCTGAAGAAGTACAGCAAGTACATTGGCCACGGGCTGTGCTGTTGACACACGGGGCCGTGTTAGTACAAGTCTGCCACTGCAGTTAATGTAGAAGAGAGAGACTGATGACCACGGGGCTGTGCCAGGCGAGCACGGGCCGTGTTGGATGTTCTGTTTTCAGCTATAAATAGGGATGCTTGGTTCCACTTCAACTCATCCGTTGGCAAACCCCTTCTCTCTCACTTGCCACCACTCCACCACCACTACAACACCATCATCCACTTTCCATCTTTAGAGTGTGTGTGTAATCTCGGGATCCAAGATTGATCGTAAGAATCTTTGTCAAACAAAGGCCATGCTTGGCTAAATTCTTACATCACTTGGTGAAGACTTCTCTTTTATGTATTTTCTTTTATGATTTCCAATCTTTGACTACTTTTTAATTGGGTATGTATTAATAACTTTAATAATTAGTTTTTTTTATATTGAAGGCGAATTTATTAAAATACTCTTCATATGTTCGTTTACTCAACATGTTCATGTCTTTACGGTCTATATAAAGCATGTTAATTAACCCGAAAGGAAGATTAGAAGGATGGTTTGGGTAATTCTATGTCTCGTTCAGTGTATAGATCCTGCGAGAACCTGGTTCAAACCTAGTTACACCTCACGAGTCGGAGCGGGCATTACCCACCACGGGAGAGGTGCAAAAATTTTGAATCCCTTATTCTTAAACTACTATTAGAACTTTAAACCAACCCTGCGAGGACTATATTCCTGCTGACTCAGACCAACGAGTTGAGGGTGATCGCCGCCTTTTACGAGGGGTCCACCGCATTTTGCATTAATAACTTACTTAATTATCTTTCAATATTCCGACCTAGTGGGATTGTATCCTTGCTGACTCAAACCACTAGGTTGAGGGTAACGTCGCCTCCAAAAGAGGGGCCTACTACTATAACTAAGATAATCTCTTAATATGCAAAGTGCGGAAATCATCTAAAGGGTACATGAAAGATAAGTTGGATCCAAGTGATTCTTTCTTGTCTATCATCTTATTTTATTTTTATTTTTTGTTTTTATCTTTTTATTAGTTTAAAAATATTTTCTCAAAAGTTGGTTCGATTAGACGTTAACGATAAGCCGGTACTAAAAGCTCTTGTGTCATTGGACGAACTCGGTATCTTGCCCTCACTATACTACGTCCGCGATGGGTATACTTGCCCTAGCGTGTGTGTAGAGTGATAGTAGAATATCGTGTTTTGTAAATTTAAAACTTGAAATCGGCGAGTAAAAAGAGCTAAATATATAACTAAAAATATATACACCCGCACGCACGTTAAGTTTTTGGCGCCGTTGCTGGGGACACAAGGATTTTAAGGAAGCTTAAAATTAACGGCCTAATCAAATTCTACCATTTTTTTCAAAACTGCGCGCTCGTTTTTAATTTTTTTACAGTAGGTTAACACGGGGCCGTGCTGCTGGGACACGCCCCCGTGCTGCAGATTTTTCTAAAAACTTTTTTAAAATGCCCAGATACAGAACTGAACACGGGGCCATGCCGATTCAGCACAGGGCCGTGCTCAACTTTCTGTTAAATTTTTAATTTCTGTTTTTGATCCCGAGGCTCGTTGTTCTTCTGGGTATCTTCCAATAGAATGGATTACTACTCAGAAGGCTACACCTACTATATGCGGAACCTTATTGTACCATTTGCGGAAAATCCCATTCGGTACAATATTGCGACCTTTTTAGACCATCAACCTCATACACTACTCCAAGTCCTTCATACACCACTTATGAAGAACCAAGGTTTGAACTCCTAAAGTCAAGCTTTTGGGATACCAATCCGTTTGAAGATTACGACACTCCACCAACAATCATCCCCGAAGCCGCAAGACTCATAGAAAGTATGAAAAATCTAGAAATCTTACTTAAGAAATCTAGAGAAAAAGAAGAGGATATTTGCACTAAAGAGGTAATAATCGATGAGGTAAAAATAGAAGAACAAAATGAAAAACTCACGCATGAACCAACTCAACAAGAAGGTTATTCTAAAATTAACGATTCTAAAATTGATCAAACTTTTTCAGAAATTCACGTTTTACAACCTTCTTTTGAAAATCATAGTTTGGTTTCTTCACATGCTAAGTTTTTTAAAAAGTTGAACACTTCTACTAAAATCGAAGAATTGGTAAGCGTCACGTTAACAAATGATCAAACTTCACTAATAAAAGATGAATATCATGAAATGAACTTAAAACCGGTACCGTGTTTTTTTTTTCAAAACATCTTTGTTAGGAATGTGCTAATCGATAAAGATCTTTGTGTTAACATAATGCCTAACTATATTTTTGAAAAATTGGGTACAAGCGATTTTTCTCCTCTTAAAATTCCTAATTTTCTCTCAAATCGCAAAACGATTACTACCAAGGGAATGGTCGGAAATGTCTTAATTTAAGCAAGCAAAGAGGTAGTCTCAACCGACTATGTCATCTTAGATTAGGGGTGTTCGTCGAATCGAATATCGAATTTTTGAATTATTTATATTTTCCCTTGAATTCGAATTCAAATAAATTCGATTTGATTCAAATTCTTTTAAAACATGTAAAACACTATTTAGATGAAACATAAATTTTAAAGTAACCATAAAGCACGATATCACATTAAAAAGTTCCATATAAAGTACCATAAGAATTAAATTCAAAACAAGAAGTCGGGACGAACCACTCCTCAATTTCAAGTTTATATTTTTAGGGTTAAAAATCTATTGACAGATTTGTTACTTAGGTTTTAGTTATGGCCATGTAGTGGGTTTGGTAATGGGTAATTTTAATACTTGGAATAAATTTTGAAAATAATTTATATTATATCCCAATAAAAGTTATATATGTATTATATATAAAAATAATAAATAAAAATGTATAATTTTTATTCGAATTTCGAATCGAATTTGAAATTATAAATTCGTATTCGCTTTGTATTTGATTTAATCGACTCGAATTGAATCGAATTCGAATTCTTATAATCGAAACGAATTCTTGATAATCGAATCCAATTTAATCGAATTTCGAATTTTTTGAATTCGAAACGAATTCTGAACACCCCTATCTTAGATGATGCTCCCCTCGTGTTGGGAAAACCATTTTTAAAATCCCATCAAGCCTTAACCCAACGGAAGCAAGCCAACCTACCACTTCGATTAGGGGCCGATAAAAGGTACGTCGATCTTGACCAATCAATGAAATATCCAATTCATGACGACGACCTCGTAATCGAAGATGAAGCGGAACCTCCCGATACGGAAGAAGAAGAGTTCATCAAAGAGGAAATTGCCCTCGAGCAATCCTTTTCGGCCATCGACATTAATAAAGAAGAAAATAAGCGGTCTCTTGAAGACCCACCACCACTTGAACTCAAGGAACTACCTAAAGGTCTAGAAAAAGCATTTTTAGACGAACTTGGTAAGTTCCCCGTCATCATTTCTTCTAAACTAACACTTTTTGAAAAAGAAAAATTAATAAAACTTTTGAAAAAACATAAAAATGTAATTGCATGGAGACTCATGGATATCAAAGGCATCAACCCATCAATGTGCACCCACAAGATTTTAATGGAAGATGACTATAAAACGGTAATACAACCACAACGTTGCGTAAATCCAAATGTTCAAGAAGTGGTTAAAAACGAAGTCATCAAGTTACTTGACGCCAGACTCATCTACCCTATCTCCGATAGCCCATGGGTAAGGCCCGGTCAAGTACCAAAGAAAGGAGGTATGACGGTAATAACAAATGATAAAAATGAATTAATACCAACGAGAACCGTCACCGGATGGAGAGTTTGTATCGACTATCGCAAGTTAAATGAAGCAACAAGGAAAGATCAATTTCCTTTACCTTTCATCGACCAAATGCTAGAAAGACTATCCGGTCACAATTTTATTGTTTTCTCGATGGTTTCTCCGGTTATTTTCAAATTCCAATTATACCGGAAGACTAAGAGAAAACAACTTTTACATGTCCCTATGGAATTTTCTCTTATCGACGCATGCCTTTTGGTCTATGAAATGCCCCCGCTACGTTTCAACGTTGCATGGTGGCCATCTTCCACGATATAATAGAAATAACTATGGAGGTTTTCATGGATGATTTTTCGATCTTTGGGGATACATATGACCAATGCCTCAATAACCTTGAATGAATGCTATCCCGATGTGAGGAAACTAACCTCGCCCTTAATTGGGAAAAATGTCATTTCATGGTAACGGAGGGAATAGTACTCGGTCATAAAATCTTAAGCGAAGGAATGGAAGTGGATCGGGCCAAAATAGACACTATTTCTCGACTACCTCCACCTTCCTCCGTTCGAGCCATTCGAAGTTTCTTAGGACATGCCGGAGTTTATAGGTGATTTATCAAAGACTTTTCAAAAATCTCTAGACCTCTAACAAAATTACTTGAAAAAGACGCACCATTTGTCTTTGACGAGGAATGCAACAAAGCATTTCTAACCTTAAAAGAAATGCTAGTCAACGCACCAATTATGATAGCACCCGATTGGAAATTACCCTTTGAAATCATGTGCGATGCAAGTGACTTAAATTACACAACAACTGAAAAAGAGTTACTAGCCGTAGTATTTGCTTTTGATAAATTTCGTTCCTATCTTGTTCTTTCTAAAACAATAGTCTATACGGATCACGCCGCCATTCGATACCTCTTCAAGAAACAAGATGCCAAACCACGTTTAATCCGGTGGATTCTTCTCTTCCAAGAATTTGACATAGAAATAAAAGATAAACGAGGAGCCGAAAACACCGCCGCCGACCATTTGTCACGTTTAGAAGATCTCGCTTTGGAGTCGACTCGAGAGGAACTCATCAACGAAAAGTTCCCCATCAAATCTTTAGAAATGGTCGAATACCAAGAAAAACCATGGTACGCCGACTATGCTAACTACTTAGCTAGTGGCATTCTAGTCAAAGGTTAGTCACATCAACAAAGAACGAAATTCTTTGCCGATGTAAAACACTATTTTTGGGAAGACTCATATCTTTTTAAAATATGTGCGGATCAACTTATTCAAAGATGTGTCCATGGAAAAGACGCAAGACAAATTCTTCGCCATTGTCATGAAGGATCGTACGGAGGACATCAGAGAGTCGCAAGCACCGCACGAAAGGTACTCGATTCAAGATTTTATTGGCCAACCATCCATAAGGATGCTTACAATTTCATTCAATCTTGTGATGCATGCCAACGAACAGGTAATATCTCTACAAGAAATGAAATGCCCCAAAAAGGCATTCTTATTTGTGATATTTTTGATGTTTGGGGTATGGATTTTATGGGACCTTTCCCACCACCAAAAGGTAATAAATACATTCTTGTAGCGGTCGATTACGTGTCCAAATGGGCCGAGGCCGAAGCTCTTCCAACCAACGATGGTAGAGTTGTGATAAGATACCTAAAACGGTTATTTTCTCGTTTTGCTGCTCCAGAAGCACTAACTAGTGATAGAGGCACCCATTTTTGCGATCATCAATTATACAAAATCTTAACAAAATATGGGGTCTATCACCGGATTTTCACCGCTTACCATCCTCAAACCAACGGTCAAGCCGAAGTAACAAACCGAGGGCTAAAAAGAATCCTAGAGAAAACCGTAGGTCAAAACAAGAAAGATTGGGCGGATAAATTAGATGTTGCTTTATGGGATTTTCGAACCGCCTACAAAACACCAATAGGCACCACGCCATATAAGTTCGTCTATGGGAAAAATTGTCACCTCCCGGTAGAAATTGCTCATAAGGCCTATTGGGCATAAAAAAAACGTAAACCTTGACCAAGACCTTACCGGTAAAAATCGATACTATCAATTAAACGAATTAGACGAGTTAAGAAATCAAGCATTACCAAATTCTGAAATTTATAAGAAACGAATGAAAAATATACATGATAAAATAAGTAAACCTAAGCAATTTCGGGAGGGGGATCAAGTGCTATTGTTTAATTTGAGGCTTCGATTATTCCCGGGTAAGTTTAAGTCAAGATGGACGGGACCTTATTCCATCACTCAAGTCTTTCCACATGGAGCGCTAGAAAATAAACATCCAAACGGTATACCATTTAAGGTAAACAGATAGAGACTTAAACCATACCGAGGCTTCATAGAGGAGAAAGAAATTGAAATGGATCTTCAAGAGGTAGACATTTGATCGGTAAAACGATCAAAATTTTATTTAGTTATTTTGCATATTTTTCTTTTTAATAAACTTGTAGGGACCATTGGAAAGCATCAACCAACAGGATTTGAAGAAAAACAGGTAAGTACCAAAGGAACCACATAGAAACGGTCAAACACACATGCACGAATTTAAAAATAAAGATACTAGCAGTCTGAAAACGGGGCCATGCCCATCTGACAAGCCCACGTGCCCAAACGCCCAGATACATGAGTAAAATAAAAACCTGGCACGGGGCCGTGCTGCACCAGCATAGGGCCGTGGCCGACTGACTGTTGGTATATAAAACCCTTCAGTCTTCATCTTTTCAACACACCACGACCCGTTTCCTCTGCCACGACGGTTCCTGCCAATTTTTTGAGAATTTTCCACGTTCGATCGATCTAATCCAACCACAAGGTATGATTCTAACATCATTGTAGTTAGTTTAACGATTTGCATGGTTTAACACCCAAAAATTCGGGTTTAATCTAGGGTTCTTGAACTAGACCCGTGTCAATCCTGAATTTTTGTTTAGATCTTGTTAGTATTGTAATTTTGAAAGTAAATGTTTGAACATTGTTGAGGAAATCGATTGATTGACACAGTTTTCGCTAAACCCTTGTTCTTGACGGGAAATGATAAAATCAGAAGGGTAAACGAGCATTTTTGGTAAAAATGATAATTAGGGTTTCTTAATCAGGGTTAGGCACTGCTAATGAACCAAAAATTTTAGATTTTTTTGAAGCCGGCTAGGAAACCTTAAATTTTGGATGAACAGACTCGTCGACACGTGGCCGTGCTGTTTCAGCACGTGGCCGTGCCCAAGATAATCCTCGGACACGTGGTCGTGCCCAACCAACACGGGGCCATGTCCAGAGCCCCTGATATCATATTTTACATTTTTTTCATACGTATCAACTGTCTTACCGGTTCTTTCTTGTAGGATGGCTCCACACAAGTTTCTGAGCTTTAAAACTGCTGAGTTGGAGTTCCAAAATCGTTATGAAATCTTGCAAGCTCGCCACGAAGAGCCACCAAGACAAGTGTGTTACGAGACGCTCGATGCAGTGGGGCAAAGGGAAAGATATGACTCACTTGTGACTGGTCCGCTACGAATCTTCCTTAAAATCCGGATCCGGTCCATATATCAGTATAACATGGAGTTTCTAAGCACCCTCAAGTTTAAACGGACCGAGCCAGATTTGTTTGAATCGAATGCTGTGGAGTTTCGGTGTGGGGCGGTATGGTATATCATCTCAGTCACCCAATTCGGTGTTCATCTTGGCCTATACGCCGAAGAGGACGCGATTGAGCCCGAGTTTACTGAAGCACTTCACGAACTACCCGACAACTACCGCCAGGCTGCATGGGCTTTGATAGGAGACGACCACTACAATCCCATCTCCACCGAAAGCATAAAGATCCGAGACCCGCTCATCCATAAGGATGCTTTCAATTTCATTAAATCTTGTGATGCATGCCAACGAACAGGTAATATCTATACAAGAAATGAAATGCCCCAAAAAGGCATTCTTATTTGTGAAAATTTTGTTGTTTGGGGTATGGATTTTATGGGACCTTTCCCACCATCAAAAGGTAATAAATACATTCTTGTAGAGTCGATTACGTGTCCAAATGGGCCGAGGCCGATGCTCTTCCAACCAACGATGGTAGAGTTGTGATAAGATTCCTAAAACAGTTATTTTCTTGTTTTGGTGCTCCAAAAGCACTAATTAGTGATAGAGCCACCCATTTTTACAATCATCAATTATACAAAATCTTAACAAAATATGGGGTCTATCACCGCATTTCCACCGCTTACCATCCTCAAACCAACGGTCAAGCCGAAGTAACAAACCGAGGGCTAAAAAGAATCCTAGAGAAAACCGTAGGTCAAAACAAGAAAGATTGTGCGGATAAATTAGATGATGCTTTATGGGCTTTTCGAACCGCCTACAAAACACCAATAGGCACCGCGCCATATAAGCTCGTCTATGGGAAAAATTGTCATCTCCCAGTAGAAATTTCTCACAAGGCCTATTGGGCATTAAAACCATAAACCTTGACCAAGACCTTCCGGTAAAAATCGATACTATCAATTAAACGAATTAGACGAGTTAAGAAATCAAGCATATTCCAATTCCGAAATTTATAAGAAACGCATGAAAAATATGCATAAAATAAGTAAACCTAAGGAATTTCGGGAGGGGGATCAAGTGCTATTGTTTAATTCGAGGCGTCGATTATTCCCGGGTAAGCTTAAGTCAAGATGGACGAGACCTTATTCCATCACCCAAGTCTTTCCACATGGAGCGATGGAAATTAAACCTCCATACGGTATACCATTCAAGGTAAACGGACAGAGACTTAAACCATACCGAGGCTTCATAGAGGAGGAAGAAATTGAAATGGATCTTCAAGATGTAGACATCTGATCGGTAAAATGATCAAATTTTATTTACTTATTTTGCATATTTTTCTTTTTAATCAACTTGTAGGGACCATTGGAAAGCATCAACCAACAGGATTTGAAGAAAAACAGGTAAGTACCAAAGGAACCACAGAGAAACGGTCAAACACACGTGCATGAATTTAAAAATAAAGATACTAGCAGTCTGAACACGGGGCCATGCCCATCTGACAAGCCCACGTACCCAAACGCCCAGATACATGAGTAAAATAAAAACCCGGCACGGGGCCGTGCTGCACCAGCATGGGGCCGTGGCCGACTGACTGTTGGTATATAAAACCCTTCAGTCTTCATTTTTTCAAAACACCACGACCCGTTTCCTCTGCCACGACGGTTCCTGCCAATTTTTTGAGAATTTTCCACGTTCGTTCGATCGATCCAATCCAACCACAAGGTATGATTCTAACATCATTGTAGTTAGTTTAACGATTTACATGTAGTTTAACACCCAAAAATTCGGGTTTAATCTAGGGTTCTTGAACTAGACACGTGTCAATCCCGAATTTTTGTTTAGATCTTGTTTAGATCTTGTTTAATTGTAATTTTGAAAGTAAATGTTTGAACATTGTTGAGGAAATCGATTGATTCACACTGTTTTCGCTAAACCCTTGTTCTTGACGGGAAATGATAAAATCAGAAGGGTAAACGAGCATTTTTGGTAAAAATGATAATTAGGGTTTCTTAATCAGGGTTAGGCACTGCTAATGAACCAAAAATTTTAGATTTTTTTGAAGCCGGCTAGGAAACCTTAAATTTTGGATGAACAGACTCGTCGACACGTGGCCGTGCTGTTTCAGCACGTGGCCGTGCCCAAGATAATCCTCGGACACGTGGTCGTGCCCAACCAACACGGGGCCATGTCTAGAGCCCCTGATATCATATTTTACATTTTTTTCATACGTATCAACTGTCTTACCGGTTCTTTCTTGTAGGATGGCTCCACACAAGTTTCTGAGCTTTAAAACTGCTGAGTTGGAGTTCCAAAATCGTTATGAAATCTTGCAAGCTCGCCACGAAGAGCCACCAAGACAAGTGTGTTACGAGACGCTCGATGCAGTGGGGCAAAGGGAAAGATATGACTCACTTGTGACTGGTCCGCTACGAATCTTCCTTAAAATCCGGATCCGGTCCATATATCAGTATAACATGGAGTTTCTAAGCACCCTCAAGTTTAAACGGACCGAGCCAGATTTGTTTGATTCGAATGCTGTGGAGTTTCGGTGTGGGGCGGTATGGTATATCATCTCAGTCACCCAATTCGGTGTTCATCTTGGCCTATACGCCAAAGAGGACGCGATTGAGCCCGAGTTTACTGAAGCACTTCGTGAACTACCCGACAACTACCGCCAGGCTGCCTGGGCTTTGATAGGAGACGGCCACTACAATGCCATCTCCACCGAAAGCATAAAGATCCGAGACCCGCTCATCCATAAGGATGCTTTCAATTTCATTCAATCTTGTGATGCATGCCAACGAACAGGTAATATCTATACAAGAAATGAAATGCCCCAAAAAGGCATTCTTATTTGTGAAATTTTTGATGTTTGGGGTATGGATTTTATGTGACCTTTCCCACCATCAAAAGGTAATAAATACATTCTTGTAGAGTCGATTACGTGTCCAAATGGGCCGAGGCCGATGCTCTTCCAACCAACGATGGTAGAGTTGTGATAAGATTCCTAAAAGAATTATTTTCTTGTTTTGGTGCTCCAAAAGCACTAATTAGTGATAGAGCCACCCATTTTTACAATCATCAATTATACAAAATCTTAACAAAATATGGGGTCTATCAACGCATTTCCACCGCTTACCATCCTCAAACCAACGGTCAAGCCGAAGTAACAAACCGAGGGCTAAAAAGAATCCTAGAGAAAACCGTAGGTTAAAACAAGAAAGATTGTGCGGATAAATTAGATGATGCTTTATGGGCTTTTCGAACCGCCTACAAAACACCAATAGGCACCGCGCCATATAAGCTCGTCTATGGGAGAAATTGTCATCTCCCAGTAGAAATTTCTCACAAGGCCTATTGGGCATTAAAACCATAAACCTTGACCAAGACCTTCCGGTAAAAATCGATACTATCAATTAAACGAATTAGACGAGTTAAGAAATCAAGCATATTCTAATTCCGAAATTTATAAGAAACGCATGAAAAATATACATTAAATAAGTAAACCTAAGGAATTTCGGGAGGGGGATCAAGTGCTATTGTTTAATTCGAGGCTTCGATTATTCCCGGGTAAGCTTAAGTCAAGATGGACGAGACCTTATTCCATCACCCAAGTCTTTCCACATGGAGCGGTGGAAATTAAACCTCCATACGGTATACCATTCAAGGTAAACGGACAGAGACTTAAACCATACCGAGGCTTCATAGAGGAGGAAGAAATTGAAATGGATCTTCAAGATGTAGACATTTGATCGGTAAAATGATCAAATTTTATTTAGTTATTTTGCATATTTTTCTTTTTAATCAAGTTGTAGGGACCATTGGAAAGCATCAACCAACAGGATTTGAAGAAAAACAGGTAAGTACCAAAGGAACCACAGAGAAACGGTCAAACACATGTGTACGAATTTAAAAATAAAGATACTAGCAGTCTGAACATGGGGTCGTGCCCATCTGACACGCCCCCGTGCCCAAATGCCCAGATACATGAGTAAAATAAAAAGCCAGCACGGGGCCGTGCTGCACTAGCACGGGGCCGTGCTGCACTAGCACTGGGCCGTGGCCGACTGACTGTTGGGATATAAAACCCTTCAGTCTTCATTTTTTCAACACACCACGACCTGTTTCCTCTGCCACGATGGTTCCTGCCAATTTTTTTCGAGAATTTTCCACGTTCGATCGATCCAATCCAACCAGAAGGTATGATTCTAACATCATTGTAGTTAGTGTAACAATTTGCATGTAGTTTAACACAAAAAAATTCGGGTTTAATGTGGGGTTCTTGAACTAGACCCATGTCAATCCCGAATTTTTGTTTAGATCTTGTTAGTAGTAGTAATTTTTAAAGTAAATGTTTGAACATTTTTGAGGAAATCGATTGATTCACACTGTTTTCGCTAAACCCTTGTTCTTGACGGGAAATGATAAAATTGGAAGGGTAAACGAGCATTTTTGGTAAAAATTGTCACACCCCGACCACGTGGAACATACAAAACGTGGCGGAAACATCGGGGAGTGTTGTAACAGAATTAATTGTTTCAAATCCAAGGCAATTGAAGTTTCGTTTTATTAATCAAACAAGAGAGCTTACATTGTTTAAACAAGAAACAAAGAGTACATAACATAAATTAACTAGATCTAGTCTCGTTTTAAGTCACTAAGGCACAGGTCCGCCTAAGTATGTCTCGATAAGTCCTATGCTTCATCTCCTGAAAACACATGTGAAAATAGGTACGTCAGCATAAAAATGCCTGTGAGATACATAGGTTTTGTGAAAATAGGTTCCATGACTTATGTTTGAGAAAATGTTTAGTCATGAACCTTGTAATTTGCTTTGTTTTGTAAATCATTTGAAAAACAATGAGTTCAGATGATATGTATAAATAAGTGAATAATGTATGGTTAAATAAATAACCATGTAAGATGAGTTTGTATAAGATAAGTTGTTTGTAAAACAATGTCTTGTGAAAAGTATGTTACTTGTATAAAATGTTCTATGTCTCAAACTGAAATGATTCAAATAACGCTACAATATGTAATACCATACAAACACTTATATATAGGAAGTACCAGCGGCGTATCCACCATGTTTGTATCATATTACACACGCATCGTTACTTAATCACTTAATCAAACCAAACCAAACAATGTAAAATGTTTAACAATTGTAGAAATGTTTATGTATTGTAAGTAATGTAAAGTTAAACGAATAACCTTATAGTAGCATATCAAAAGTATACTTTGGATTTGTAAGTAACATATTAAACTATGTTTTGGTTTCATAAGTAACATATCAAAATATGTTTTGGATGTGAAAAATAACATATTAAACTATGTTTTGGTTTTGTAAATAACATATCAAAATATGCTTTGGATGTTTAACAAAATATATGTTGGTTTGTACAATACCACACATGAGAGTATATCAAATTATACTTTAATAGTGTGATTTAAGAATTCATTCAGACCTGGTGCATCAAAATACACCTTTGAGACTATAGAAATACCACAAAGGCAATCCCTATTTGGATGGAGCAACAAATTGGTTTCAGACATTCCATGACAACAGGAATGGGGTGTCAAATCATATAGCGCTATATCATACTAACAATCGGTCTGGTGAACATAAAATAAGTACAATTCAACAGTTTATTTTATGTTCTTTGAGAAATTAATGTTTAAACCATAGATAGTCATTTAGTTTGTCAAATGATAAGTAATAGCATGTATAATCAATTATACTTTGAAATCAAGAAAATATAAGCATGTGATGAAATCAACTGTACTAAGTATGCTCACAATGGTCATACATAGCATAAAATGTAATGTAAAACGATGTACTAAGTACGCACTCAATGGGCATACATAGCATAAACTGTAATGAAATCATGTACTATAAATGTACTAATGAACATAGGAAGTATATGATTGAAAACGGGAAAACAGGAAAGTAACAAGTAGGCACATGTGTTCCACCCCAAAACAGTTTGGAAAAACAGTAAAAGAGGGGTCTATGTACTCACTTGAGATTGCTCAGTTGTCAAAAGATAACCACCAAGTAATGCTATAGATCTCGGAATCAAACGGAACCTAATATAGGTAACTATGTTAATAAACCGGACCTAAATCGGAAGATTGGATAGAATGAGGTTTCGTAAACCAAACGAGTGTAGAGACTCGTGTCATTTGGTTTAACAAAGCCTACATACTAAATGAAACTTAACATAATTGTTTACGACCCATTACGACCCGTTTAGGAAGCTTATGCTACTTTAACGCGTCGTGCGCGTGAAACGCGTTTGGACCGCCTAACTAGCCCTATGACAAGTGTTATATGCCTAAACATGTTACATAATCAGTTACGTGACAAAAGTTTAGGTTACATATTCTTAATTACCAATTATACATGAAAAGGGTATTCTGGTAATTTACCTAAGGCATATAAACTACCTATCATACAACTACTTAAACGATGTGACCATAGGGTATAACCTCGGAAGGTTATTCCCTACCTACTATGGTCACCTACTGTGTTTGGTCGGATCCTAATGATCGACCAAACTGGGTCGGGTTCGAGGTATAAGCGATTTATTAGATCGCTTACCCTACGACCCTAGACAACGTGGTAATCAGTAGGCATAGTCCCAAGGGACTATAACCATCGTGATTACAATCACATTGCGAAGTTCAAACGAACTTCGCATTGACCATTACTGGTCAATGCTGAAAGTCAAACAAAGTTTGACTTTCTGACTCGAAAAGCAGTAAAAATAAGGAAAAGAACGAAAGAATACTTACGAAGGGTCCCCGAATGCTAACCCAGATCAAAATAGCTCAGGTATGAAACGAAGGTTCCAACTTAGAGCTTTCTTAATCAGATTTGTGGGTTTTGGGGTTGAGGGTGGATGGGTATTTATAGTAAAAGTAGAGCCGCTAGGATCGTTTCTTGAATATCGTGCCACGATCCGAGCCGTACACTTGTCACAAAGGTTATGGAGCCACTTATGCTCCTTATCTTAGTGACACATCAACTTAAAACACGTGGTTAAGGATCAACCAGCTGCAACTTGTGTTTAAACATTGAATCTGGTCCAGAATAGGCAGTCGCGTAGCGCGACGGGTAGGGGCCTAGGCAGTCGCGCTACGCCACTGACCCCCCTGTTCCAGAAAAGTTTCAAAAGTGACAGGTTTAGTCCCTGCAGCCCGTTTAAGCGATTTTCGATGCGTTTGAACCCCGTTAACCTCATTTCAAGGCTCTAAAATGAAGTTAAAGTATAGGGAACTCAAAACATGCTCAAAAATATCTCAGATGTCGGTTCGTTTGGCCGTACGATCGCGATGTTCGCTTAATTACGACGGAATGCGCATAAGCGCGAAAAACGATCCAAATGACGAAACGAAAGGATTTTTCTTAAGGAGAACACTAAAATATAATGTAGTCATGCTTACATAAATTTTTGGATGTCCAGATGTATTCAGAACGTAAGTTATGCGCGAAAATGCAAACTTGTGCACTTTTTGACACTTTTAGTCCCTGAATGACCCAAAAGTTTATTTTAGCATACCGAACACCTCAAAGCCTATTTCTAAGCTATGTGAAGGGTATTTATGGTATGTTTAACTTATGGTCATGCTCCGGAATGTCTGTTACAGTTCAAATTGGCGTACTTTCGCAGTTTGTCAACTTTAGTCCCTGTAAGCGATTTAACTAGATTTTGCCATACCAAAGCCTTCAAAACTTATATCTAAGTTATGTAAAGGTTATTTAAGGTATGTTAAACCTATTTCACTATTCCGGAGTGTTTGTTGCATTAAACTGGTTATATTTACGCATTAGTGCGCGTATAACCCCCCAGAAAGCGATTTAAAGCTTAAAATCGAACAAGAGTTGATATGTGCAAATGATACACATATTTTTTACAAATCCCAAGTATGAAATACAATATTTCATTGGTTTGGTCTTTGTTTGATGGTTGAAATGGCACAGGTGTTACAGTCTCCCCTACTTTAGGAAATTTCGTACCGAAATTTAATTCTAGAGGAAACTTGTGAAAACAGCTGTGACGGTTTCGCCTTCCAATAGATCCATTGAACCCTTAAGTAAAACTCTGGGCCCTGTTAGGATCCTTAGCGAATTTGTTAACCCTCAAAGGGAATTCCTTGTAATAGTAAAACATGGAATTTTTGAACTACCAACAGAATAACGTTTCTTATGAAGACTTATCATAGGAAACTTGGTGTGTGATTGATATCAGAATTGAGGAGTGTGAGAATAAATGACATTGGTCGAGGTCCAAGACTTCTCCCGTATCATTATTCTTATCACTATAGGTTTTAACACATGACAAAACTTCTTGTGGTTTCTGTGCACTGAATTTCCATAATTATGTAGGCCTCCATAATTACGTAATCCCTTGCACAGTCCGCACAGTTCATTTCATAATGCGTAGAGGAAAAAAATCAATTGAATAAACATGAAGCGACCTGACTAGACCACCAAAGGATCTTTTCAATTAGATCAACGAACAATCTTTTTAATTAGACCAACGCATGATCTTCTTAACTAGACCGTCGTACGATCTCCTTAAATAGACCACTTAAGGGATCTTTTTAATTATATCATCACATGATATTTCTAATCAGATTTTCAAATCAATCTGTTTAACTAGACCACCCAAGGGTCCAATTATAAAATAGTACTTTTAAATCCATGGGATTTGACTACAACGTAGAAGTCCATTAAGGATTTAAGATAGTAACTTTGGATATCCTACTATGAATCCCTTATATGAGATATGAAAGATTCTACGAGGATTTGGATGGATCACATACAACCATAAACATGTAAGAAAACACATAAGCACAAAATTAGTTAACTTGATTCTTTAATTCGCTCTCTTTAGGTATAGATAATTAAAGCACACTAGGAATCCAATCCATGGATTTCATTTGGCACTTTAATCGTTTCCAAGGATCCATCTATAAAGATAGAAGGATTTTTTTTTTCAATAAGAGTTTGGCTTTGTTTCTTAAAAGAAACAAGTGTTTAAGGTTCTTGGGGAGATCACAAGTGATCATAAAATGACAGAACCATACGAGTAGTTTGTATTTGGGTTGACATCATAAGGTTGTATCGAACATTCACACAATTGTATCAGTTTTGCAAAAATAAAAACGACGAATTTTTATTTATATAACAACTGACTTGTTTTTAAACGTCAAAGATAACAACCAAGGGAAATAACAAAACACTAGTTGTTCACTGCCGCATCATTGTTTCTGTTTGCCTCGTTGATGTTAAATGCTCATCCTCGCGCTGGAGGTGCGTTAACAAGTCTTGGGCAATTGTTTCTGTAGTGAGTAAGGTCACCACAGTTATAACATGACCCCGGAGGGAACCGTGCTTGAACAGCAGCAGGGTTTGCAGCAGCTTGATTTGCATAACGACAAACATTGATCAAATGTCCCAACCGCCCACAGTGGGTACATTTGTGACACTGCTCTTGCGCTAGATGATGACGGTTGCACTTGTTGCACAAAGGTGCGGTACCAACATAGTTTTGCCTTTTGCGAGGTTGTGCTGGTTGGTTTGGTGCAACCTGTTTGTCTTGAGCAGTTATCGCGCAGTTTTGAGAGGCCTTGCGCTTCTTCTTCTTGGATACCTCATCCTGTTTTTCCTTTGGCTCAGCTGAAGTAGTCTTGTCGGATGGTCTTGGGTCGCCTTTTCGAAAAAGCTTTTTCTTTCTGATGTGGGATTCAGTTAGGGTGGCAGACAGTTCAATGGCTTGTCTGACAGTAGTAGGGTTGCTGCAAGTAACAATATCCTGAACTAGGTCAGGAAGACCATCAGTGTATTTCTCGATCGCCTTATCCACAGGAGTAACCATAGCCGGACACAACAGGCTCAATTCTTCAAAACGGTCAGTATAGGCTCGATGCTCACCGCTATCCTGCTTTAAATCATCAAACTCCCTCTCCAAAGCTCGCAGTTCATGACGAGGGCAAAACTCCTTCATCATAAGAGCCCTAAGCTCAGCCCAAGTCTATGCTAATGCAACCTCAGCACTGCGGTCTCTCATCACCCCGTTCCACCACGTGAGAGCCCTCTTCTGGAACACACTTGAAGAAAACTCAACCTTGCGATTTTCTGGACACTGAACGTGACGGAAGGTATTCTCAATGCTCTCGAACCACTGAAGAAGCCCAGTTGCTCCCTCAGAACCACTAAACTTGAGCGGTTTAGCCGAGTTGAAACTCTTGAAGTTGCATGGAGCATTGTTGTTGTTGATGGCTTGCATCATTTGAGCATAAAGATTTGGGAAGGCAACAGCCATTTGCTGTGCGATGATTTCCGCCAGTTCGGCATTCGCCATCTGATTGTCGCGTCGAGGAGGCATTCTAAAAGAGGAAACATGAAAGGAAACGAGTGAGAGATTTAGACGAAAAGAATGAGATGAAACAAATCTGATGAAAGCAAGGGTAGTGGTCATTTGTTTGTTACTACAAGGCAACAAACGACCTCGGTGGTTAGTCAAAGTGAATAGGTCAAAAATAATGTATCGCGAAGACATGCTCGCCTATAAGTGAACACTCATCCCAAGAATTCCCAGGTAAGCACAACTGGTCTCGCGTCTGATGAGATGTATACGAAGTGCTTGCCTAGACAGAAAACCCAGAATACAGGCATTCACCCTTCCAGTTTGCACGTGTTCACATTATTTAAAACCCAAAACCTTGACGAGATTTTGAAAACTCAAAGGGGTTCAAAACCATATAACAGAGGGTTCAAAACCTTACAATAGAGGGTTCAAAACCTTGTAATCAATCATCCTAGAACAGATGATTAGTTTTCAAAGCGGTTTTGAAATTTATGTTCTTGATGAGGTCGTCACCTAAGGATAGGTGACAGTATTATTTTATGACTAAACGCAAGTAAACTCGCGTTAGGGTCCTAAGAAGGTTATAGACTAGGTCAAAGCATTACTAATAACCTAATTCCCTATAACCATTGGCTCTGATACCATCTTTTCTGTCACACCCCGACCACGTGGAACATACAAAACGTGGCGGAAACATCGGGGAGTGTTGTAACAGAATTAATTGTTTCAAATCCAAGGCAATTGAAGTTTCGTTTTATTAATCAAACAAGAGAGCTTACATTGTTTAAACAAGAAACAAAGAGTACATAACATAAATTAACTAGATCTAGTCTCGTTTTAAGTCACTAAGGCACAGGTCCGCCTAAGTATGTCTCGATAAGTCCTATGCTTCATCTCCTGAAAACACATGTGAAAATAGGTACGTCAGCATAAAAATGCCTGTGAGATACATAGGTTTTGTGAAAATAGGTTCCATGACTTATGTTTGAGAAAATGTTTAGTCATGAACCTTGTAATTTGCTTTGTTTTGTAAATCATTTGAAAAACAATGAGTTATAAGTGAATAATGTATGGTTAAATAAATAACCATGTAAGATGAGTTTGTATAAGATAAGTTGTTTGTAAAACAATGTCTTGTGAAAAGTATGTTACTTGTATAAAATGTTCTATGTCTCAAACTGAAATGATTCAAATAACGCTACAATATGTAATACCATACAAACACTTATATATAGGAAGTACCAGCGGCGTATCCACCATGTTTGTATCATATTACACACGCATCGTTACTTAATCACTTAATCAAACCAAACCAAACAATGTAAAATGTTTAACAATTGTAGAAATGTTTATGTATTGTAAGTAATGTAAAGTTAAACGAATAACCTTATAGTAGCATTGTAACACCTGTGCCTTCACGGCCATCAAACAAATACCGAACCAATGAAATATTATATTTCATACTTGGGATTGGTATAAATATGTGTATCTTTTGCACATATCAACTCTTGTTCGATTTCAAACTCTAAATCGCTTTCTGGAAGGTTATACGCGCACAAATGCGTAAATATAACCAGTTTAATGCAACGAACACTCCGGAATAGTGAAATAGGCTTAACATACCTTAAATAACCTATACATAACTTAGATATAAGTTTTGGAAGGTTTGGTGTGGTGAAATCAAAGTTAAATCGCTTACAGGGACTAAATATGACAAACTGCGAAAGTATGCCAATTTGAACTGTAACAGACATTCCGGAACATGACCATAAGTTAAACATACCATATATATCCTTTACATAGCTTAGAAATAGGCTTTTAGGGGTTAGGTGTGCTAAAATAAACTTTTGGGTCATTCAGGGACTAAAAGTGTCAAAAAGTGCACAAGTTTGCATTTTCGCGCATATCTTACGTTCTGGATACATCTGGACATCCAAAAATTTATGTAAGCATGACTACATTATATTTTAGTGTTCGCCTTAAGAAAAATCCATTCGTCACGTCATTTGGATCGTTTTTCGCGCTTATGCGCATTTCGTCGTAATTAAGCGAACATCGCGTTCGTACGACCAAACGAACCATCATCCGACCTATTTTTGAACATGTTTCATGTCCACAATGTTTAGGCAACATTTTAGGGCCTTAAAGATGGCTTTACGGGCCTTGGAAGTGTCGGAAATGCCTTGAAACACGTGCAGGGACCAAACATGTAACTTTTGAAACTTTCTGGATCAGGTGAGGGTGTCGCGTAGCGCGAGCCCTAGAGGCTCACCTGTCGCGCTACGCGACTGAGTGATCTGGGCCAGATTCAATGGTTAAGCACAAGTTGCAACCCAATCAATTCTTAACCACATGTTTAGAGATGATGTGTCATTAAGTTATGGAGCATTTTGAGGCACCACAAGTTGCCAACAAGTGTACGCCTTGGATTCGATCACGTACTACGAGAAACGATCCTAACGGTGGTGCATATCCTATAAATACCCACCATAATCACTTGCAAAAACCCACTAAATTCTGAATTTGTTCTCTAAGTTGGGGTGTTTTATCACTTCATACCTGAGAATACTCGGAAGTTCAATCTAGCGGGGACCCTTCGTAAGTATTCTTTCGTTCTTTTATCGCTTTCGAGTCCGAAAGTCAAACTTTGTTTGACTTTCTGCATTGACCAGTTTATGGTCGATGCAAAGTTCGTTTGAACTTCATAACGTGAGCGTGATCACGATGGTTATAGTCCCTAGTGACTATACCTACTGATCACCACGTTATCTAGGCTCAGTGACGAGCCGTAGTTTCGGCCAGAATACGTATCTTTGCGTATTTTGTAACCAAACTACTTATGGGTATCAAAACCGTTTGTTTTGATACCAAGCTTGTTTTCTAACTTAGTTAAGCATGTTTTAACATGCTTAGCTCGTCACTTTTAGTTTAATGCTTAATTAGGGTCGTAAGGTAAGCGATCTAAACAATCGCTTATACTTTCGAACCCGACCCGTTTGGTCGATCATTAAGATCCGACCAAACATATTAGGTGACCTTATGGTCACGTTGTTTAGGTAGTTGTATGATAGGTAGTGTATATGCCTTAGGTAAATTACCAGAATACCCTTTTCGTGTATAATTGGTAATTAAGCTTATGTAACCTAAACTTTTGTCACATAACTGATTATATAACATGATTAAACATGTATAGGCATATAATACTTGTCATAGGACTAGTTAGACGTCTCGAACGCGCTTTGCGCACACGACGCGTTAAAGTAGCGTATGTTACCTTAATGGGTCGCGATGGGTCGAAAGCACTTAGGATAGTCTCAATGTAGTATGTAGGCCTTGTTAAATCATATCATATGAGTTCCAATACTCATTTGGTTTACCAAGCCTCATCCTATCCGATCTCCCGATTTAAGTCCGGTTTATTTATATAGTTTTAGATTGCCGACTGGTTCCGTGCTCCCTCTAGCTTTGTTTGGTTGTTGTTCAAGACCTCTAAGCATTCTCAGGCGAGTACATTATTCCCCTCTTTTACTGTTTTCAACTGTTTTGGGGTGACTCATATGTGCTAAATGTTTTATCAATGGTTTCAAGAACAATTACAATGTGGTTTCAAGAACAATAACAATTATTTCAAGAACGCTAACAATGATTTCAAGAACGAATACAATGATTTCAAGAACGAATACAATGATTTCAAAAACTAATAACAATTTCAATAAAGTGAACGAACTTGTTGGTTGTAGTTTACATGACCGATGACATTCATTAGCAATGATCAAGCCGACCAGTATTAGGTTATGGTACCATAGGATCTGACAAATCCCGTTATTTACTGCACCCATTGTTATGTGTGGGGGTTGTGGGTAGCGACTGAATCTGTAATTATTAACTTATCCTTTGGTAAGGATTTGTTAAGAACGAGAACGAGAGCGAGTTGGAACGAGGATCGAGTCAAGAAGGTTTGAATGTTATTAGAGAATCGACCATAAAGTAGTTCACGATTAAAACAAGAACGATTAGAACGATTAAAACAAGAACGATTAGAATGATTAAAACAAGAACGATTTGAACGAATGGGTAACGATTGGGTAAACATTTGTACATGATTTACATTTGATCATGCATTTACACGAAACATAGTATTGGTTTAAACCAAGTTTTACTTCAATACTTTGTTGTTGTGCATATGGTTTAGTTGAGACATTTCACTTGCCATACATGGATATTTGACATAGACATTTGACATGGATATTTGACATAAACATTTTGACATTGGTTTGGTTTGGTTTGATTAAGTGATTAAGTAACGATGCGTGTGTAATATGATACAAACATGGTGGATACGCCGCTGGTACTTCCTATATATAAGTGTTTGTATGGTATTACATATTGTAGCGTTATTTGAATCATTTCAGTTTGAGACATAGAACATTTTAATACAAGTAGCATACTTTTCACAAGACATTTATTTACAAACAACTTATCTTATACAAACTCATTTTACATGGTTATTCATTTAATCATGCATTATTCTCTTATTTATACTTATCATCCGAACTTATTATTTTTCAAATGATTTACAAAGACAAAGCAAATTACAAGGTTCATGACTAAACATTTTCTCAAACAGAAGTCATGAAACTTATTTTTAACAAAACTAATGTATTCGCCAGCATTTCTTTGCTGACCTCGTTTTCACATATGTTTCAGGTATTGTTGGATGATATCGATTGATAAGATGCATGCTCACATAGGACTGGACAAGGCCTTAGTGACTCAATAACAATGATAGACTATGTTTAAATAGTGTATTTAGATTTCCAGACGATGTAATTACTCATTGTTTAATAAAACGAAACACTTTTGATATCCATGGTTATGAAACATTAATTCTGTTGCAACACGCCCCGATGTTTCCGCCGCGATTTGTTGTTTTACGCGGTCGGGGTGTGACAGAAAAGATGGTATCAGAGCCAATGGTTATAGGGAATTAGGTTATTAGTAATTAGAAATGCTTTGACCTAGTCTATAACCTTTCTAGGACCCTAACGCGAGTTTACTTGCGTTTAGTCATAAAACAATACCGTCACCTATCCTTAGGCGACGACCACAACAAGAACATAAATTTCAAAACCACTTTGAAAACCAATCATCTGTTCTAGGATGATTAATTTCTAGGTTTTGAACCCTCTATTGTAAGGTTTTGAACCCCTTTGAATTTTCAAAATCTCGTCAAGGTTTTGGGTTTTAAATGATGTGAACATGTGCAAACTGGAAGGGTGAATGCCTGTATTCTGGGTTTTCTGTCTAGGCAAGCACTTCGTATACATCTCATCAGACGCGAGACCAGTTGTGCTTACCTGGGAATTCTTGGGATGAGTGTTCACTTATAGGCGAGCATGTCTTCGCGATACATTATTTTTTTTACCTATTTACTTTGATTAATCACCGAGGTCGTTTGTTGCTTTGTAGTAACAAACAAATGACCACTATCCTTGCTTTCATCAGATTTGTTCATCTCATTCTTTTCGTCTAAATTCTCTCACTCGTTTCCTTTCATGTTTCCTCTTTTAGACAATGCCTCCTCGACGCGAAAACCAGATAGAGACTGCCGAGCTGGCAGAAATTATTGCGCAGCAAATGGCTGCTCAATTCCCAAACCTCTTTGCTCAATGGATCCAAGCCTACAACAACAACAATGTTCCATGCAAATACAAGGATTTTAACCAGGCTAAACCACTCAAGTTTAGTGGTTCTGAAGGAGCGACTGGGCTTCTTCAATGGTTCGAGAGCATCGAGAATACTTTCCGCCACGTGCAGTGTCCTGACAATCGCAAGGTTGAGTTTTCTTCGAGTGTGTTTCAGAAGAGGGCTCTCACATGGTGGAACGGGATTATGAGGGATCGTGGTGCAGAAGTTGCTCTGGCACAGACATGGGCTGAACTTAGGGCCCTGATGATGAGGGAATTCTGTCCTCGTCATGAGCAGCGAGCTTTGGAGAAGGAATTTGATGAGTTGAAGCAAGATAGTGGCGAGCACAGGGCGTATACTGATAGGTTTGAAGAGTTGAGTCTGCTTTGCCCGACAATGGTTACCCCACTTGACATAGCTATCGAAAGGTACATCGACGGCCTACCTGACTCGGTACAAGACATCCTTACTGGTAGTAGCCCTGCCACACTCCGTCAGGCGATCGAGTTAGCTGCGACATTGACTGAGTCGCAGATTCGGAAGAACAAGTTACACAGGAAGGGCGACAAGGGCAAGAAACAGTCAGCTGACAATGAGGATAGCAAGAAAGGTCAAAACGAGAAGGGAAAGGAAGGTGAAACGTCAAAGAAATCGAAGAAGCGGAAGGGTGCCCAGAACTTTGCTGTTACAGCACAGACTGCTCAGAACCCGCGGAACCCACCAGCTCAGCCACCTACAAAGAAAGCATATGCCGGTACCGCACCTTATTGTGCACGCTGCAACGGTCATCACGCAGTACAACAAGCTTGCTGGCAATGCACGACGTGTGGTAAACTTGGGCATTTGGCCAAGGTTTGTCGTTTGGGACAAAATCAGGCTGCTCAGGTTCAAGCTCCGGTTCAAGGGAATGCTGTGAGATTCCCACTGGGTTCATGTTTCAACTGCGGAGAGATGGGTCACTTCCGCCACAACTGCCCAAGACTGGAGAATGCAAACGCTAACGCAAACCCGAATGCGAACGTCAACGTCAATGTGAATCCAGCACGTGGACGAGTGTTTAACATCAATGAGGCAATCAATGATGAAGAACAAGTAGAATTTTGAAATTTCCTCTGGTTGTTATCTAGTAACATTTAAAGACAATGCGGTTGTTATATAAATAAAATTTTGTGGTTTTATTTTCTAACTAATGCAATTGTATGAATGTATGATCCAACCTTATGATGTCAACACAAAGACAAAACTACTCATGTGGTTCTGTCATTTTTACGATCACTTGTGATCTCCCTAAGAACCTCAAACACTTGTTTCTTTTAAATCTAAAAACATCTTATCGTCTTGCACCGTTCGAGATGTAAGAATTATCAAAACAGCTTCAAGAGTTGTCTGATAAAGGATTCATCCGTCCGAACTTTTCACCTTGGAGAAACTCTTGTTCTCCTTGTGAAAAGAAAAATGGATCTTTTTGAATGTATATCGATTAACGTAAGCCTATGTAAGCTTACCATCAAGAATCGATATCCCCTACCTTAAATCAACGATTTCTCCGATCAATTGCATAGCGTTTCATGCTTTTCCAAGATCGATTTGCGTTTTGGGTATCATCAACTTTGTATACTCGAAGAAGATATTCCCAAAACGGCTTTCTGCACGAAGAATGGCCATTACGAGTTTACAGTCATGCCTTTTGGATTGACAAATGCTCCAGCCATCTTCAAGGACTAAATAAATAGAGTCTGCAAGCCTTATTTGGATCAGTTCGTCATTGTTATTAATGACATCTTGATCCATTCATATCCCGAGCTGATAACGATCAACATTTTCATTGACACTGGAACCCTTAAAGAAGGAACAAACTTTTCGCTAAATCCTCCAAAAGGAAATTTTGGCTTAAAGAAGTTCAGTTCTTGGGTCATGTAGTCAACAAGCAGGGTATTCATATGGATCAATCCAAATTACCGCAATTAAGGATTTGATTCCTATTATGCTTTAAATACCCGTGTCCAAAGATAACAAAATTTAAACAATTAAACAATTGAACGATTATGCTATTATATGTTATGTGGTTATGTGTTCTCCTCTATGTTTTTGGGTGGTACGATTTTCAAATCCTCATAGAATTTTTCATATCTTCATATGAGGGATTCATAGTAGGATATTCAAGAGGTACTACCTTAACCTTTATGGGCTTCTACGTTGTAGTTAAGACCCTTGGGTTATATGGTACCACTCCTTGGTTCGATAAGAGACCCTTTTTTGTGGTCTAGTCAAAAAGATTGATTCACAATTTGGTTGAAGAACGACATCTAGTGATGTAGCTGGACAGACTCCTTGATAGTCTATTTAGATCATTTATTGATTTAGTCAAAAGGACTCTATGGCGGTCTAGTCACACTCATCACAGGATTGTTCATTGGTTTTCCCCTACACATTATAAAATAGACTGTGTGAACTGTGCAAGGAATTGTCTGATTATGGACGCGTACATAATTATGAAATTTAGTGCACAGAAACCTAGTAAGCTTTATTATGTGTAAGAACCGATAGTGACAACAATAACAAAATGAGAACGATGTAATGGAGGCATGGTGGACGCACCAATGACGCTTCATATACTTGTATATAAGTGTCCCTCTTACATTGCAAACATAATGTTATTAAGGTTACTAGAAGTTCAAGAACCCTAACCAATGTTATTTGATCTTTTCAACTTCATGTTTTAGACTCTCACAAGTTTCCTCTAAATAAATTTCGGGACGAAATTTCCTAAAGTAGGGGAGACTGTAACACCTGTGCCTTCACGGCCATCAAACAAATACCGAACCAATGAAATATTATATTTCATACTTGGGATTGGTATAAATATGTGTATCTTTTGCACATATCAACTCTTGTTCGATTTCAAACTCTAAATCGCTTTCTGGAAGGTTATACGCGCACAAATGCGTAAATATAACCAGTTTAATGCAACGAACACTCCGGAATAGTGAAATAGGCTTAACATACCTTAAATAACCTATACATAACTTAGATATAAGTTTTGGAAGGTTTGGTGTGGTGAAATCAAAGTTAAATCGCTTACATGGACTAAATATGACAAACTGCGAAAGTATGCCAATTTGAACTGTAACAGACATTCCGGAACATGACCATAAGTTAAACATACCATATATATCCTTTACATAGCTTAGAAATAGGCTTTTAGGGGTTAGGTGTGCTAAAATAAACTTTTGGGTCATTCAGGGACTAAAAGTGTCAAAAAGTGCACAAGTTTGCATTTTCGCGCATATCTTACGTTCTGGATACATCTGGACATCCAAAAATTTATGTAAGCATGACTACATTATATTTTAGTGTTCGCCTTAAGAAAAATCCATTCGTCACGTCATTTGGATCGTTTTTCGCGCTTATGCGCATTTCGTCGTAATTAAGCGAACATCGCGTTCGTACGACCAAACGAACCATCATCCGACCTATTTTTGAACATGTTTCATGTCCACAATGTTTAGGCAACATTTTAGGGCCTTAAAGATGGCTTTACGGGCCTTGGAAGTGTCGGAAATGCCTTGAAACACGTGCAGGGACCAAACATGTAACTTTTGAAACTTTCTGGATCAGGTGAGGGTGTCGCGTAGCGCGAGCCCTAGAGGCTCACCTGTCGCGCTACGCGACTGAGTGATCTGGGCCAGATTCAATGGTTAAGCACAAGTTGCAACCCAATCAATTCTTAACCACATGTTTAGAGATGATGTGTCATTAAGTTATGGAGCATTTTGAGGCACCACAAGTTGCCAACAAGTGTACGCCTTGGATTCGATCACGTACTACGAGAAACGATCCTAACGGTGGTGCATATCCTATAAATACCCACCATAATCACTTGCAAAAACCCACTAAATTCTGAATTTGTTCTCTAAGTTGGGGTGTTTTATCACTTCATACCTGAGAATACTCGGAAGTTCAATCTAGCGGGGACCCTTCGTAAGTATTCTTTCGTTCTTTTATCGCTTTCGAGTCCGAAAGTCAAACTTTGTTTGACTTTCTGCATTGACCAGTTTATGGTCGATGCAAAGTTCGTTTGAACTTCATAACGTGAGCGTGATCACGATGGTTATAGTCCCTAGTGACTATACCTACTGATCACCACGTTATCTAGGCTCAGTGACGAGCCGTAGTTTCGGCCAGAATACGTATCTTTGCGTATTTTGTAACCAAACTACTTATGGGTATCAAAACCGTTTGTTTTGATACCAAGCTTGTTTTCTAACTTAGTTAAGCATGTTTTAACATGCTTAGCTCGTCACTTTTAGTTTAATGCTTAATTAGGGTCGTAAGGTAAGCGATCTAAACAATCGCTTATACTTTCGAACCCGACCCGTTTGGTCGATCATTAAGATCCGACCAAACATATTAGGTGACCTTATGGTCACGTTGTTTAGGTAGTTGTATGATAGGTAGTGTATATGCCTTAGGTAAATTACCAGAATACCCTTTTCGTGTATAATTGGTAATTAAGCTTATGTAACCTAAACTTTTGTCACATAACTGATTATATAACATGATTAAACATGTATAGGCATATAATACTTGTCATAGGACTAGTTAGACGTCTCGAACGCGCTTTGCGCACACGACGCGTTAAAGTAGCGTATGTTACCTTAATGGGTCGCGATGGGTCGAAAGCACTTAGGATAGTCTCAATGTAGTATGTAGGCCTTGTTAAATCATATCATATGAGTTCCAATACTCATTTGGTTTACCAAGCCTCATCCTATCCGATCTCCCGATTTAAGTCCGGTTTATTTATATAGTTTTAGATTGCCGACTGGTTCCGTGCTCCCTCTAGCTTTGTTTGGTTGTTGTTCAAGACCTCTAAGCATTCTCAGGCGAGTACATTATTCCCCTCTTTTACTGTTTTCAACTGTTTTGGGGTGACTCATATGTGCTAAATGTTTTATCAATGGTTTCAAGAACAATTACAATGTGGTTTCAAGAACAATAACAATTATTTCAAGAACGCTAACAATGATTTCAAGAACGAATACAATGATTTCAAGAACGAATACAATGATTTCAAAAACTAATAACAATTTCAATAAAGTGAACGAACTTGTTGGTT
This sequence comes from Helianthus tuberosus, assembly GCA_030545235.1. NCBI lineage: Eukaryota > Viridiplantae > Streptophyta > Magnoliopsida > Asterales > Asteraceae > Helianthus > Helianthus tuberosus. The sequence continues at coordinate 178,354,605 of CM060431.1, forward strand.
GTAGTTTACATGACCGATGACATTCATTAGCAATGATCAAGCCGACCAGTATTAGGTTATGGTACCATAGGATCTGACAAATCCCGTTATTTACTGCACCCATTGTTATGTGTGGGGGTTGTGGGTAGCGACTGAATCTGTAATTATTAACTTATCCTTTGGTAAGGATTTGTTAAGAACGAGAACGAGAGCGAGTTGGAACGAGGATCGAGTCAAGAAGGTTTGAATGTTATTAGAGAATCGACCATAAAGTAGTTCACGATTAAAACAAGAACGATTAGAACGATTAAAACAAGAACGATTAGAATGATTAAAACAAGAACGATTTGAACGAATGGGTAACGATTGGGTAAACATTTGTACATGATTTACATTTGATCATGCATTTACACGAAACATAGTATTGGTTTAAACCAAGTTTTACTTCAATACTTTGTTGTTGTGCATATGGTTTAGTTGAGACATTTCACTTGCCATACATGGATATTTGACATAGACATTTGACATGGATATTTGACATAAACATTTTGACATTGGTTTGGTTTGATTAAGTGATTAAGTAACGATGCGTGTGTAATATGATACAAACATGGTGGATACGCCGCTGGTACTTCCTATATATAAGTGTTTGTATGGTATTACATATTGTAGCGTTATTTGAATCATTTCAGTTTGAGACATAGAACATTTTAATACAAGTAGCATACTTTTCACAAGACATTTATTTACAAACAACTTATCTTATACAAACTCATTTTACATGGTTATTCATTTAATCATGCATTATTCTCTTATTTATACTTATCATCCGAACTTATTATTTTTCAAATGATTTACAAAGACAAAGCAAATTACAAGGTTCATGACTAAACATTTTCTCAAACAGAAGTCATGAAACTTATTTTTAACAAAACTAATGTATTCGCCAGCATTTCTTTGCTGACCTCGTTTTCACATATGTTTCAGGTATTGTTGGATGATATCGATTGATAAGATGCATGCT